>QEPC01015163.1:545922-586501 GCA_003113815.1 Sphenodon punctatus | reverse complement strand
AATAATCCTGAACTGAGATAGATTAACAATATCTGTCAAGTAATCCAGTAACTAAGTAAATTAATAAAAGTTTTTTGCACCTTGATCTATCTTATTGTGGTGGGTTTTTTTAAAAAAAAACACATTACAGATTATGGATGAATAGTGTTAATTCAGTTTCATCAATCAAAAGTTTCATCAATTTAAAATTTTAATTTCAGATAAAATTTCACAACTAAAATATTTGGTTCATTTTGAATTTAATATGCCACTTCCTTTTACTTTTTCAGTTAAAGAAAATCCCAAACTCTGCAATGTTTTAAGTCAAAATGTAAATTCCTATGAGAATTTTCATTTGGCAGTTGTTTAAAATATTTTGGTTTATTAAAACCAAAAATACCAAACAAAGCAACATTTTAAACAATTTTTAAAAAACCCTTTTGCTAAATAAGTCAAAGTTTCCCATTTCACCATTTCTGATTTAAAACTTTTTTGCTTAGCACAATTCTTTGATACTTTGGCTGCAAGCCTAAAACCAGTCTTTCCTGAAGAGTTGGGGTCAGTGGGATTGCTCTGGAGTAAGTGGTTTTAAGATTGCAGCCTTTGACATTCTGTTACCATTTGGAGTAGTAACTACTTTCAAAATGTCTGACATCATGAAAATTTGGTTCTCTCTACTTATGGGACTTTAAAATGGCCAATCATAGGATGGATGCAAATTCCAGACTGCCAGTCCACCTGACCTGACTGTTATTCTTTTTGAATGTAAAAAAGCCATAATGTCCTCTACTGTCAGCCTCCAAAAAAGCACAGGAAGTCAGTACTTTGCATAACATCTGTACTCTTCTTTTAAATAGACTCATGCTCCGTATTTGGCTGTAAAGAAATTTGTTCTTCTGATAAGAATTTGGCCTTTTTTACATGGACCGGGGGTGGGTGGGTTGGTGCAGCAGGTGTAGTGGGTGTGAGCTCGTTTACACACACCCCTACAGACACCCATCTCCACCCACGGAGCATCCTCCGTTCTGTCAGGCTCCATGGGTGGAGGTGGGTGTGGATTGGTGTGCGACAGGTGTTGGTGGGTGTGCAGCAGGAGCGCGCCCGCACAAACACCCGCCGCCCGTGGCGTTTACATGGGCGCACACCCACCAAACACCCATCCCCCCACCTACCGGCAGCCATTTACACAGACTACCCCCCCCACCGCACACCCTCCCAAACACCCAGCAGGGGGGGGGGCAGTGTAAAAACGGCCATTAACAGTTATTTAAGTAACAGTCTGGCTCTTGTCAGCTGAGTGCAAAGTAAAATTATTTTCTAACTTTATAATCTAAAATTTACTAAACTGCTCCTTTCAGCCTCGGTTCTCAAGCACAGAGAATCCTATCCATGGATAGTTACAAATGATGACGCTTCTGAATCCACATAGGTAATACTAATACACCCCACTCTGTTTAGCAAATTATATGCTAATGTGTTAGACTAAAAGGTGCTCTATTCAGATTGAAAAGGGATGGGGGTTGGGGGACTTCACAACTATTAATGATTTTCTCCTGCCGCCTCAGAATGAATTTCCTTTCTAACTAGAGCTTTCCATTTTCAAGCGCTCTGTCTGTTAATTAATTACCTTAATGTACTACATGTTCCTTTTTAAGTAAAGGCAAGGACGATTTTGTTATGACAGCTACCGTGAGAACTGGATAGCTGTGAAATACATTTTCTGTGTGAAATGTTCACACTAGGTTCAAAGGGCAAAACATCTTCTGTAAGGGCTATAAAAGAGAAATAGCAGTACATGTGAAGGCTCCATCAGTCAGCTTAATCACTTGAAACTCTGCAATCAATTCTTGCCGTAATTAAACAAAGATATTTTTTTTTCCCTCTTCAAATTATAACTTGTTCTTAGTCTCTCACTTTCTCCCTCCCTCATTTAAATTTTGCTGTTTGAATTTAAGGCCGAGGAAAGCTACTGGTGCAGGGACCCTGAAGAATGAAGCCCACAGAACAAAGAAGCACAGTGCTATATTCTTCAACAATATACCCATCAATATACCTAAACTGTGATCTGGAAAGATCATCATTAGCAAAAAAGATAATAATTCAGCCCTTATTACTCACTGACTCTTTGGATTTTTCTGCTAAAAACATCAGCAAGGATTCTATTTCAGTACAAATCCCATCTNTCTACAGGATCCCAGTATGGAAGATCATCCCCTAAAAGAGGTGATTCTTGAACATCCCGTTCATAATTTGCAAACAAATTAGCAAAATGATCCATCCATACCAACGAAGGCATACTACCCTCTCTAACCAACAGCCCCTGCAATCGAGGCCTATTGACCAGTGTCCAAAATAAGCGCGACTGTTTTTTATCTAAAGCCTCTTGTAGTAATGCCCATTGAAGGGCATAATGGGCCTCCTTCTTTCCACGAATCAAATTCTGGTAAAACGGTTTCTATACCTAGCTAACTGAGCTGAACCCTTCGTACCTTGTAGTTCCCGGGCTGCTGATCTCACTGCCGCTCTTCCCCTCTTACACTCAACATCCCACCATGGGTTCCTTTTGATACCAATTCTACCTGAATTATCCCTAAATACAGAAGTAAGAAGAGACTTAAAGCACGCCACCAGTTGATCCCAAATTACTAATGCCTCCTGATAATGGGAAGCTAGCATCAGCTGATTACGCAAGTCTATCAATTCCTGGGAGACAAAAATTTTATTAACACCCTCTCCAATTGAGGCCGACCAACATCGCACCCGAATGAAAGGGAGTTTCCAATTATGATTGTGCACGCCCTGGACCTCAGGATCAGCAATTCCAGAAAAGGATATCCCAAGACCCATCTGAATAGGGAAATGATCACTCTGAGTCTGAACCCCTATCTGAAAAAATGTAATAAACGGAGCCAACTCCAGAGTTACCAAAGCATAATCCAAGACACTACTATCAAAAGGCCCAGCATAAGTCAATTTACCCCTCAAATCTCCATGATTCGTACCATTTAATATTTAAAAAGCCATATCCAAGACAAGTCTATATAATTCATTACCCGCCTGGTTAAGTCCATGATCCTGGGACATTCTATTCATATTAGGATCGAACAACGAAATCTGTGAGTCCTCTAATCTCAAAGCAGAAAGAATCATTGACGCAGAAGTCCCGATACGAGCATTAAAGTCGCCCACAAGCAATATTTCATCCACCGGGAAATTAGCCTGGTAATCCAATATTATTCCCCTTAAAGAATGCCAAAAAGGTCTTAAGCTTGCCCTCAGGGGGGTTATAAACATTAATAAGTAATAGGCCTGAGGGCAGCAATGGAGAAAGAATTTGGAGGGAAAGAATATTATACCCCCTTGACTCCCAGAATGAAATCTGTAGCTACCATTGTAATTAAGCTGCCCTTAGGATGCCCTTTCCCAGCTGCTGGTAAAGCTGGTAAAACCCATGTATGGAAGCCCTCAAAACTCAATGAGTCCTGTACATACCAGGTCTCCTGTAGACAAATTATTTTATATTGGCCCAGATACTCCTGGACCTCATGGTCTTTCCACTTAGATACCCAACCTGCAATATTCCAAGAAACCAAATTCCACATCTGATCCTCCACTTTTGAAGACAGTCATGTTTCATTAGTCACAACTGTCTGATCAGTCTGGTTGAGTCTATTAGATGTTAAGCCCAACTTTCCAGAACTTAATGGTAAACACTCCCTACGTTGTTCAACCGATTCTGCCAAGATTTCTAAAGATGGCATAAATTAAATTTAGGCTAACTTAAATTTAAGCTTCTCTCAGAATTGACCCCAGAGGGGAGAGAAACCCCAATCTCTCTAGATGGCGTGGAAGTAACCAAAACTCCCTGGGAAATGGCGAAGGAGTCCACCACCTGTGCCACATTTACATGAGGAAAAATTCTGTCAGGAGGTACCATTTCTGTTAAATTAGCCAGTTCCCTTGATGTCGAGTCAGCTTTACCCAGGGTACTCACCCTAACGCAATTTTGAGATGCTTGCTTACAGAGAGATGTAAATTTAGTAAGGAACATATTTTCCTGGGCGAGTAAGGATTTACAAACCCCCTCAGCCTATCGCAGTCCAGAAACCTGAGGTAAATTGAGACTATGATGTTTCTCAATTTGTACCTCCATATCAGTGTCTTCTTCAACATCTTCAAGATGTCTCACAGTGGAAGATGAGGGCACAGCAGTAATTTGTAGATTAAAAGTTCTCTTATCCTGTAGTGGTTCCCGTGGGGCCAATCTATCCCATGATTCCAATGATCCAGGCAGGTTCACTAAATCCTGAGCTGATCTAGAATATACATCAGAAATAGTGATCCCCCAGTTACTCAGTATAGCTTTCCTTTGGCAATGCCCTGCCGCGCTCACCGCGGCGGGGGTTTGGCGGTGCCCCTCCCTCCTAAGAACAAAGGAGGCGAGGAGGTCGGGGAGTCCGCTGGGTGGGAAAGAAGCCGTGGTTGCCTCGGCAACAACGAAGACGGCGCCCAGGACTCTCGCGAGAGCCGCGATTCCTGGGCACCATTTTGAGATTCCCTGCTCCGCACCTCATTCGGCTGGGCGCGTGCAGGAAGTAAGATGTGTGACGGGGCAGCACGGCTGGGACTAGGCCATGTGCCCCATTTCAACAGTTGCAGCCCGCCAGGGGAGCGAAGCGCAGCGGGAGCGTGGACACCCCCACGCCCACACACACACACCCCGGGTGAAAGGAAGGCAAGCGTCGATACAGGGGGAAGGGGCCTAAAACCCCCACACACACACAAAAGATTTTCCTGGGGGCCTGGGTTGGGGGCCGGTGTAGCACCCTCCCAGCCCCCAGCTGCTTCTAACTCCCACCCTTGGGACCAAGGGGGGGCAACTTGAGTAATGGGGAATCGGTCTAACCCCTCAGCGAGGCAATATGGATGCAGGGGGAAGCGGCCTAAGCCCCCCCCCCACAAAAGGTTATTGCCCTTCCAGCCCCTTCTATTGCCTACCTTGGGAGCAAAGGGGGGGGCAACCAACACCCTTCCAGTCCCAGCTACTTTCACCTCCCCCCACTCGGGGAGTAAGGGCGGGACAACCCAACACGCAAACCCCCCCCTGCCTGGGGACCAAGGCTGGGTGGGAAGAGGGGACTCAGGGCGCAGCCCTACATACCCCCCACTTGGGATTGAGACAGGGTGCAAAAAGGGGGTGCAGGAACATCCCAGCCCAAGGGCTAACCATACCCCTTTGACCTTGGGAGCCAGTAAGGAAAGGTAGGAAGGGGAGGGCGAGTCAGAATCTAGGGACACCTGTCCCCATCCCCCCCTTCGTGTTACAGTGGGAGTGAATTAAGGGCCCAAGGCGTGGCCCAACGGCACTAGATTTAGGAGCCCAGTAGAGCACGATTATGGCTCCTCACGCAAAAAAGGGCCAGAAGAAAAAGGCCCTGGCAAAGAGGGGTGCCAAAGGGAAAGGGAGCCAGCAGGGTGGAACCACACAGGAGGCAGTCCTCCAAGCCATGCGGGCACAGCTGGCTAGCTATCAGGCCCACCTTGAGGAACTGGAAGGGGGGCGTGGGCAAGCCAGCAAGACAGAGGGCATCCCACAGGGAGCTGCATTGAATGAACAGGGAGGTCCCCCCACCCCGGCCAGCAACGAGGGCCCGCAGCACCCGGGAAGCGGGCGGCGGAGTGCACTCCCATCTCGTTACAGGGATGATAAGCCGGGCCCCAGCAGACGGAGGGAAGAATCCCCACCCGACTACCAGGCGCAATTCAATGCTCTGCAGCAAGGGATGCAGGCATTGATGGAGAGTTTGGAGGCGGGCCAGCGGAGGCAGCCCAGCGGAGGCAGCAGGGAACCCCGGGGCACAGGCCATGTTACGAACCCAAACAGATGGAAGGTGAGCAGGACAACAATGGTTGGGGGGATGGAGAGGGTGACCAGTGGGAGTATGGACCCACCAGGGCACAGGAAGAAGACAACCTAGCGGGACCATGCATGCAGCGCGGGAGGGGGCATAGCCAGTGCCACTCAGGTTGCAAAGGGATGGGATCCCATGGCAGGTGGGTCACACAGTCCCAACCCGGTAGCTGCGGATGTTGCCATACTTTATTTATTTATTTTATTTATTTTATAAATAAACTTATTTTATAAATTTATTTTATTTATTTTATAAATTTGTACCCCGCCCCTCCTGCAAACAGCCCGGGGCTACTTATGGGTCCAAAGCAGCAGCACGAGTATGGGGTGCAGATAGGTGTTGTAGGGGGGTGGCAGCCCGGTGCTGTGGCCACAAAGAGGAGCCCCGCCCTCAGGGGGGTATGCGGACGTCTCAGCCCCATTGGGGGAGCATCTCCTTCAGTCCACCAAGGAGAAGATTTGGAGTGCGAATATATTAATATTCCTCCTTTTCAGCGACCCCATTCCTGACCCCAATGACAAAGAGGAGAGGAAAGAGAGGGAAAAAATCAAAAGGCCGAAGGCTGAGCATACATGGTCCAATTGGACAGCCGCTTATACTATATATATGGGGGTGACACTAGTTAGGTTTCCTGAACGTGGACTCGAAATGATTAAATACTCTGATATCGTCCGAAAAGCTTTCAATACGGGACGACCAGGAGCGTGGCTGTGCTACGACGAATCCTTTCGCCGTAGGGCAGCCAATAATCCGTGCCTGCGTTGGGATATGCATGCCCACGACATCTGGCTGGAATGCATCAGTTGCGCCAAGTATGCCCCGCGTTTGGACAGTGGGCACGTGCTGTCCTGAGTGGGGGGCACGCAACAGCCCGAGCTAGGAATAAGGAACAGAGTAAGGCAGCCACCAAGCGACCCAGCTTGCTAGGATTTTAATGATGGGGGCAAATGTTTTCGGGCCCAATGCAAGTTTAAACATGTGTGCACGCAGTGCGCGGGCGATCACGCTGCCTCTGGGTGTACACATTTTTGTCAGTATGGGGCCCATAGCTGGGGGTGAGCGGGCAACAGACAGCCCCCCGCCACCCAAGGAAGCGCTACACAAGCGGTGGGAAAGGGTGCCAATCCCGGTCAGGCATGAAGCGTTGCGGGTGGCCACTCAGGGCTACCCTGACCGCCAGATCGCCGACTATGTAGTTGAAGGATTCAGGCAGGATTTCAGGATTCCAACGGAGAGCCCTCGTTACCATTTAGGAGCTCGGAATTTGAAGTCTGCAAGGGTAAATGAGCAGCTGGTCCAACAAAAGCTGGACAAGGAGGTTAAGGAGGGTAGGATTCAGGGTCCATTTGACGAACTTCCTATTCCCACCCTGCGGATACTCCCTCTTGGCATAGTCCCCAAAAAGATCCTGGGGGAGTTTCACATGATCCACCACTTGTCCCACCCTAAAGGGGAGTCGGTGAATGATGCGATCCCACCTGAGCTGTGCTCTTTGAGGTATGCATCATTTGACTCAGTAGTCAAAATGGTGCGCGCCTGCGGTAGGGGGGGCCTTCTCACAAAGTGCGATATCAAGTCTGCGTTCCGGCTTCTGCCCATCCATCTCGAGGACTTCAAACTCTTGGGAATGGAGTTCCAGGGTAAATTCTACTTTGACAAGGCAATGCCCATGGGATGTTCCATCTCATGTGCGGCCTTCAAAAAGTTTAGTACCATTCTAAAGTGGATCACGCACCAACGTGCGGGGCGGAGCTTGATCACGCATTATTTAGACGATTTCCTCTTCGCGGGAAGGGCTGGGACACCAGAATGCACGCGGGGAATGCGCACATTTCAGGAAGTGGCCAAGGAGCTGGGGGTGCCGTTGGCACCTGAAAAAATGGAGGGACCGACGACTAGACTGACATATCTTGGCACTGAGCTAGATACCAAACGCTCTCTGTCTAGATTGCCAGATGATAAGCTACAGGTCCTTAGGGAATTTGTGGCAGCAGTAGCTTGAGCCCCTAAGGTAACAGTCAAGCAGTTGCAGTCCCTCACAGGCAGCCTTAATTTTGCCTGACGAGTCATCGCACCGGGGAGGTCATTCATGTCCTGTTTATACGCCCAAATAGGAAGCGACCGGCCCACACACCACCATGTCCGCGTGACAAAGGCAATGCAGGAGGATCTGGTGACCTGGGAGGCTTTCCTCCGGGGCTATAACGGAGTGAGTTTCTGGTGGCAGTGACTCCTTTTGGAGGTGGAGCTTCAGGTTCACTCCGACGTGGCAGGATGCCACGGTTTTGGGGTGTACTTTAGATGGAAATGGTGTGCAGCCCCATGGCCGGAAGCATGGGAAGCACAGGGCCTGACCCACGATCTAACATTCCTAGAATTTTTTCCCATAGTAGTGGCGGTGGAATTGTGGGAACTGGAATTCACCAATAGAATGGTGCTATTCTGGTGCAACAACATGGCAGTTGTCCATGTCATCAACAAACTGTCCTTGAAATTGGAAAGGGTTATGCGGCTGGTTAGGCACTTCGTGCTTAAATGCCTACGGGCAAACATATTGTTCATGGTCAAGCACGTGCCCGGGATTGATAATGGCATAGCCAACACCCTTTCTCGATTTCAGACAGATCGTTTTCGCCAGCTAGCACCAGAAGCCAGGGAGGACCCCGACCCATTTCCGAGGAACATGTGGAGCCTTGGATTATAGAATTATATAATGCAGTGCAGGGATCCCTCATGCCCAGAACAAGGCGGGCTTACGAAGCGGCATTTACGGAATTCCAGGACTACAGGTCGGGGAAAGGTTGGGAACTTGGTTTCCCCATCCCCGAAGGGCACATACTTCAATTTGCCCTACAGCTCAGGCAACAAGGTTTGGCACCCGGGACAATAGCGGGAAAGGTATCAGCCATCTCATTTACGAGCCACCTGGCCGGTTACCCCTCTCCCAATAACGGCTTTTTCATGAGCCGTTTAAAGGAGAGTTGGGCTAGGCAGACCCCCCGGACACCGGACGCCAGGGCCCCTATTACCTCCCAGCTGCTTAAGGTAATTAGTCACACCCTACTTAGCATGTGTCACTCTACCAGCGAAGTGGTGCTCTTCAGGGCAGTGTTTCGAGTGGCGCTATTCGGGGCTTTTCAGATCAGCAAAATAGTCCCTCAGTCCAAGTCGGATCAGTCCAGGGCAGCCCTGCAGATCCATGATGTGGACTGGCAGGGAAGTTCCTTACTTTTACATCTGCGCAGGTCAAAAACGGACCAGAAGGGAAGGCGCCGGGTGGTGAGGCTTTGCCCTTCAGAGGATGGCAGTATATGCCCGGTGGAAGCAATGAAACTGTATTTGGCATCCCGCCCACAGGCGGAGGGCCCGCTGTTTCTCCATAGCGACAGCACCCAACTGACCAGGTATCAGTTCAGTGCAGTCCTTGCCATGTGTAATAAGAATGTCGGCCTCGATCCGGGTTGCTACACCGCCCATTCTTTCAGAATAGGGGCTGTGTCAGTTGCGGCAAGTATAGGTCTTCCTGGGAAGAAAATACAACTAATTGGAGGATGGCGGTCTGGCGCATATCGCCGGTATGTTAGAAACACCGAACCAAGGAGGTGGGGTCACATGGGATTCCCAAGACGACAGAATAACCTTGATTTCTCTTTCAGACGTGTCAACTCCGCAGGGACGAAAGGTGATGTGGATCGTCAGCCACAGCATCGTGCATTGTGCTGGGAAGATGGCCGCACGCAGTGGGTGGGACACCCAGCTGGGCCTCAGTGAACATGCAGAAATAATTTGGCTGGGTAAGCGTGGAATGCTGTGGAAGCAATTGCTCCCAACGCTGACCACGGTGAAAGAAATTCCCGGCACCAGCGGTGATAGTGGTTCATCTCAGGGAAAACAATCTTCCCAGGGTCACGGGGCTGTGGCCGACAGAGAGGGTGAAGGCCAATTTACGAAGGGCCCAAGAGCGCTTTCCGGGGTGCACACTCGTGTGGTCCGAAATGCTACAGAGAAGGGTGTGGAATAATGCCCAGCGACCAGGTAGGGTTGACAGGGCTCGGAAGAGGGCAAACGCGGAAATTGGGGCCTGGTTGCAAAGAGCCGGAGGGTGCGTCATCAGTCAAAAAGAGATTAGTTATGACAGAGACGAGTTGTTTAGGAGCGATGGGGTCCATCTATCGGATGCTGGTGCTAATCTATACCAGCCAAGTAAAGCTGGCAGTCTTTGGTGGCGGTAGACTGAGTTCAGGCCAATGGTTAAACATTGTAGTTGATAGCATAGTATTGAATAGAAACATCTCCTTAAGGGATGGACATAGACCACGCATAGCTGCTCAGTGCAGCCCACTGTACGGTCAGCCCAAGGGTGAGAGGCGAGCAGCCAGACCTGCTGGGAGGACCATGTACCAAACAGGAGGTTACGGTGCCTTCACCCTTGTTGTTGTTTAAACCCCGCCCTCTGGGGGAAAAAAGGGGTAGATACGAACAACCTGCTCTGGCCCAGGGAAACCTGGTGGTCAGGGTAGGGGGTAAGTTGACAAAGTTGGGGAAGTTAGGGCACAGGAGGATTCCCTCGGGCTTAACCCGAAGATATTAAAGAAGGTTGACAGGTAGACCGGTTAGTTCCGTGTGTGGGAAGGGAACCTCCTGTGGAATGGGTAACAGTTAGAAATAGGAGACCGAGAGGACCCCAGTTAAAAGGGGGAATTGGGAGGGTTATCCCTTCCCCCTTTTTGGTTTAATAAAGAGTTCAGCCCTTTAAACCCATACCAGGTGTCCTCGTCTTCTTTGGGGGGTGCGTCGACAAATAGCTTTCACTATAATTTGGTTAGCTAACTGAATCACAATCGTTCTTTGAGAATTAGTCACACAAACAAAATCCAAACATAATATATCCCTACTAGCAATTGGGATAGCAAGCAAAAGCCTTAGATTTCAGCTACCTCTAAAGGAGAACACCAAGAAGGGAAATATCCACGCAGTGAGGGCTTAATATTTAAACACAGTTTACAACTGTCTTTGTGGTAGTGAGTCAGGCTCTTCCTTCCCTGGGAGAACCACCAAAGAGGGTTCCTCCTCCTGATCCACCGGATTCAAACAAGCCTTATTCTTCCATCTAATATAACTAGAAGGTGGCGGAGGAGATATGGAACCCACCTCCACCTGTAATTTCCCTATATAAAGAAGATCGGAGATGTGATCAACCTTGGTGGACATCTTCCTTAGGTGAAAAAACAAAAGCTGGAGTGATTGGGTTGTTAAAGTAAGATGTTCAGCCAACACTTCCGCTGTAGAGCTATAATATGGCTTTACAGATCCACTATTATGCTTCTGCTGATTCCCTTTAATAGTATCCTCCCTACACAAAGACTAATCCTTTAGATTACTGAAGGACACTTCAGTATCCAAAAAATGACCTCCGGTACCTGGATACAATAAATTCAGGTGGGGTGAGGGAGGAGTAGTCTCTGCTAAGGCATTATACCTATTGGAGGTTAGGAAAAAGGTTTCCAACTTTCTTTGTTTCTGGGGAGGTAAAAGAGGAGTCTGAGTACATCCCCTTTTACCTTTAGGTGGCATCCTAAAAAGACAAAACAAAAATAAACACCTAAAAACAGCAATATTATCCCCAAACCAATAGTATCAAGTCCCAAAGTTATAAACGAACCACACCGCAGAATCCAGACACGAGGACAGTCACGAACACGGGAACAGAAACACACCAGCCTTGGCTGATGTTCCTCGCTCAAGTGCGCACAAAGGGTGCTCAAAGGGCACGCACCCTTGTGCGCGCAGCCTTTTGGTGCAGCCGTAGGCTCAGGTGCAGTTTTACTATCCCGCAGGTTCCAGGCTCCACCCCTGGCTCGTTCCCCGGCACAGGTGTCTCGGCTCTGAGGTAGGTCCCGGTAGTCCGTCTCCCAGCTCTGCCCCATGCTGCTCAAGCGGCCACAGGCTCAGGTACAGTTTTACTATCCCGCAGGTTCCAGGCTCTGCCCCCAGCTCGTTCCCTGGCACAGGTGTCTCGGCTCTGAGGTAGGTCCTGCTAGTCCGTCTCCCAGCTCTGCCCCATGCTCCTCCTGTCCAATGTAGACAATATTGTATTATTCCTATCATACATTAGTACTTACATTATCCTCCAAGGAAATACTAGAAGACTTCATTAGAATCCTCCACCAGGTGAGATGTAAGGGTTTGGGTTATTTATTTATTTATTTTAAATGTAACAATTGTGCTGATAGAGCCAAAGGCAAGAAGGGATGGGTTAACAGTTTTAGGGGTATTTTACTGTTAACGCACTGGCTTGACCCACCCAGAAACCGGGAACATTACTGGGTGTCCTTGTTGGGCAATTGTTTCCGCACTCACAAGCACACTGGTTAGGATTCTTGAACAAGAGAGTTTTATTGGTACAACAGATACTGAGGTCCTGAAGCAGTGTCAGCAAAGGTAGACAGAGGGTGTCTTTAGACATAATGTCAATGGGTGTCTGAATGTGTGTTTTGACCTTGAAATGAACACCAGTTTGACCCTGTGTTCACCATGTGGCGCTGCTTAGACACACAACCCAACTGGGGGCAAATCAGTGTTTTGCTCACCACCCGATCTCAGCACGCAAGCTTTGCCGCCTTGTTCCCCGTGTTGTACCTGCTAACATGCCACATGATATCATTAGACACAACATTGTCCACGCATTCAGCCAGAACACAAAAATTGTCCTTGTGATACTATGGCGGTCACATCGGGTGTAAAATAGGTGGCCAAATTGGTTTTGGGATTGTTATGGTGCTTACACACAACACGTGCTTAGGGGTTTTGACACCAGACCTTTGTTATGTCTAAAGACACCCTCTAAGTATCCCTAGAAGCACCCCATCTTCCCAGTGTCAGTCCTGGGGCCCAACACAGTTCTGTCTCTTAGCCAACCCCCAATTACCCTCCCATAAGTCCCATCACCCCATTCACAGTCTGTTGCCAATAGGGTCCTTCAGAAGCAGGATGGTCTGTAAGAGTCTTGTGACTCTCGTCAGACTGCCACTTTATCCTTTCAGGGAGGCCTCATCGCTGGAGAAGCAGTGACTTCAGGGGCTGGTGTACTGTTGTTGGGGACTTTTTGTAGTGTCTAGGGCTCCTAGAGCCAGCCTCCTCTTTAGGGCTGAGCTCTGAAGCTGACTGGGGCTCCTCACTGCTGCTTCTGAAGGGGTTACCCTCTTGACTACGGCTGAAACGCAGTCCTTGGTTTTACTCAGAATTTACCAAGAATCACGGTGCTCAACTTGATTTTACCAAGTACCAAGGAACCGAGTATTAGTCATAGTACTCAGTTTCCTCTGTAACTCCTCGTTGACCAATCTAGTGCAGCAGGCAGGAAAGGGGGTAGGCATGAGTCCCCTAATGTGGCAGGCAAGGAAGCGGGCTGGCATGGTGGGCAGGTGCAGTGGGCAGGAAGGGAGCAGGGGCAGCAAAGTAAACTCACCTAGCGAACACGGCCCGTGGAGTCAAAGTGGAGTCAGTTTGCTGTCTGCTGCTGCTGAGGTTCCCCCAGTGCTGCAACCCAGGTGAGGTCTCCCAACACTGCATGTCTCCCAACTGCAAGCTGGGAAATCAGGCTGCCATATTTTCTCTGAGAACATGGCAGGAAGTGTAGTCCAGCATGCTCCCAGAAAGCCAGCATTCTAACGCTCTCTGGGAGCATGCTGGATTACATTTCCCAGCATGCTCCCAGAGAACAGATGGCGGCCCAGTCTCCCGACTGACATGCAGTGCTGGGGAACCTCACCGGGGTTGCAGCACTAGGGGGACTTTACCAGCGGTGACAGGCAATGAGCTGGCTCCACGGGCTACGTCCTCTCGATGAATTTGCTTTGCTGCCCCTTCCTGCCCACCACTTAGAGGACTCAGGAAAATACTCAGGATTTTACGAGTACTGAGTATTTTTCAAAGTACTGAATGGTACAGAGTTTTTTGAAATATGATTGAACAGCTCCCGAACACTCGGGGCCCGGTACTTGGCTACTCGAAAATACCCACAAATACTTTTTCCTTTACTTGGCTCAGCCCACTCTTGACCCAGCTAAGTGAGATCAGCAAAGGCTGGGTCAAGGGCAGCTTACTAGGTCCCAGAGCTCCCATGCTGGGCACAAGTCTTCACAAGGGCTCCTCGTTATACTACAGCTACCAACACTTCTCCTCCCTGCTGGTCCAAGCACAAAGTAAGGAAAACTGAAACAACATCTTGTAATCTGTAAAAAGCAAGATTGCACAGTGATGATCTCTTGTCTTTCAACAGAAAGTGGCAAAGTCACTCTCTAGAAGAAGTCTTCCAGTCATAATACATAAATCTCTCCCTCAGCTTGCCTGCTTCAGCCATGTCTCACCCCAACCAACTCTGAGATGATAGTAAGTCAGGGTGACCTCAATCTGAAACCAGACCGAGTGTTTCTTTTTCTTTAGGTTGCCCTTTTCAAGGTTGTCTGGGGCAAAATCCAATTTTGTCCAGTTGCCCCAATTTGCCCCTAAAATCCCCACAAATGTTCAACTTGCATAGTGGGCATTGCCTATGTAAATTAGGCACTTTATATACAAATACCAACTGTTCATACCACTTTTTGTTTTCTCCAGCAGATGGGGGTAAAGAGCACCCTCCCCCACTTCTGTAAGGCTGCTAGAACTCCAGGGTTACATAAAACTTCCTACTTATTTATCTTGATTTCCACATAAGAACTAGTAGCCCCAGAAACCTCAAGCATGCTGCTCTTTTTCACCACCTATTTGTCAGTTGGAACCAAAAGAAAAAAATTACACTTACATTTCAGTTTCTGTTTTAAAAGATTTACTGGTACATACAGTTCTTCTGCTCAAATACTCGTTGGCATTGACCCATGTCAATATTACTTTTATATATGGCAAGTCAGACATTGTCCCTACTCATTTCACTAGGTCAACAGCCCTCAGACATAAGCAGTTTTTGCTCATTCCTGAGCTGGGCTAGATTTATGCCAGTATCTTAGCATCTTATTACTAACCTCCTGAGCCATTCAGTCCCAAATTCCTTCTGTATACACATGCACACACCACACACACTTTTCATATCCAGTTGTTCTATGTCGAAGCTATTGTCATTTCACTCAAGGAAGCTGCCATTCTGAATCTGTTAATGATATTAGCTTTGCAGACTTTGATTTGGCAAAGTATTCATTAGCATTTGCATAAAGCAAAGCTTCACTTTTAATGTAGGTTTGCATCCATTCCCCTATATGAAAGAATCAAAGTACACACATAAAATAAACATGTTATTAAGTGTCTTAGCGGTGCTTTCTCTGTACCTTGGTCTCTCTTAGATAAATTCTTGGGGCAGAATGCTGAAGTTGGGCTGGACCGTCAGCAGCAAGGCTTATTTATTGGCAGGGGGGAGGCATATTCTGCTGTAGAGAGGCAGGGTAGTCCAGTAGCTGAAAACTAGAGTTCAGCTCCCTGCTCTGATAAACTCTGGGGCAGGAGGTGTGGCGGCTGATGGGGCAGGCTTGGGTCCTCACAATTCATTTTTTACAAATTAAGCAAAGATTTGTGGGAATAAACCAGCTATGCTTAGTTCATTGAGGCGCTGCACAACTAATTTCTTCTCTGTTAGAAAGCTTTTCTGCAAAACCTCAGAGATTTTCTACATCTCAGCAGAGAGATAACACTGAAGTTAGAGTGGGACATTAGTGTCCAAAGCCACGTGGCAATGGTATTATTCCCAAATAACTGTCCATGAAACTGAGGTGGAGAGAGGTTTGATGGTCATCTGCTTCAACACTGATAGCTTTGAAAAACTTTCCTGCCGCTTCTAGTACTGCTTAAACCCCACTAGAGTTAGCAACAAGGGAATACTCTGGTAGTAAGCTGGCATGTATCATCTAACCACAAAAGTTTCCATGATAGACTACCTTAAACGACAATGGCCCATCTACACTTGAGTTTCTCCGGCTCCTTGTAAATAGTGAGGCTGAAACAGTAGCTCTCAACAGTGTAAAATTTTTGCAAAATTTCCCTAGTGTATAGAAGGCTTATTATTTGATTATATCCTGAGGGCATGACACTGATTTGCTGATCATGAAAGCAAGTGTCCTACAAATTAACCTCTGAGACTCCACATTAATTGTATCTTTCTGTTTTGGATATAAACACAAATGTAGTTAAATTTTACTTTGAATGGTGATACGAAAATATGTACATAAAATGAGTCCTTATTCACATTTTAAAATTATTCTTTCTGGCCTACAGATAAGAATCCTGATCCTAAAATCACTTGCAAATGCTACACTTACTGCCTTTAATTGCTTAAATTACTAGTTATGTGCAAAACAATTAAAACTAGCCCTGATTAAATTAGAAAGCTTTATCTGACACTACTAGGTAGTTCAAGTGTAAACAGAGTGATTGACAGCTCTTTTCCATGGTTCTTGCATTTCAGGCTTCCTTCCTTGCAAACTTCTCCTCGCAGTCCTATGCAGTAAATAGTCAAGCACTAAATAGTTTGTGCCATAGTTAGAGATATTTTCCATCCTTCAGTGTGAGATGAGATGTCATATTATTTTTAAAAGCCCAAAGTTACAACAAAGGCCTGCCAAGAGAATGGTAAATGATCAGCTAATTTTGTACTATGTTCAAACTTGTCATGGCAGAAGGCACAAGGAAATAAACAAAACAAACAATGATCAGCTACTGACACCCCTTACTGCACCGGGGACAGACTCATTTGGAACTGGCACAGTTGCATTTTCTTTTAGGTGCTGGAGTCAGAAGTCCTCTGAAACTCAGGGAAGATTTGGAAAAACCATTTTTGACTGACTAGTTAGAGTTGATCTCGATTTTCTCTCGATTCTCACTGAGAATCAAGGTTCTTGACTCGTTTTAGCAAGAATCAATCATTGAGAAAACAGTAGGAATGCGCGAACGCGGTTCGGCTGTTCAGTGTCCGGCCTGAACTCAGCCCATTCGAACAGCCGAACCGAACGTCCGAAGCCCCGAACAGTTTGGCCGTGTTCGGGTGGGAAAAACAGGGCTGGAAGTACCAGGGGTGGAGAGGCTTGGAGTAGCAGCCAGCCTGCCCAATCACCATCCCTCTTTTCCTCAGACCACTGGCTTCGCAGTCTGCGATCGGCCACTGGCTAGGCTGCACGGAGCCACTGGGGTTTGTGGTAAGGCGGGTGAAGCAAGTAACAAGTCATTGCTCTCCCCCCTTCCAACTCCTTCTGAGCTAGTCACTGATCCTGTCACCAGGCATTTTCAAAACTCTCCCTCTCCCAGCAGTTTGTGTACCTCCCAATTCATTACCATCCTCCTCCTATTTCACCCATTTCCACACATTTACCTCCATAGTTTCATTTATTTAGATTAGATTAGATTAGATTAGATAGAGAGATTTAGGTGTTATTTTTATTTTTACCCCTCACTGTGTTCTTTCTCCCTACCCTCCATTGAATCCTTCCCTCCTCTCTGTATATATTCCATCCCTGATTGCCTTCCCCTGTTTTTGGATTTATTTAGAGTAGCATTAGATTGATTTAGGTTTCATTTCAGTTTTGTACCGTTCCCTGTGTTGTTTGTTGTGAGCTGTCTGTGTCCCACCCCCCTCCCATCCCTGTGTTTATATATAGAGATAGATATTAGATAGTTACTATAGATAGATAGTTGTAGGAGTTAGCTTAGTTATAGGGATAGATAGAGATAGTGTGTAGTGATTCAGTTTTAATATTTGATAGTGTGTTTGTAGGACTAGGCTTTTGTAGATATTCCATTTAGTTCCATAGGTTTTAGAATAGTTAATAGCAGTTAGAGTTAGTGTAGTAGATGTATATAATATTCAAATTCTGAATAAATACATTTTTAAAACTATAAAATCTTCCTCTGCATAATTTGGAAAGGAAAAATGGAGAAGGGAAGCAGGAGAGGCTGGTCTCCTGGCCGTAAGGCAGGCAATGGGGCACATGGCAGAGGTGGCAGGGGCCATGCCAGCAGAGTGGCAGGCATCAGCAGTAGTCCAAGCCCATCACCACGCCCCAAACTGCACAGGCCTGATTTTGGCACAGTTGGGCTTCAGAGGCTCCCAGCAGTGGTACTAGCTGGGGTGTGGTTAGGAGGCACCTCCTGCCAGCATCCTCCACTGCCATGCAGGGCACTGGAAGGCCTTCAGTGCAGGAGGTTGCGGCTGTCTCTGCTGCGGTTGCAGGAGCAGGTGCCTCGGGGTCGGATGTTCCTCAAGGGCCAGCAATGTCCCCCATTGTTGAGGTGATCCCCAGCAGTCCAGGGCTGGTGGATCCCACCCCGGCTGCTAGAGGCAGGGCCTGAGCCCCGGGCAATGGCAGCAGGGAGAGGAGCAGCAGTAGCAGCAGCAGTAGCAGCAGCAGCTATAGGGGGCACAGGGAGAGTAGCAGCAGCATGGTGGGCAGTCGATCAGCCTCAGGGTCCCAGTACACCCCTTTGCGGGACATGACTCAGATTGGGGACAGTGAGGTAGACACTAATCCAGTGGAGGAGATGTCTGGTGCTGAGGCAATGGCTGTCCCTCCGAGAGCTGTGTTGTCACCATGTTCTGCTGCTCCCAGCAGCACTGTCAGCGGTGCGTCACCCAGTGCAGGCCAGAAGTCAGGAGGGGCAGAAAATACTCCATCTGGGTGCATTTTAAGTTGGTGCAGGAGGATGATCTCAGGGAGGTTCAGTGCAGTTTGTGCCAGAAGGTGGTGAAGCATGGGCAGGTGCTCACGAACCTTGGCACAACTGCAGAACTTCCATGGCTAGATACCTCACGGCATACCACAGTGCTGTGCTGCTAAGCAGGCAGGCAGGGGCAGTGGACGCTAGCGGGTTCCCGACTGCAGCAGCCAGTCGTCTGCCTCCATCAGCGGGCAAGCGTCCTCCTAGAGCAGCTACTTCTAGCAGCAGGAGCGGTATTGCTGCTATGGGGGGAAAGCAGCAGCAGTAGCAGCGTCAGTACACCATGGAGGAGTTGGGCGAGGGCAGCTGCCAAGTCCATTGGCAGCTGCAGAATGTGGAGGCGGCGTGGCTTTCAAGTGAAAGCCACATGCATGTTGAGGGAAATGATAGAGCTGGATGGGCAGCCCTTCTTGGTGGCCAGGGACATGGGGTTTAGGTGCCTGATTGGCTTCCTAGCCCCCCAGTTTAAGCTGTCCTCGTGCACCACCCTAAGTTGGCAGGTGGTGCCAGCCCTGTCCTGGGCTTTAAAGGAACGGGTGAGGTAGCAGCTGGCAAGGATTGGGGGTACCACCATCCACTTCACCACTGACCTGTGGTCGAGCAGGAACGCGCAGCACGCCTACCTGGCAGTGATAGCGTACTGGTGGCAGGACCCAGAGGCAGTGTTTGGTCCCAAATCAGGGTATAGGGAGCAGCTTGCAAGGACTGAGGGTACCACCATTCACTTCACCACGGACCTGTGGTCGAGCAGGAACGCGCAGCACGCCTACCTGGCAGTGATGGTGGCAGGACCCAGAGGCAGAGTTTGGTCCCAAAGCAGGATATAGGTGGGCCCTGCTTCAGGCAGAAGTAACGGATGGCCCCCACACCGCTCGGAACATTGAGGCAGCCCTGACCACCATGGTGAGGGAGTGTGTGACACCAGGTATGCCCTTCACCAAGGGGTGTATGGTGATGGACAACGCGGCCAAGATATTGAGGGCAGTTCATGAGGGGGGCTTCACCAGCATCCCTTGCACCACACACACCCTTCACCTGGTGGTCAGGGATGCTCTCGGCTTGGGGGAGAAGGGGATTGGGGTAGGCACCCTTAGCTCCCTGATCGAGCAGGGGAGGAAGCTGGCCGGTTTCTTTAACCGGAGCGTGAAGGGCAGCGACCTCCTCCGGGTGAAGCAGGCAGAGCAAGGCTCCCCAGTGCACCAGCTGCTGTAGGATGTGTCCACCAGGTGGAATTCCACGTTCCTGACGCTCGAGCGGCTTCTCGAGTAGAAATCTGCCTTTCATCAGGTTCAACTGGTGACAGACAGCGGGGCACTTCCAGGGTATAATGGGGCAGAATGGGAGATCCTGGCTCACACAGTCTTTGTTCTGAGATCGATCCTGGCTGTGACGGAGACGATCAGCTCCTCCACGGCCACCATCAGCCAGGTGACCCCTCTGGTCCAGAGTCTCCTCTGGAGGCTGGAGGAGATTCTCCAGGGGCAGGATTGTGGCCCTCAGGGCAAGAAGCTGACAGCTGAGGCGGTTGCCCTGGTGTGGCAGCTGAAGGCAGGGCTGAAGGCATGGTATGATGAGCTCCTGCAGTGGGAGGAATATGTGTTGGCAACTATGCTGGACCCCAGGGTCAAGGGCAGCATGGCATGCCAGACACCGCTCTATGGACACTGGAAGGGTGAGCTGGTGGAGAGGGTTCGGCAGGCAGAGCGGGCTCTTGAGAGTGTGCAGCAGCAGGACGCCCCTGGAGATGGTGGGAGTGGGAGCAGCCACCCCTTTCAGCCGGTGGGGTCTATCCCTGCCCCCAGCCGTAGCAGTAGCAGCACCAGCAGCAGGCTGAGCAGCAGAAGCACCCCTATTGCTTCTGGATGATGTGAATGGACAGCTCTCCCTGCCTGTAACATAGGCCCCAGAACCCTGTGGGTGGGTCCTGGGGCTGAAGTGGCTGTTTCTTGATGCAGTGGAATGACGGCTCCCCTTGACTTTAACATAGACCCCAGAACCCTGATGGTGGGTCCTGGGACTAGAGTGACAGCTTCTAGATGACATGGAATGATGGCTCCCTGTGAGCGGAACGATGGCCCCAGAACCCTAATGGTGGGTCCTAGGACTAGAGTGGCAGCTCCTCCCAGCATCCTTCTGGATGACGTGGATGGACAGCCCTCCCTGCCTAGAACGTAGGCCCCAGAACCTGACGGTGGGTCCTGGGGCTGGAGTGGCTGGCTGTTTCTTGATGCGGTGGAATGACAGCTCCCTGTGAGCAGAGTGATGGCCCCAGAACCCTGACGGTGGGTCCTGGGGCTAGAGTGGCTGGCTGTTACTTGATGCAGTGGAATAACTGCTCTCCATGAGTGGAATGATGGCCCCAGAATTCTGACGGTGGGTCCTGGGGCTGGAGTGGCATTAACAGTAAAACACCCCTAAAACTGTTAACCCATTCCTTCTTGCCTTTGGCTCTATCAGCATCACTAGCAGCACCCTTTATCACCAGAAGCAGTAGCTCATATGTGCAGGGCACTCTGGCGAGCATGGGCTTCTGCACAGCAGGGCAGGCAGCGTGGCTGAGGGAAGTAGTGGAGGCCAAAGGACAGTTACGTGAGGGAGTACGACAGTGCCACAGCAGCAGTGGAGAGCTACCAGGAGGAGAAGCCATGCATAGAACCCAGCAGTGATCCCTTGGCCTACTGTGGCTGGCCCTGTCCAAAGTGGCAAGGGTCTATTGTCCTGCCCTCCAACAAGTGTCCCCAGTGAGCGGGTGTTCTCCATGGCAGGGGACATTTGGTCGCTGCACCACCTGAGACTTGAGGCCAAATTGGTGGAGCAGTTGGTGTTCATCAAGGTGAACCTTCCGCTGCTGCGATTCCCCTAGCTGCCCCTGGACATGGATTGATGGTGCAGTGGCACATGCCATCCCATGCCAGGGGCAATCTTGAGACAAGGCTCCTTCTCAACCTAGGCTGCTGCTGCTGAGGTGCTGTCCCTCCCTCCCAATGCCTGGCGCCCACCCTGCCTCTCTCTCTCTCTCTGACTAGACGGCCTTGGCCAGCTTATCTGACTGACCTCATGATGCAGGGTGGCACTGAGAAGCTGAAAGCCTGCCAGCCGACCTCTGGCTACACGATCTCAGCCCGCCTATCTGACTGGCTCTCGCCTGCTGCACAGTCTTCGCCAGCCTATCTGAGTGTCCTGTCAAGGTCCCAGCCTGCCTTCCCTACTGCCTCTCATGCCACGCTGCCTGTCTGTCTGCCCTGGTTGCCAACCTCGAACCCTGCCTCAGCCTGCCTCCCGCTGCTCATGCCACGCTACCTGTCTGCTGCTACTGCTGCCTCTGCTATGCTATGGGTTCTGCAACCGGGCAATCCAATGTCTGCTGCTGCTCCACCGATGCCTGGCAGCCTGCAATGCCCAGCCAAGTAGGGGTGCCAGGCCAGCCACCAAGCCCCAAGCCTTCCCGGCTTCTGCTTCTGTTGCTGCCGCTGCATCTCAGATGGCCAGCCATGGCGCCACGGGCACCCCCGGGGGCCAAGTGCCGAACCTGCCTGCCCAGGAAAGCCAGGGTGCCAAGTGCCAAGCCTTCCCAGTCTTTGCTGCTGCTGTGTCTCCAACAGCCTGCCATGCCCCCATGGGCACCCTTGGAGTGCCCCAAGCCTCCTGGTGGGACCAAACTTTCCAAACGTTCAAGGGGGTCCGAACTTCGCAGGACCGAATGCACGAACCCAAACTAAGTTTATGGACCAAACGTCCAAACGTCTGAACATCCAAACATCCCTAGAAAACTGCCGGTTCTCGACACTTTCTTGGTCAAGAATTTTACCATTTACTGTGATTTACTGAGTATTGCACACCGATTTGCTGTGTACCGCTTATCATGTACTGCGTTTGTTCTGGTCATGCACTTGTGCAAAATGGCTGCCCTTTCCCACAATGGTGGCGATGCTGCTGACAACATCTTGGAAGAGGACTGTGTATACGCAGAACATCTGCAATGGCCATTTTTCACATGCTCATTACCTGGACAAACACAATAAATTGTAAGTGGTACATAGTAAATCGCTATCGGTACATGTAAATTCTCCCCAAGATCTTGAACCATTACCGAGATCATCCCAAGATCTTGGTAACGTTTCTCAATTCTTGCAAGATTTTCATTAGAAACAAATTGATTCTTGTTTCAGCCTCAGTTGTTATATTCAAAATTAAAACTACTCATAGTGCTCTGTTCACAGTGAGCTATTTGGAGAATTGGGAGAGGAAAAGAGGGCTTCGGCAACCATTTTTAAATTCCTGCCCTCAAGCTGAGGTGGGGGTTGGTGTAAATTACCTGGCTGCTATAGGGTTCATTCCTCATATCTGGATACTGCTAAATCATCCTAACCAGTGATAACTTCTGCTCACACCGGCAGAACTTCCATCATCCCAGTCCTCCCCTGTGTCTTTGTCTTGCAGTAGTTTACCCCTCCTCCCCCCCGCCCACCATAGCTGAAGTTGGGTTTACTTCAGAGTGGACCCAACTTGGGGAAGGGGTGGGGAATGTAACAGGACAGCTGGAAGCTACCCAGTCCCTTTAAGAGGTATAGGCAGTTAGTGGGTAACTGGCCCTTTATGAGAGTTTAAAGAGGTGCTGGTGGAAAGAGGAACCAACGCAGGTCAATAAAGTCATTGCAAGTGTCCATCAGAGCTGATAACTGCGGGGTGGAAGGAGGGGACAGAGACCTTGGTGGCAGCAGGCTGTGAGAGGGAGCCCAAGACGTAGGGCAACAAGAAAGACAACAGGACAGGACAAGGCCGGGACAGCAGAGAGTAAGTGCCCAGGAGAAGACACAACCATAGGAAAGGCTCATCCCAAAGTGAGGCTTGACCTGGGGCCAGGAGGAAGGAAGGCTTGCCCTACAGTTGCTGCCAAGGAGGCTGCCAGGTTGGAAGGATAAACCCACCCAGGAAGTGGGGTTCGAGTAAAGGCTGGAGTAGGGGCTTGCCTGAAGACTCGGAATGGGAGCCTGGAGTGGGACTTAGGACTTGTCAGCAGGTATACTCAGGGGACCCAATGAGGAGCAACAGTGCCTAGCCAGACCAAGGGGCTGATAAAGCTGGGATTGAGACTCCCATAGGAACCAGGAAGGCCAACCCCATTACAGCCAACTTCCTCCTTTAATGGGAATTTTTGCTTAACTGCCAAGAAACAAATGAATCAGTTTTCTAGTCACTTGCTTTTCCTGTCTGCAGGCACCCTTCCATCTTCTGCTAAGAAATTTACCACAGGTGAAGGGGAAAACATTCACATATAGACAGAACCATAAGTAGGGCAACCCAAGGCCATAATCAGAAATCCAGTGAAGAGGAGAGGAAGAGTGAGTTTGAAGACCACTCTACTCTCCCTAATGGATTCATATGTAAAAACCTCTATAAACTTGAATGGAACCAGGAGTTCAGCATCTTGGTTCAGCTTTGGTGAGCTTGAAACTGAACAAAGCTTTCCACCAAATTATTAGCTATAGTTTGCAGGAAAGAATCAGAGATATGCTTTCTGTCAAAACGTTTTTAAGAAATTTGTTACAGTAATAAAAGCAGTATTCTAAGGACATAATTTTTTTTAAGACTACTCTGTCTCCAGAGGTTCTGCTTACTTAAACTCTTTCCCAACCCTAGTACTGCCTTCACTTTCACATTTAAACAAACGGTGTACTTTCTTGAAATATGTATCCTTTGTTTACATCACACAAGATCACTAAACAATATAAAATGTCATGATCTGACAAGGACAAAGGGGCCAAATCCTACTCAGCGGACATCCATTATGAACTTTATTTACTTATCACCCAGGTGAATAGGAGAAGAAGGACGTGACCTTAACTATACACTGGCACAGAAAGCAAAACATTTTTGTTTTTAAAAAATATTTCCCACTACAAGAGTATGAAAGACATTCCTCTGTCTTCAAATATTACATCAATTTGACACAGATTTTTATTGGCCCAACAAACTTATTTGTTGGGACAATAAAAATCTGTGTCAAATTGGTGCAATCTTAACAGCAAAGCCTCAATGGAGAAGTAATTTTGATACTACACCCCTTTTGCTCTCAGCCTGTAAAGTTTCGGAAAAGCACATTTTTCTTCTCTGTCCTCCTATTTTTTCAGCTCTCTCATTCTCTCAGGGTTTTTTTTAAAAATACGTTTAAACTAATTAAATTAATTGCTCATAATAATAACCTCCGGGGGACATAAAGCAAGATAAACCCTTAACTCTTCAAGGGGTTAGTTTCCTGTAGGGTAGGGAAGCAATTACAACTTATTAATGACCTTACAAAAAGGAGATGGAATTTTGTATTGATTTTTAAAAGAGAAACTTTAAAGGAAGTTAGCATCAAGTAAGCTGCTTAACAAAGTGATACATATTTGTGTTTGCTTTTTTTAAAATTTCATTTACTATACTATCCTCTTGACATAGTAGAGACCATGGAACGTAAGAATTTAAGTGCCATTCTGGGTCAGATCAAGGGTCCATCTTACCCACAGCGTTGCTTCAGAGAAGTGCATAACAAGTCATATAAATTAAATAAATACATAAAATAAAACAAACAAATAAATAAATGGAGCGATCCACATTTCTGTACAAGAGAACTGGTTTGATTTCTCCTCTGAGGATGGAGGTATGTAATAAGTATAGGCGCCTGTATCATCTTGTGCAGTCTGGAACCGTGAGCCATCTAAAGGGTAGGAGGTAGGGCCAGTAGGAAGTATTGTATGAATCCAAAAGCCAAAAAATCCCTGTGTGGGCAAAAGCAGTGGCTGTAGAGATGATTGACAACAATGGAGTGTAAAAATGGCTGCTGGGAAATGGGTTCTATCCACCATGACATCCATGGAGTATACCAGTATATGAGATCTATTCTTCACTGGAGGAGAAGGAACATTGATCTAAAATGGCGAACCCTATCCCACCCTTTGTATGGACACCAAACTACAGCAGAACTACTTGGAACCCAAATAGGATGTTTTTAAACAAGATGATACCATGCATGGTCACCCAGGAGCCACTCATCAAACCGCCTGTCTGAAGGTGGTGATGGGGTGCCCCCATCAGCCACTCACCACACAGTCATGGTCACTCACGTGGCACTGCCAAGAAATCTAGAGTGCCCCGTGTTGGGGAAGCCACAAAAGTGTGTAGCAATGGGCAACCATGCATCCCCAGCCCATACGAACTGGGGCGGCAACCCACGCCAGCAGAGAGGTCTGCTGCCCAGCCCCCTCCCCGGCCCACAGTCCTGCCAGGAGCCCTTAGAAGAGACACAAAGCACAACAAATGTCGCTTGCGATGCACAAGAGAAGAGCCAACACCATGGAGGTCAGCAGCTTGGAGAGCAGCTTCCTGTGTCCCACCCAGTATGCGCCTCCATTGTTGCCCGGGGCTGCCATGCTGCAGTGACTTCTGGAGTCATGGGCAGAAAGGGATAACTGGCTGCTGCAGCTTCATGTTTCCATGGGGTCTGCAGCTGTGTGTCATGGCAGAGAGTGGGCAGTTGGGTGGGGCTTGGAGTGGGGGGTGTTGTTGGCAGCGGGGAGGGGGAACAGCTGCCTGTGTGAGTTGTTTGTGGGGCCAGTTGGTGGCTGTAGGATTGCATGGAGTCTGCCTGCATGGCCGCAGTGGTCACCCTGGGAACCGTCCATTAGAATCCTTCCCCACGCACTCCACCTGAGTGGCTGCTCCACAGCTGTACCAATCAGTGGCCACAAACCACTACCCCAAACCTTGTTCATTTAAAAACACCCATAGTCCAACCTCCTCTGCAAAACAGAGCATGTAGAATTATAGTAGCTGTTCAGATACATGATAGTAAACAATAAACATTGGGTATTTTCAGACGTGACGGGCCTCCGTTTTGACACGGCCCATGGTCACATCTACACCCCCCCAAGAGGAATCAGGCCGGCCAGGCAACAGACGTGCCGGCCTGATTCCGCTCGGGGATCAGAGAGGGGGTGGGGCCAGGGGGGTGCAACGTGCAGCCACACAGCCTCACCCCCCCCACGCTCCTGCGGCCGCCTGCCCTCCCAGAGACAGACGGGCGCAGCGGCCAGTCCGGCCGCTGCGCCCGATCCCAGCCTATGGCCGGAACCACGGCTGAGAAGCGGCGGCGGTAACAGACGTTACCAGCCGCCAATTCCCGGCCGTGATCAGAGTAACCACGGTTCCGGGGTTGAGGCCGGCCTTACCTCCGGAACCGTGGTTCAAGGGATTCCCGCCGGGTGTTCACTGTGGTGAACATCTGGCGTGACCCCCTTCAGACGTTACAGGCTCTCCGCCATGACAGGTGGTTCACCGTGTCAAAACGGAGGCCTGTAACATCTGAAAATACCCATTAACTGTTGAAAATGACCAAATTGATTAAAATTACTGGACTGTATGGGGGTAACGGTTTATTCTTCTTGGATAAATATCAAAGATACTCAAGCTGTTTTTCAACCTCTAAAGCCCCTCATTAGTTTTTCTAGAAAAATTGTTTT
This sequence comes from Sphenodon punctatus, assembly GCA_003113815.1. Lineage (NCBI taxonomy): Eukaryota > Metazoa > Chordata > Lepidosauria > Sphenodontia > Sphenodontidae > Sphenodon > Sphenodon punctatus. The sequence continues at coordinate 559,419 of QEPC01015163.1, read as the reverse complement.
ACTGTGCTCAAGATAGTATCTGAGAACCAAGTTAAGAATTAAATACTGCTTCTGGATCAGTGGGTAAAGATCTCCACTGCAGTACAATAAACTGCACCCACTGTAGGGGCCAATTAGGAAATAGCCCTAGGATTCTCATTTCCTGCAGAAGGCCCAGTGAGCAAAATAATTATTGATCCCACCAAGAAGCAGCCCAATATGTGGTTCTGAAGCTATTAGCGTAGCCTACCTGAGATGGCTTGGCATAGTCAATAAAAGGCTTGTCAAAAGACAACCTCAGTATATAACTGACAAGTCAACTTCAATACTGAATACTGTGGGGTTCTCAAAAAAGTTAGGCATTTAAAATTATCCAATAAAAGAAATTTTCTTTCTTTAGTTTTAACTGGAACCAAAAACAGAATTTTCAAAGTAATATAAAAAGTTCCTGGTCAGCATAGAACCTCATGGTTCTTACTATACTGCATACTAGGGTCAGGAGGACTCTGGGCAAAATTTCTGTTTCGGTTACTTTCGGTTTTGGTTCTCATGTATTTCGGTTCTTTTTCAGTATTGGTTCCTTCGGATCTTTTGCACTGATTTTTGTATCAGATTTTTAACATTGCGGTTTTTCAATGGGGGACAAACCACAAGGTTAAAAATCTGATACAAAAATCAATGCAAACGATCCAATAGAACTGATACTGAAAAAGAACCAGAATTTCTGATTAATCCAAAATAGCCATTGTCAGGTGCTTTCGGTTTTATCCGAAACCAAAATTCCCATCCCTACCGCATACTATGGCTACTTGTAATTTTTCCTTGGGCATAGAGCCTTGATCTTCTCATTCCAAAGTAGAGGCTGCTACCTCTGGAGCTAAAACTAAATCTCCGACAAATGTTAGCAATATGGAGCTTGTACGAGAGTGGAGAAAATCTCATTCCTTAAGAAGATGGCAAACCTACACATGCACACAAACCATTCACTACAATATCCAAAGTAAAGAAACATCTTGTAGCACATCTGACCACAATTGCTAGCAGGAGGTAACAGAACTCTTATGAACTTGCTGATCATTATTTCACAAAATCACTGCCCCTGCAAACAAAGTCATTAGCCAGAAAATACATAGTCAGAAAGGAGCAAAATGCCTAGAACTGCAAACAATTCCTGATTGCATCAAGAGTCTATATAACCACATGCATAGTCCACATTAAATAAAATAATCATTTCTCTTAATTTTGATAATTTTATTTCCTACTGTGATGCTCAGCTAGCTTCATAATTTACATATGCAGACTTGATTAGAGCCTTTCAGATCCTGTTTTGAAGTATATGCTGTATAGATTACTATAGCTTCAACACAATAAATTAACATTTCAGATGCCAACAAATGGCTAGAAAATTGGCCCCTTGAGAGTAATAGCCTAGTTGCATTTACATGTAATTATTCTGTCGAGAAATTTAATGTGTTAGACATAAAAGTTATTCTGAGTGAAGGAATACTGAATAATGATCTTCAAACTAAGGAAGCAGACATTACTACGGGTGCTGTGTTACGTGCCACTCTTTTCAGAGCATAAAGCGAATCCCCTGTGGCTAAGTATATTTCTGCAACAAATTTAGATAATGCTTTACAATGACTGGCACTAATTACTCGGCAAACATTACAACTATGTAAGTCATTATTCACCCCATTGTCATTTTTACATAGTTACTAGCAGTTGTCCAGGAATTTCAATTAATACCAGGCATTAAAGGAATCTTGCATATGTGGACACAACTGTATTCTCTGTCGCTCTCTTGAAGACAGAGCAAGTGCGGTTGCCATGTTGGTCCCAGACTCCCAAGTGACAGAGAGACAAAGTGGTTCGAGTGATATCTTTTACTGGCGCAACTGTTGTTGGTGGAAATAAGCAAGCGTTTGGGCCCCATGTGACCTAAAAGCTTGCTTATTTCCACCAACAACAGTTGGTCCAATAAAAGATATTATTCAAACCACTCTGTCTCTTCCAAACGGTGATGTCTCATTAATTTGGGCACGGGGCTCAGAACCACTAAAATCCTGCCCCATGGACAACCTGCTCCTGCAGCACTTCTGCAGTGAGCACATGCTGCTGCTACTCCTGTTTCCTGAGAATTCAGCCCAGGCAGTCCTGAGCTGATCAGGGAAGCTGCAAACAGAGCTTCTGAGCCCAGGATGCTGTATAGATCTGCTAAGAGAAGGGCTAAAAACTGATCACCCTCTCTGCCCTCCAAGCAATAGAACCGCAGTCTGAATTAAATCACTAGTTGGTCGGTTAAGCCATTAAATAATACATGGATACTGCTTAGTAACTAATTGCTGTCAGTGCAGATGGGTTAGTTATCACAAAACCAATAGTTAGCAGTTATGACATGGTTAACTGCTTCAGCTCTAAACTATGTCAATGAAGCGAGCAAACTACTGAATAAACAAATTACCAAAATAACTGAAGTATTTTTTTAAAAATCTAACAAAACCAATGAAATAAACAAAGCTCTAAATAAATAACTGATAAATAAGTGATTAATTTTGCAGTGGTAGCAAATACAAAACTGGAAATTACTTACTTGCTATTAGCCATGCGCAGAAGTCATTGGTCCTTTTCAAATGGGCTGGGGGTGAGCCATGGTGTGTGGGGGGGGGAATGGGTGTGCACCACGGCAGGTCGCACAGACGCACACCCATCTCCACCAATCTCCACACACGGAGGCATCTCCATTTTGTCCAATGCCTCCATGCGTGAGGGATCGGTGGAAACGGGTGGAACGTGGGAGCACGTACACACCCCCACCCACCCGCACCGGCGGTCGCACGGACACCCCCACCCCTGCCCACCCAGTTGCACACATGGGAAAGGGGGACGCGTCTCATGAGAAATGGGCCATTGTCCTCCCAGCTCTAGTTTTATTATTTCTAATTTTTACATAAGAACATAAATAATTACATACTGGGTCAGATCAATGGTCCATCCAGCCCAGCATCCTGTCTCTGACAATGGCCACCTTCAGTCATTTCAGAAGAGTACACAGCAGGCAGGTCATAATGGAGTGATCCATTCCCTGCTCTATACTCCCAGCTCTTAACCACCAGAAATTTCGTCCTTCAACCAATTTGACTAATAGCCATTTATGGACTTATCCTCTAAAAATATATCCAGTTCTTACAAAAACAAAGTTACACTGCTGTCCTGCGCAACATCCTGTTGCAACAAGTTTCACAAGCTAACTGTATGTTGAGGCAAAAAATACTACATTTTATTTGCTTTAATTCTGGTGCTAGTTAGTTTCATAAAGTATCCCCTTAGTTCTAGTATTATTAGCAAGAGTAATTAACAGCTCCCTATTTACTTGTTCCACAACACCCATGCTTTTGTAAACCTCTTTCACAGGGGTGAGAAACCTCAGGCTTGGGGGCAAATGCGGCCTGTGGCTAGCTTTTACTTGCTACTGGATCTAGTTCCTACCCCCAAGCCCTGAATGAGTGAGCTCAGGGTAAGAAAGCAGAGATTAAGGCATGCACTTGAGGATAGTCATGTGTTGTTTAGACTTTGAATATCGCAGTAAACTAGCCAACCTGTACAGTGATTCAACATATAGAAAATAATACGTTGCCTAAAATTTAATCACATAACAAACAGAGAGGCTTTGTAAGCAGCTCAATCAGTGTCACAGTCATAACAGTTAAACCACTAGTTTAAAGTTCTCTCTCATGCATATTTTAAGCTGTAACTTACATCAACTTTCTAGGTTTATTTATATGGTGCTATTGTTTTAACTATTTGCGCAGGTTGTCTGACAAATGAGTAGACTGTGCCAGCCATGGAACTCAACTTACTTGTGTTCGTTCGATATATTGCCATATTTATTTAATCTCCAGTGCACTCTTCTTTCAGAAATCTAACTATTTGTTACCCAGTATTATTATATTTACAGAAAGTTTAACATCAAATTGATTGAGCATCAACCCTTTTTTACACCCAAGAAAAATGAGATGTTAGAGATGTTTGATAGCTTTGAAGTTTGAAGGACTAATCTAGATGGACATTTCTTATTTCCATGCCTATTTAACTTTCCCTCTCCCCTTAAGATTAAGTGCTGACCCTGCTAGTCCAGAATCATCAGGGGAAAGTAAACAGTGGAGCATAATGTGAATTACCAGGTAACCATATCTATTCTGAACCTGTTCCAAAGAAAAAAGCCGCCTGCAAGAGCCTAGGGATTTGTGAACACAGAGCTACAAACAGTTCTGGTTCAGTGGATGTTCATTGTCTGGAGTCAAGCAGAAGTCAGTTGTAGTAGCTGGGGACTGACGTGGAAAGCTGTTAAGTTCAAGCAATGTAAATTAGCTTGTCTGTGTCAAAAGGATAGGATTTATCTAAATAACATAACTTTATGATTATCAGAAATATGCCATGTATTATGTAAAAAGCATGTACTTCAATCATCCATGTTTGGTGTCATTTTAATCCTCATGAAACACTGTGCACAATGATGTAAGAAATGTGTGAGTCAGAATTGCAGTATAAAAGACGTATAAACACTGTATAAATTACATAAACAATTTTGAAACCACTCAGATTCAGTTGAGGTGAAATCACAATACAGCCTAGGGATATCCCTGCTATTAATATGCAAAGCAGCTTGGAGAGTCACTGCCAGACATTCCCTGAAGGGATTTTTTTTTATCAACAGGCAAAGCTTTGGACAACAAAGCTAGAAATTAAATTAATATGAGCTAAAGAAGGTAAGAGCTATACAAGCCAAGAACTGAAATGTTTCCTTTGGTACTATCAGCAAGAAAGAATCCAGCTCTGATTTAGGGAGTGAACTTATTAAAAATGGAGCTTTGTGCAAGAAATACATGGCAGGGAGTTGGGACCTTTCAAGCAAATGTAGCTTGTGTGGTTTTTAACCTATTGTTTTTGTAGCAACTGTAATTCTCAGCCAATTTTCCTTGTATGATTTAACTTCAACTTAATTCCTTTAAAAGGCTTTCTTTTAGTCTAAAGCTGGTGAGTGTTCATTTGTTGAAACTGACTACAGAATTCTGAAGAAAATCTATATCAGTACGTACATCCCTCTATCTAAAAGAGGGAACACTCTCTTTTAGAGAGGGGGACGTACCGTACTACTGAAATAAAATTTGTGTAATCGGGAAACACCTCAAATTACATATGACTAAGGGTTTGCACTAGGAATCTGACTTTGCGTGTTCAGCCCAAAACATGCTCTTGCAGGAGTGGCTATAACAACAGTAGCTTGCAAAGATCACAAGTGGGGAAACTGAGTCATGACTGCGTTGGGATGTGCAGTGAGGTGTCAGAGTGAAACCACAGTCCTGGATAGTGGTTACAATGTCCAAATCTGAAATGCAGTAGTCTTCACCTCCCTGGCATGAAGGACTGTGAGGGGAGTGGCAGGGAGGTGTGGGAAAAGTATTACCTATTGTTGATTTTTTTTTCTTCTTCAGGTTTTATATCAGTGGTGCTTACTGGCTCACTGCATCTTTTGTTTTAGATGTCGCTGTTAAAAGGTGCGCATCTGTACCCTCCATGGACTTACTCAACAACTGGAACCTAGGACTCCTCAACTGAATTGCATGTTGATACAAAATGTTTCTGCTTAGCTGTTTAAATTTGTATTATTGGTTTCCCTTTGGTTTAATATTGTTTTGTCCAGAATGCTGAAGGACATTGGAAAGAGAAAACACAGTGAAGATTTGGAAAGGGTATTTTACACTCCTGGTTCTTTTCTCATGTGTCTGTTTGTGAAAATCTAGGTACCAATATAGAAACCATCGCACCCTTTGGGGGGGTGTTCTTTTCCTCCTTTATAACAATTTTTGGAGTTCATTGGTTGGTGAAGTATTTTCTTTTGCCTTTATTTCTTTGTTTTCCAAAACAAACACACAGTGAACAACATGCTACATCTAAATTTGGTCAGCAACTAGAGTTTGATGTTTGTATATAGATTGCACACTGCACTCAACATGACTGAAGGAAAATCTCACTTAGGCGCCTTTCAAAGGTTACCTAGAAGGTGGGGAAACTTTCATGATGGTCATCGCGGCTCGGGCTCTATACTTATGGGAAGTAACACACATAGGAATACGCTATTCTGCTTTTATTCTGCAAAAACACTTGTGCATAGCCAGATCTCCCAATGTAGCTTCTACAATGACGGGTGTTCTAGCAGGATAAAAGCAAATTAGCGCATTCCTGTGTGTGCTAATTCTCGTGAGAATAGAGCCATGATTGCCACCACGAATGTTTCCCCACCTCCCAGATAACAGGTGAAAGTGGCCTCAGTTCATAAAATCGAATGGCTGCCATATCTCAGCTCAACCGTTTTTTATGGCTGTATGTCAGAACTAAGGCTGATCAGGAAATGTTTTCATGTCCTGCCTGAAAGTCAGAGGCCTGATGATTTATCATCACAAAATGGGATGGAAGCAGGTTCCCCCTTCTGTCCCACCATCCTGTTCAACATCTTCATGCTATTTTTGTTATTACCATGTCATTTTTGTTATTACCATAACAATAATGAAAATTGACATTTTCATTATTTTTATTGCAATAACGAAAACGACAAATAATAATAACGAACATAGAAACGAAAATGACATTTTGTTTTTGAAATAAAGGGAAAATACTGAAAAAATGTATTTCCGGTGATAACTTTTTTGTTTCTTATTCAGTTCTAATTAAACTTGTAGAGGTTGTGACCCCTACAGAGGGCACTATGTGTACCAAGCTCCAAAATGATAAAGGAAACTGATTTAGGAAGCAATTAAGTATTGTGATTTTACAAAAAGCGCCATACACATTCATGACTACATCTTTAGCTTCCATACAATTTGCATGATACCTCTAGATATTATATCCCTCCATAAGCTTAACATGCCTGCTAATTTTCAGAAAGATTGGATAAAAGGTCCTGATGGTATAAGACATTAACATGAAAATACATCTCCAGCTGTAACATGTTTATATTCCGTCCTGTTTACAGGATATTTGGCAGGAATGTACCATATACCTTCCCTGTCATCTCTGCCAAACTACAGGTCAATTTGATAAAGGGACCTAATTGTATAAGCAATTTATGTTGTCCCCTTGAGACCATTATTCAGATAAATAGCAGCACATGCAGTGCCAGTCAGAGGCAGGCACCAGGCATGGCAGGTGGAGGGAGGCTGTAGGAGGGAGGATGTGGAGCAGCCCAAAAGACTGACAGACACATTCACTGGCCAATTACTGCATGCTTCCAGCTTTACAGGACCAATCAGTAGTGGCTTTGAGGCAGGCATAGGGGGAGGTCCTGAGGCGAGCGTAGAAGGGACATAGCTAGGACTTTGGGGATAGCATCCCAACAACCAGGAAACATAGTTTACACATCCAGGCTGGCCAGTTATCATCATAATCACATCCTGCATGTTAGGGGGGATGGGGTAGAAGAGGGGAAAGATAAGGAAAGGAGTAGTAGGGTTAAGTCCTTGACTAGGTTTCCAACTCTCTGACTACACCATGGGGTAGGTAATTCCCTCAGGATCTTGTTTGGGCTTTCTCTCAATGACTGAGAGCAACCCAGATCCTCACAGGGAAGGAGAGGTGGATTATGCTCAAGGGGTAAGGACAGGTAAGGACAAACAAGAATGACACTACTCACAAACTCCAAAGGTTCCAAGACACTGTGGTAAGACTGGTGTGGAGTGGAGAATCCCAGGTTTCCCAAAGGAGTGACAAGAGGAGGAAGGGAAGGAAGGGGGGAAGGGAAAAGGGATATGACTAGCACTCAGGAAAGAGGGAAAGGGGTAAAGGGAATAAGGAAACAAGGTAAGTGAGGGAAAAACTAGGAGGAGGACAAGGCACACACACAACTAGAGCAAGAACACTGGAAGGTAAGTAGGGAGACAAGCACACAAGCAAGGAATTACAGAGGGGGGAACAAACAGTAACAAGGCACAATGATCAAGGAATGAGCAATGAGCAAGGTAAGGGGCCAGCCTCTCAAATGATTACCAGCAGGGATCTGTTGCCCCGCTGGTACTTTTATATTAACAGGCCAGGTGTGGGCACTTAGGTTGGAGTCATGGCTCCACCCCCTAGCCCACCAGTCTCATGCTGCATCTGGAGAGGGCCAGCGTATGAGCCCCACCAGGAGGAATCGCAGGCTGCGGCGACTGCCCTGACAATCTTGCACTCCGTTTGGACGGAACTAAGTCTGATGGCCCTGTGACAAGTTTCTGCGGGGGCTGTGTTTGGCCCGCCACTTCTCCATTGCCTGCAGATAGGGTGTTGCCCCTAGTGTGTCCCTCGGGTCGCCTAGCAACCTGCTGCTCACTGCTTAGTATGCACGAGTTGCAGCGTGGTGTGACACTGCAGCACTGTGACAGAGGACATAAGAGAATCTCTATTGGCTCTTTCCTAAACAGATGCTTCAGAGTTTCTAGTTAAAAGTGGGGGAGAGAAGTTGTGATGGTCACAGCACAGAATTAGGATATTTGGTTGACCTTTCTGCTGGCCAATTGACATTACAAACCGATCTTATACCATAGTGACACATAAGAGAATCCGTGGCATAGGCTCCTTCTCTGAATATGCTGTGCAGGCATATAAAATTGGGACCCTTTATCACATCTTTATGATATTTGGCAGAGATGATACTGAAAGTATGAGATACAGCTCTGCCAAAGTTCATGTACACTGGTTGAACTACAAAGATGTTACAGTCAGACATACATTTATCAGTTAATTACTTATACCACCAGGACCCTTTATCCAATGCTTCTGAAAGTTGGCAGAGATAGTTAATGTGGGAAGGAGTATAAACTTGCCAAGTTTCATCTACATTAAACATGAGACAAAGTCGTTAGAGTTAAGAATGTATATGAAGATTTTTGCAAAATAATATAATTCAACTGCTTCTAAAATGAGATTCCTTTATCCAATCTTTTTGTAGTTTGGTACACTTAATGCCTTCCATTGGAGGTATAATCCCACCAAGACTCAGTCAAATATAATGAAAGACAGAAACTATACAGCTGAAAATGTGTTTTCCAAAAATGAAAACAAATCAATATTTATGAAAACGAAAATGACAGATTTAAATAACAAAAATGAAAAAACAAAAACAAAAATGACGTAGGCCCATGGTGCACACCTCTAGTACATGCAGCCTCTGGGCGAGGTCATGAGAGCGTTCGGCGTGCGTTGTCATCAGTACGCCAATGACACAGAACTCTACCTCTCTTTTCCTGCAGACCCAGACCCAGTCCCAGTCCTATAGACCAAGTCCTATAGTCCCTGACCCAGTCCTATAGACAAACCCAGTCCTATAGTCCCAGTCCTATAGAACAATTCCTGTTCAGTTGGTGTTTGGGAGCTGCAGAGTGCTGTCTCCATTTTGTGTTATGCAGGAGTTCCCTCTTACTAGGATCCTGTAATAAGCAATAGCAATAAATGTGATTCCTGCTCCCTCCACCAAGTCTTGTTTGTGCTGACTGGAGAACAGAATAGAGGGGCTCCCCAGAATCATGAGTAGCCCCATCTCAGGGCCCACAGATCTCCCAGGAATACTACACTCGGGGGGAACAGAAAAGGGGCTTGGGGGAAGGTGGTTGAGGGAGTGGGAGGGGGTGGGAGAGCAGGAGGGGGCTCTGGGGGTGAGGGGTCTGAGGGAGCAATAAATGTGATTCCTGCTCCCTCCACCAAGTCTTGTGTGTGCTGACTGGAGAACAGAATAGAGGGGCTCCCCAGAATTGTGAGTAGCCCCATCTCAGGGCCCACAGCTCCCCCAGGGATACTACACTCGGGGGGGGGGAAGCAAGAATAATTGTTCATGTAGTCAAGATTTATGGCTGTCTCTTATACACATCTAGATGTGTATAAGAGACAGGGATAACATCTGTGAGGCCAGGAGGGGGGACAGGCTGGATGAGGGGGGCATTGCTGGGGGGCTCTGTGGCAGTAGGGGGCTGAGGGAGCACAAGGGGTGGCTCTGGGGGGGAGGAGTCTGAGATAGCAGGAGGGAAGAGGAGCTGGATGAGGTGGTGGGGCTGGGAGGTCTGTGGAGGAGGGGGCTGAGGGAGCAGGAGGAGGGGTTGGGGGGAGGGAGCAGGCGTGATCAAGACAGTACGGTTCCACTGGAGTTCCATGGGAAAGATAATCCACCATCAGAAAAGTCATGAGGAAGGTATGTGTTTTGATGCACCGCAGCCATTGAAAATCACAGCTTGACCATTCCTTTGAATCCGCATTGGTAAAACCTCGATATCAGGGTTTTGCCAATGTGGATTTGAAGGAATGTGCAAGCTGCGGTTTTCAGTGGCAGTACTCATCCCAGCCATGACTGCCACAAGAATCTTCAGGGTCTCTGGAGAATGAGGTGCATTCCTGCCCTTATGCTAACCCCTTTACATTAACCAGGCTCAATCCAGGGGGAGGACTATAGACCCATGACTAAAATTTGTTTGGCTACTTTACAGTTCCTAGATCTGGCCTCTGGATCCAGTTCCTATCCCCAAGTACTGAAATATTGAGCTCAGGGTAAGGAATCAGAGATGAGGGCATGGTCACAAGGATAGACACTGGGTGTCTTTAGACATAACGCTGTTCAGTGTTCTGTAACAGTGTCCTACTGTTACAGTGTTTAGACATACCATCAACACAGTGTTCACCCCAAACACTGATTAAACTGTCAAGACCTGGCAGTTGTTCACTTCCAGTGTTTGGGGTGAACACTGTGTTGACGGTATGTCTAAACACTATAACGGTACGACACTGTGTTATAGAACACTGAACAGCATTATGTCTAAAGACACCCACTATAGTCATAACTGAAGGTTTGCACGATTTGTCCATTAGTAGAAATAGGAGAGGAAATACCAAAATAGTAGGGGACAATTAATATCTTGTGCTCCTCTTAATGAGCAGTGAGCACATCCCTTAAGCACCTTCACTTCCAGCTTCTATATGGCCCCTGGAGCTTGTACTCATTTTCAAAGTGGTCCCTAGGAGAGAAAAGTTTCCCCACCGTTGCCCAACGGAGTTGAGTTCTTGAGAAATTTTGCCATAGTAGCAGCTAAACCTCTCTACCTCTTGATCTGTTCATGCCTCTCCACTCAGTCCTATAGAACAATTCACACTAATAAACACTATTACTAATCACTAAACACTGAACATTTGTAGGATTTGTCCATTAGTAGAAATAGGAGAGGAAATACCAAAATACTAGGGGACAATTAATATCTTGACAAAATATTTATTAACAAGTTTACAAGCATAATTACTAGAAGTTGGACTCCAGGGGGAATTTCAGATGGGATTTTTTGCATTTGGTTCTTTAGGAATTTCAGATCTCAATTCAGATTTGAGTTCAATTTTTTTGCATGCATTTTTCCCCATTGAAGTCAATGGGAACAAACCGCAACACAAAAAATCTGAATCAAAAAATCAGTCTTAAAGATCCAAATCATCTGAATCAAGAAAAGATCTGAATTTTCAGACAGAACCGAATCAGCCATTTTCGGGTAGATTCGGTTCTATCCAAATCCAAAATTCCCATTCCTAATAATTACCATATTTGCACCTACAGCAAGTTTAATATCCATAAAGATAACCTTTTTGAGCATAAACAAACTACGTAGTCTGGGGAGCCACAAAGATTCTCCACTAAATCCAGGGTGTAAGAGAAAAAACAAGAACAGGATTTGTGGGTGAGGTGTAGAAATAAAGTACCTAGCCTCAGGTGACAGAAACTTAATTCCTGAGGCTTCTGCTTGTTGTGAGAGATCATAACCTCCTGACATGATCAAAGAGGCTAATTGCTGATAAACCCTATCACATAAAGGTTTTAGAACTGACAGCTTAATTAGTGTGCTTAGTTTTGACATCTCACATCGAAATCTTGCCAAGAAGGCTGAATTGAGAAACTCTACAACATCTCAAAGGACTTATGAACCAAAAGCAGCTCTTAGTGAATAGGCCCAGAATAAGAGATCCATGGTGATTAGGAGAGAGAAATAATACTGAAGAGCTACCATTAACAAAAAATTGAATCTACAGTCAGGGCCGTAGAAAGGCTGGGGAGGGGCCGGGCTCAGTCCACAATTTTGCCCCCCCCCTCCCTATGGTGACACAGAAGTAAAATAAATAAATAATCAAGGGAGAGGTTGAGGGTGCAGGTGGGTGGGAGGGACTGGGGGATTTGGAGTGGGGGTATTTAGGTGGGAGGGGCTCAGAGAGATAGAGTAGGGAGTTGCAAGTGGGAGAGAGTGGGGTGCAGGAGCCACACAGCACACACACACACATTCATATTCTCTCTCATACACACACACACACACTCATCATTCATTCTTATACACACAGCCAACCCCAGTGCTGCACCAGCCCCCCACCCCCCACCATGACAGGGATGCTCTGGCCTGCTTTGTACTAATCAGGTTGGCGCCAGCCCAGCCTGTGACTTAGGCCATTTTCACATGGACGCCCCCACCCAACCGCTGGGTGTAGGGACGGTATTTGATAGGCCGGGGCGTCCATATACATGGTTGGCTGTGGATGGGGGGATGGGTGTGTGGTTGTTGTTCGCCCATGGGAACACCATGGGTGATGGGTGGGTGGGTACGCGCGCTCCCGCACAACACCCATCTCCACCCACAGGGCCCTCCAATAAACCAGAAGAGGCCCCATGGGTGGTGATGGGTGTGTGTTCATGTGAAGGGACACACACACACACCTCCACCCACGGCGCCAGAACACCCATTCCCCCGCCCACCTCCGTCTATGTAAAAACAGCCTTGGGCCATTTGCCTCGGTGAGAGTCTGTGCTAACTGCCAATACACCTGGGGTCTGTCCAGACAAACATCTGGCAGCCCAGTTAACAAATATGACAATGGCCTGCAGGCCAGAGTGGGTTACTGTCACATTTGTTTTTACCCAATCTGTCATACATGGGGCTGTCCTGAAGACTGTTCAGAAGCTGCAGGTGGTGAAAAGATTGCGGCCCACTTTTCGTCATGAGTGGGTCACCAGAACAGCAGGAATGGGCGAACAGATCGTGGTTCGGGTTCGGCTGTTCGGTTGCGTTTGTTTCGTCCATTTGTTCGGCTGTGTTAGGTTCATCCGTTCGGTTAGTTCACCGAGTTCGGGTTCGGCTGTTCGGTTCAGTCGTCCGAACAGACCGCTTGGTTAGGCCATTCGGCTGTTCGGTTCGGCCATTCAGGAACTGTTGTTATGGGTGTTTTTTTGGTTTTTTGGTTTTTAGTTGGGTTTTATATGGTTTTCTTTTGTTTTTTATTTGTTTTTTTTGTTTTTGTATGGGGTTTATTTATTTATTTATTTTATCTAATATTATATCTATCTATCTACACTAAATCTAACTGCTATTAACTATTCTAAATGCTATGAACTAAATGGATTATCTAATAAGTACACAGGCCTACTCCTACAAACACTAAAACTAAATCACTAACGCTATCTCTATCACTAAGCTA
>QEPC01015163.1:523834-541993 GCA_003113815.1 Sphenodon punctatus | reverse complement strand
GTCTCATCCTTAACTACCCTCCAGCCACTGTTGTTTACTCTTTCCCCCTGTGTCAAAGATATCTTATGCATCTTGTATGGCCCTTTTTGTGATGGAAGTAAAAGTTTGGTTTCTTCCCTCGTTAGCTCATTTTGTACCCCAAACGACCCATTGTAGCCTCCACAAATCCTTTGTTCAATATCCTATAACTACCCCTAGTTTCCCCTCAACCTCTGAGAAATCTTTGGACCTAGATACGTGCGGCTAGTCTGTACATGTCTAAGTTAAGGGTTCTCCCAGACCTTGGTCTGTCCCTCCTCCTTCTTCCATTCCCCGAACGCCGCTGGATCCATGGGTCGCCTGTCCCGTCAACAGGCTAGGAAAGGTAACTTCAGGTCCAGTTTCTCCAGCCAGGTGGGGAAGCCTCTCTCTCTCTCACACACACACACAATCCCCCTTTGCTGAGACTTTTCCAGATTCCCCCCCCTTCGCCTACCTTATTTTCGCATTCCCAGCCGCCACTCATAATTTTCCCCTTTAGAAATCCCGCCAGCCAGACCAGGGCTGTACTTCTTTGTTTTTGTGTAGCAATAAACCTGTTGTTATTGGACACCTGTCTCAATCTCTCTCTTTCTATTTGGGGAAGGTACATAAACTGCCTGTAGCATGTACTGTCCTCAGCCTGATCCTTTTGAACACATGGAGACCCCGGTTTAACTAATTAAGTTAATTCCCCCCTGCAGTAGAGGAACGGTGACTACATTGCCTCGAGAGGTCACAAGTGGGAGGGGGGGTCTCCTGTTAACAGATTGGTGGAGAATGCGGGCAGGCACGTGGTAATCCACGCAGGATTGTCCACGGAAGCATACGTAGCTACAGCCAGCCGAAACTCCCCCAAATCCAATTATTTTCTATCTATCTCCTTTCTCTTCTTCTGGACCTGGGGATTTAAAATTCGGGGTCTAGGTTGTTGGGAAGGAATTGTGTGGGGTTGTGGGTTGCTGAAATGTGATATCCCAGAGACTTGTAGTCCCATCCGTGGGGAGGCGGGTGGTCTTGAATTGAAATTGTTGAAAGTGATATCCCAGAGACTTGTGGTCCCAACTGCGTGGAGGCGGGTGGTCTTGAACTTAGAGACTTGGTCTTGTATTGTAGGGATTTGTTGTCTCACACCTGTGGGTAAGCGGGTGGTCTGGAATAGGAAGTTTAGAGAGTAGGTTAATTTAGAAAAATGTTTGGGCATTGTGGTCTCAGGAGGAGCCAGCACCGCTGCCGATCCCACCCAAGATCCAGCCACAGGCACCGCCTTGGGAGTATTGGGATCCAGAGCTCACTGTCCTAAGTGCAAGGCAGTTGGGAAACCTGGATTTTTGGGGTGCATGGATAGTCATGGGATTGTTGTATCTAGGAATCCTAGTGGGGGTGCCTATGATAGTAAAGTGTTGCTGGTGGAGGACTGCTTCTGCAGTTAGGAAACTGTATCACTGGAATGTAGAAGTGATACAGGGCCCTACTGGGAGATACACCCAGGTAGGGTCAGGAGTGACAGTCAGCAACTGGGAAATGGGAGGCACGCTCCGAAAAGAGCATGGGAAGGTTAAATTGGAGATGGGCAGCGAAAAAGGGAGAGTGCCCATGGGAACCAGGATGTTTTAAGGGAGAGGACCCGGCGGTTGCAGTAGGAGAATCTCATGCTGACTACTGTCAGAAGTTCAAGCCCCGGGGGAACCAGAAAGATGCTTGTGCAGTTTGGGCCTTGTGGCGTGTTTGTGGGGACTTGCAGGATCTGCTGAAGGAAACTAAGCAGAGATGTGAGGCAGAGGGGGAAAAGAGCTGAAAAAGAAAGGGAGAGGGTGGAGAAATTGACAATCAGATGTGCTGAATTGGAGACAAAACCGAACTGGTCACTGAAAAATGGAATCTGACCACGTTCTATAGAAAGGCTCAGGAGGAGGGTGCCGGGGCCGTTACTAGGGCAGAGTGGGCAGAGAAGGAGTTAGAGGGATTGAAGGAGCAACTAGGGCAAGCTCAATCAGCAGCTCGCTTCCTTGCAGAGCAAACCCAGACCCAGAAGGTCGTGGTGAGCCATGCAGCTTGTGAAGAAACGATCCAAAGGCTGCGGGGAGAACTTAACTTGCACAAAGGTTTGATAGCCACCGCGCGAGCCAAAGATCTTTCTGAGGTGGGGTCCATGTTCCTTAGAGAAGAGCTCAACCTGCCCATAGACGCCATCCCCCAGGCCCCTCACAATCCAGCATGGAAAGCGCCGGAGCCTGTCGCTCCCGTTGTGAGCTGTGAGGTGGAACATGTGGGGGTAGGAGGGAAGAGATTAGGGAAACGATTCGGTGGACCCCCACTCAGGCGAAAGCTATCACCGAGCAGGTGGACCCACTGAACCAGGAAACCGTCATTGCCTGGATGACAAGTGTGTGGCAGATGTATCCCAACACAGATGGGGTAGATCTGATGCAATTGGCCGGAGCTGCTATTTCTCCTGCTGAGGCGCCTGTCTTGGAAGCAGGGCTGAGCATGACCGACATCTATGATGCCACTTGTGGTGAATGGATGAAGGCGGTACTGCAGGTCATGCTTCTGGGACAGAGCCCGCAGAGCCTGTTTCTCTTGGAGGCTCAGGCTCCAGGAAAACAACCCAAAGCCTATATCTCCCACAAGAAGCTTCTGGGTTTTTTAGCAGACATGGTGGTTCCCATTCAGAGGAACGGGAGGCAAGTCATGCAGTATGACAGCCAAGAGTTTAAAGAGGCTGTGTACGCAGGACTTGCCATCCCGGTCCACATAGCAATGAGGAGAATAGACTTATCCCAGATGACATGGGAAGAGGTATCCCTGAGCATTAGACAAGTGGCGGATTTGATGAGGGTAGGGGGAGGAACTAAGTGGACCGCTCATAAACAGCAGCTCAAGCCGGTCCAGGCAGTTACCCTCATGAACAGTGGCCCCCACTCCTCAGCTCCCCCCTTACCTGCCGGGAACCTGCCAACCAGTACTTACTCCCAGAGGGGAGCCCCGGCAAGCTATAGCAACCCTCCCCCTCCCCCCCCCCAAGCCAACAATCGGGCACTTACTCTCCGTTCCTATGTGTTGGGAAAGTTAAAATCATTGGAGGCAGACATGAAGCAGTACCATTTGCAGCCCCTACAAGTGTTACTAGACGCAGCTGCAGAATTAAGGAGACAGTGAGGGCAGGGTCTAGCAGGGGTGCTTCCCAGCCAATAGCCACAATGGGATTGGAGAATCACGAGTATAACAATAGGACCCCAGAACAGGAGCAGGAGGTCCACAGTGTCTGCTAGGGCTGCCCGATTCCCAAGGGTTCCCCTCAGGTAGTTGCAAAACTACACCCAGATAGGTGGGGGAGACCCAAGGTGAGGGCTAGCATTGGGAATCCAGGAACTTCAGCCCAGCTTTTAGTAGATACAGGCGCCTCCGTCAATATCTTGGACCCAGACTGGGTCAATGCAGGGGAGCCCTCTGGTAAAACTGTGGCGCTTAGCGGTTATGGTGGGGAAACTCAGGAAGCCCCGGTATGGGAAAAGGTCCCCTTTGAATTGGGCAAACTGAAGGGGACCCTTGAAAGTTGTGTACACAAGGGAAAAGAAAAAGGGATCATCGGGGCTCCATTTTTGAAGGAGTCCCAGCTAACAGTAGACCTGGCTAATGGGGTACTGTGGCAAGTCCCAGGGGGCCCTCCTGAGGTTTCCGCCATACACCGCTGCGCAGCCCTTAAGGCACCGCTCCCCGTTCTCCCCTTGACTGAGGATCCATGGACCCAGGAATTTCCCCGGGTATGGATTAAAGACAAGGTGGAGTCTGGGAAGGTAGAGCAGGAGGTGCTCATTGAAGGGGAAGATCCTCCCCCGCAAAGGCATTACAAGTATCCAACAGAGGCTGAAGAGAGAATTCAAGCCACAATAGACAGCCTGTTAGGGCAGGGAGTCATTGTAAAGATGCAGTCTGTCTGTAACTCCCCCATCTGGCCAGTTATTAAAGCAGATGGGGCGACTTACCAGATGACTGTAGACTATCGGACTTTAAATGCAGCAACTCCTCCCTTTGCTCCNGGGGGGGGGGGGGGGGGGGGAACACTGCATATGCAAATGAGTGGGCAATGGGCAACAGGCAACAATACCTCTTGCTTTGAATGAGGATTTGCCACCCATTTAAGCCTAATATGGCACTTCAGCATGTAACTAAAGTGCATGCAACCCCCTTCTGCCCCTAGACAAATGGAGACTGCATCCAAAGCAGTTAAGATAATGCTTTATGCTGACCCAACAGGAGTAAGTCCAATAAAGGTACCATTTTGTCTTCTGATTCTTTCCCATTTGGGACCAATGCAACAACTACACTCAAACTAGCCCTCAATACAAAACTCATGTTTGTTACATGCCTTAACACTGATTAACAAGTTTATGAGCCAGTTACCAATTGAATTCATTATAAAGTTTGAGCAAAAAGAAGCCACTTGCACAAATGACAAGTGTTCATGGAAGAGGAATAAAAAGTCACACTGCTACTGAAACAATGTGAGGGTGATTATTTGAACAAATTATCAGGAATAGTTTTTAAACAGCATTCAACCCAGTCCTGTCAGTAACCCCTTGCAGTTTAGTTATACTGTACACCATTATAAATGAACAAAATTTCTGCAGACAGATTTTCCCTAAGCAAAAGATATCCCTTCATAGTTGAAATACAAGTCTTATGGGCATATGGATAATTAAGGGAGAAATTCGGACCTTCGTCAGCAATTATGACAGCCATTTGCCAAAGCTGATGATGCACAAGCCTGTTGAAACAGTTACGTACAAGCAGTTGTTCACTCAAACACAGTGAACCCAGAAAGCATCATGAAGCTCTGTACTCTTTGTTCCAGCTTGTCTAATGATCTCATTTTGTAGATGGGTACCATTTGTGCTTTGTCTACCTAGTATAATCCACATGTGGAAAATGGCATTGCTTTGAGCATTAGACTGTTAAAATAGCTTCTGTAACCAAAAGAAATCATTATGTGATGGAGAACATTGCCTCTCTCTCTTCACCAAAATGCATGCGCATATATATATTCATTTTTTGTAGATGCAGATTGATAAACAGAGGTAGATGGAAATATTTTATATTTCCATCTACCTCTGTTTATCAATCTGCATCTACAAAAAATTATTATTAAATTATTGATTGACTGCATCCTCCTGGGATCCAGAGCTTCCTTGAGAGTTGTGCTGTTCAGTCGCTTTCCAAATCTCTCTCTCTCTCTCTCTCTTCTTTATTTATATATTTATTTTGGGGGGTTTTGTTCAAAAAAGTTTATTTTTTGATGGAGTTGATAAGCACTCTACCAGTTTATTAATTTTTAAACATGTTGATAAGGAAGGCACTAGTGTGTATATCAGCAAAGTTGCTAAATATAGCTTTCTTATTAGATGGATGTGAGCTACATTTGAACAGCAGATACAGTTGATTTTTTCTGTAGGTGTAGCATCAAGTCACCATGCCTTGGATTCTTAGTAATTAAGAACTAGGCACCAATAAATTCATGATCTTTCATTCATGTCACATTTTAGGGGCTGGGCTACTAGCTGTGCTCAAAATTTGCAGCTATAGAACATATTTTAGCAGCAGGAGAATGGCAACTTCTGAGACTAAAATGTAGCTAGGTATTCAAAGAGAAGGAGGCTATCTTAAAGCTCTGTGTGTGTGTCAGAGAGAGAAAGAAATCAGATTAAGAAATGCCTCTTTTTCTCTTGCTTTATCTTCAATGTCTACTTTTCACATTTTCCTGCCTGTGCGGTATATGAAGGGATAACAGAGGGTGAAAACAGACATGACACTAACCACCCTTTAACCACTCTTGGGGGTCATTTATGCATGTTTCAGGGCTGCATAGGGCATCAATACAGCCCTGCAACATGCATAAATAACCACCAAGGGTGGTTAAAGGGTGGTTAGCGTCATGTCTGTTTTCACCCAAAGATTCTGGGAGGTCTGGTGGCAGGGTACAGAGCACACAGTATATTAGTTCCAAATGAATGCAAGAAAAACAATTTTCCATTCTGAGCCTGATGCTGTGAAATAGAAGAGATTCTTGCACTAATTGCTGGAGCTGAGCTTCCAGCTCACTGTTTGATGCTTTTGAGTGCGGAGGGATCAGTGCACCTGCACTCTTACTTTTCCAGTTCAAGAGAGCTCTGATATGGAGTTTTTCCATGTGGACAGGAATTTGTCTCTTGCTGCACTCAGTATTACTATACTTTGTACTCCTACATATAGACAGGTATATAATGTGATATATACATGAACATACACACACGTGGCCACATATGTGCACATATTGATGGATGTATAGATAATCTCATACCTCCCAGTGAAATCCAGAAGTATGCTTATTTTCCAGCAGTTCAGGGTGGTTTCTGGTGGGCAGGGAACCATGTTCACTAT
This sequence comes from Sphenodon punctatus, assembly GCA_003113815.1. NCBI lineage: Eukaryota > Metazoa > Chordata > Lepidosauria > Sphenodontia > Sphenodontidae > Sphenodon > Sphenodon punctatus. The sequence goes on along the minus strand of QEPC01015163.1, from coordinate 535,555 downwards.
ATTTTCCTGTTGATAGCAATGAGGAAAACACAATGTACACAGGTCAATGCCTACAGGAAAGGATATATGTCTGTGTACACATACAGAGTCATAACTTCTTGTTAAATCTGGATTTACTTCTGTGGGGGCAGTTATATAAACCAATGTAATGCAAACATAATTTAACTCCCGTAGTAGTAGCAGTAGTAGTAATAAATTAAATTTAAAAATTTGAATAAAAAAATAAATAAACTTGAATACACTGGGCCAAATTTGGCTTTTCAGTCATGCTGAGGTAAATCCAATTAAGTCTGGATTTGTAGAGATGCAGATTGAAAGCAGAAGCTGGCTCATGAGCCGTTTAATCCTCATTTTAAATAATAAAATAAAATAATAAAATAAAATAATAATAATAATAATTATTATTATTATTATTATTAAAAATGAGGGTTTAACAGCTTATGAGCCAACTTCTGCTTTCAATCTGCATGTTAACAAAGCTAGACTTAATTGGATTCACCTCAGCATGACTGAAAAGCCAAATTTGGCCCAATGTATTCAAGTTTATTTATTTTTTTATTTAATCAAATTTTTATGCCGCCCTTCCCAAAGGCTCAAGGTGGCTCACAAACCATAAAAAAACAATAAAATACAAACCCAGCCCACCAACATCCCCAAACCGTCCCACAACTCTCCACAAATCCACCCAATAGCATCTCCCCATTCCACACATCTAAATCCTCACACCTCTACTCCAAACCCACCCACCAAACCCCCCATCTCCTATCCCTGCCCACCAAATGCCTTTACCAACAGGAAGGTCTTACGCCACCTCAGGACGACACTCGGACTTCGGCTCAAACGAACCTCCAGGGGAAGGGAGTTCCATATAATTCACGCAGCAACTGAGAATGCCTCCCTGAGAGCCCTAGTCGTACGTACAAGACTAACAGATGGTACTCAATGGGAGGCGCTCCTGGACGATTGCAGGGACCGCAATGGGGCATGGAAGGACTCTCAGATATACGAGTCTTAGTCAGGCAGTATCTCAGATATGTGGGGCCCAGACCATTTAGGGTTTTAAAGGTCAAAACCAGCACCTTGAATTGTGCCCAGAAAGTTATAGGGAGCCAGTATAGAGTTCAGAGCACCAGTGTAATATGCTCCTGGTGCCTCGACCCCAAAAGGAGGCAAGCTGCCACATTCTGCACCAGCTACCACTTTTGGACAGTCATCAAGGGCAGCCCCACGTAGAGCGCACTGCAGCAATCTAGCCTCGAGGTGATGAAAGCATGGATGATGGTGGCCAGATACAAATCAGCCGCAGTCTTCTCACCAGACGGAGGTGGTGAGAAGCGCTCCCGGCCACCGCCGCAACCTGACAATCCAGGCACAGCAAGGGGTCCAGAAGCACTCCAAGACACTCCGACAGCAGCCAGGGGACAGTTGGAAGTAAAAAGTGCAAAGTCTTTCTTCTCGCCCTACTCCCAATTGAGGGGATGAAAATTTAAAATGGAACAGTGTAAATTTTGTACATTACTTTCCTATTTCCCCATAAAATTATATTATGGACCATAGAGATAGCTTTATGGGTACAGATGGGTACCTGTATTTTATACAGGTATTTGTATAAAATACCTGTATTTGTATCTGTATTTTATACAGATGGGAATCTGTATTTTATATTTATTTGTTTTATTTATTACAAATTTTGTATGCCGCCCACTCCTGCTAAAATCATCTTGGGGCGGCTAACAACATATTAAAACAGATTAAAATAAGCAACAACAAATACAATTAAAATCCCACAGTAAAAACAGTTCACCCCCTTCCCCCCCAACCACCCCATCTCCCTCGGGGAGAGCATAATGGAACATTCAGGTCTTACATTGTCTATGGAAAGAGGGAGGTCGGTGGTCAAGCGGACCTCCGACAGAAGGGAGTTCCACAGCTGCGGCATGGCCACAGAGAATGTCCTCCGTAAGGTCGACACCCGAGAAACCCAGAGGACCTCAAGGAGGGGCCGATCCAGGACCTGGAGGGAAAGGTGGCCCTGCAGATAGGTGGGGCCCAGGTTGTTTAGGGCTTTAAAGGTCAACACAAACTTCTTGAATTGGGCCTGGAAGACTATTGGCAGCCAGTGCAGAGAGTGAAGCACTAGTGTAATATGTTCACGTCGGCCCGTCCCAGTTAGGAGACAAGCTGCTGCGTTCTGCACCAACAGCAGTCTCCAAACCAGCACCAAGGGTAGCCACACGTAGAGTGTATTACAGTAGTCCAGTCTCGAGGTAATAAAAGCATGGACGATCATGGCCAGATCAGAGTCTGAGACATACGGCTGAAGCCGATGTACCAGATGTAACTGGAAAAATGCCCCCTTCGCCCAGACAGAGCTGCAGGTTCAGGAGCACCCCCAGACTCCGAACCTGAGATAGGACAGACCCTATCAATTCACTGCTTCCAGAGCTCTTACTCCAACTCTGATCTCTCAATCTTTTTCCTGAAATGAAACCTAGGCTGTACAACTTTAAAAGGCAGACCTAAGAATGAAATTCAAAACTCTGTTGGCAAACTTTTTAGTTCATTACAGAAATCTGTAAATAACTGACAGCCTACCATTTGTTCGTGTTTCTGCTTTGTATCCAATTCTTTGATATGCACATTTCCTTCACCTGAAAAGTTGTTTCCTGCTATCCCCAACCCTAATATTTGCATTAGCATAGTTTAAGTTCTCTCTCTGCAGTTACTAGGTGTTAACACACAGACTGGGAGCCTGTGCTGGACCCCGGACCTGCTCTGTAACCTCCTCCCTGAAGCCGCCTCACCTGACCCTCACAAAGACCCCAGCGGATGAGCCAGTGGTTCCCCCAGCTGTAGTCCACCCACACGCCGTGCCCTCCTCCTCCCTTTCCTCCACCATAGGGTATAACTGCAACTCTATAGCGGTGGATGTGGCCCATTCCATGCCCTCCCCCCCAATAGATGGGAGGTGGCCCCAGCACAAGTTACCCCGCACAGCTTGCTCCACCTTTCGGGGGATGATGCTGTGCAGGGCAGCCCTGGCCCAACCTGGGGTGAACATCTGGCGGGTGCCCTGCACACGAGCAGGTTACTCAAGGAGAAAATGGGGTGGGCAATGCAGGACTTCTTCGCGTTTGTTTACATCCATGGTTATCCATTAGTTTCTTGGACTTGAACACCATCATCAACGTTTTTTAACATCATTTTTTAAAAAATATCTGACATGTTTTTTCTCTTACAATACCCTCCCAAATTAACTTTTTCCTTATCCACTCCCTCCCACGTCGCTGTCTTCCTATATATACACCTGTCGTGCATTTGTTCAGTTTATATAGTTCTGACTTGTTACATCCCTGAAGAAGGCCCCTGTGTGGCCCAAAGCTTGCATATTCTCACCAACAGAAGTTGATCCACTAAAAGATATCCTCTGAATGGCTTTGCTCCATCTCTTAGAAGGTCCTGGACATTCACAACAGACATAGACATCAGTTCCCAGTCTCAAGATAAACAATCATTACAACATTTTAGGAAGTCTGCTATGTTTACTCTCCTGATTTTAATTATAAAATCAATGAAGTGTTAATGATTTAAGCATTACTTTGGCTCACAGGGAATTCAAAAAACAACTTCTTTTGGGGGGCGTGTGGCATAAATTCATAAAACTGCTCAGTTTGACCAATTTGTCAAAGACAATTTCCATTAGCAAATATGAATATTTAATGAAGATGAAAAATGGCATGAGCAACTTCACTTAAGTGCCTAATGATTTATGGGGAAAGAAATGAGATATATCAGGTCCCTAGATTAACTATTTCCATAATGTAACAACCCATTCACTGATGTATCTAGTTTTTGTTAGTTTCCTCTCTTGTTCAGATCTGTGCATGTTAACTCCACTAATCACCCTTGCATGTAAACATCAAATACTTACAATTAGTGATTAAATACTAAATTCACCTTTTTTGGGGGGTATGCCTTTAGTCTCGACCTATGGTCATGATTTAATAAATTATTATTATTACTCACCTTTTGTGAAAATTACACCAGGACTAGTTTTCAGGAATGGATTTTTTTTTTCATTTCATGCATATTTAAAAAATTTAAAAGACTCAACAAGTTCAAGTATAGATGTAGATGGGTGCTTCATTGTGGTATTTAAACACTGGTTGTTTTACTAACATATGCAGATCTTTGAAATTGTGAAGAGTGGGGAGGGAGCAGTTACCCTAACCATTAAGACAGTGGTTCCAAAAACCTTTGCTTCTATGACACTATTTTGAGACTTAAACAACAAAGGGTGTCTTCAGACATTACGAGATCACAGTGAACCACGGTGAATACCCACCTGTGGCCACCGTGTCTCGAACGTCTGTTTGGCGGGCGCCAGATGTTCGCCACGGTGAATCCCCACATGGGGTCTGTTTGAACCACGCTTCCCGGGCTAGCCGGGGGAAGGTCCCGGGAAGCGTGGTCAAACGGACCCCAGCAGGGACCAATGAAAAGTCACGTCTGGCCGCGAGCCACGGCCCAGGATCCCCGGCGGGATCCCGGGCCACGGCGCTTCCGGCCCAACGCGGCGGCCGCAATGGCCCTGCCGCCCGCCCGTCTCCTCGGAGGGCGGGCGGCGGGGTGCATGGAGGGGGCGGGGCCATGCGGCCGCACGTTGCACCGCGCAGCCCCGCCCCCTCCCAGTTTCCCCGCCGGGATCCCCTTGGCACGTCTGTTATGGCGTGACGGGGTGTCCCCGGCGGGGAATGAAGCGGGTGGTTTCGGTACGGGGCCAAAGGGCCCCGCGTAACGTCTGAAATCACCCATAATCATGTGACCCTAGACAACTAAGACACACAAAGCATATCCAAAAGAAGTTGAGACTGTGACCCCATTTACAGATGACACAACCCTACTTGGGGTCCCAAGTCTAGAGCTGGAGTAAATAACAAAACTATTATCCTTAGTTAATAACCTCCATTCCAGATAGGTTGATGGGTATTCATTCATAAACCAGTTGTTACAATGGGTAACTGACAAATCGAACAACTGGATAATATCACAACAGTTAACTGTTGTACCATATTACTGCTACCGCATTACGGCATAGCTGTTACCATTATTAGTATGAAATCAGGTCACAAGGTGGGGTTGGGGAAGACAGGAAAGGGATCATGGGCAAATGATAAACCACAATATGGCTACAGAATAAACAGCAATATGGTAAACACTGCACTGTGGCATCATGCAGTACCACAGTAAATCAGTAAAACAGTTAACCAGCTGATCACTGAACAATAAATGATACAACTTGGTATACGGTCCTTTCGGGTCCAGATACTGCTGATCCAGCTGATAATAGCAGCAGATAACCATTTCAGCTCTAGTCCCCTCCCAAGTCACAATTTGGAAACCTCTGCATTAGGTTGTGGTTTCTGATGCTGGTACAGGCTTATAATAGCTTTGCAACAGGTCTGATAATATGCAGTAAGTATGAGCTTTTCAATGAAGCTGGACACTCAATTGCAATTTGAGCCTTTGGGGAAAAAAATCTTGCCTTCAGAAGATGAAATTATAGACCACTCCTGCTAAACACACTTTGTTTCACTCTTGAATGAAACACGAGCTGTGATCACAATGCCGATATTAAACCAAACTATTCTGATTTGTCTAATGAAAGAGTACATTGGCAGGCTACAATAATGACAGGCCAGCAGCAGAAAGGGCATTGTTCTTCGTCTTGCAGGTGCTCCCATTCCTGCCTCATCTAGTTGTGAAGTCATGTAGTTGGCCACTCAGCCTTTACTAACTGCCTGGTGGTCAATCATAAATTAAACAGAAGCCATACCAAGATATCTTGGCTTTTCCATCCACAATCTCTCATGCTGTTGAAAATCCTGACTTCTTTAAGCCATTGTTTCAATCAGTCCATCCCTTGAACGTTATAGTAAATCCATGTTTATGGCATGCTCATCCCTGTCCAGAGGCTTCCTATTGACACAGGACCATCCGTTACAGATACAAATCAATGTGAAATCATAGGCAGTGCATGATCTGGTAATATTCTGGTGCTGCCCTAAAAGGGTATGTGTTTTACTGACACAGCACATAAGTATGATTCCAGAGAGAGGATTAGATGCTCAAGCCTGGCTCAACCAATCCCTCCTATTTATTGCACACTATGATTTTGAGTGATGTAGTTCTGAGAGAAAAACGACGATTCTCTACTGGGAGCCATCTTGCCATCTGCTCTTTCCTCCACCCCCAATGCCACACATGAACTGTGATATCCATTCATGGTTATAAGCTGTGAAAATCTAGCTGGCTTAGTCACTATCCCCATAAAATATACTGACTCTTAATTACACCCTCAGGTTCCTTTTGAAGGCTCTATTCATGCATGTAGGCAATAATTCATGCGCCAAGGCAACAGACCATGTAATTGAGCTAAAGAGGCACACGGTCAAATGGAAAACAAACTGCCACAGAACAGAGATGCAGAGGTGCTTCCCCAGAGGATCCCTACCCTAATTCAACAGAGGGATGGGTTGTAACTAAACACTTACAGGCATACACATGCTCTTTTTTGGACAAAAGATCTCTGTTCCGTGTATTACTTCTCACCTAAGATTTCAAAAGCTAGAACTGAACTTTTGTATATTTATTTTGGTAGCCTTTGCTAAAACAGTCCAAAGCCAGCTATGTCATCATTAGAAGGCACTAGGAGTATGAACAAGTAATGGTGGGCCTAAGAACCCTTCAAGATTATTGCCAAGCCTGCCTGTGACTCACTGAGTGGGTTTAGGCAAGTGGTTCAAACTCTCAGATCCTCGGTTTCTCTCCCAGTGAGATGGAGATAGTTATTCTTACCAATGTCTCACAGAACTAGTGTGAGATTTAAAGGTATATACAGATGTTTGGTCATGATAAATGCACACACAGGGATGATCAAACATGTGATTTATATCAGTATATATCAGCTTACTGTAAATTAAAGTTCTTAAGATATAACGTCAGCTATTTACAGCAAACAGCAGGTGGTGCCTAAGCATCAGTACAAGAGCAGCCAAGCCTGGGAGAACTAACATCTAGAAGGGCCAGAGGCTGCAGGAGGAGCTTTGGTGAGGATGGACAAAAAGGAATAGAAACAGTCATCTTGAGGCAGACACTGTAGGTAATTGGAGAAGGCGCTGCTGAAAGGGGCAGTGTATGCGAGCCCAGGAGTGAGAATCCCAGCAGAAACGGAGGGTGTCTTCAGACGTAACATCAAAGGGTGTCTGAATGTGTGTTTTGACCTTGATATGAATGCCGGTTTGGCCCTGTGTTCACCATGTGGCGTTGCTTAGACACACGGCCCATCTTGGGGCAAATCGGTGTTATGCTCTCCACCCGATCTCAGCACGCAAGCGCTGCTGCCTCGTTCCCCATATTGTACCTGCTAACATGCCACACAATATCATTAGACACAACATTGGCCACATGTTCGGTCAGAACACGCAAACAGTCTTTGTGATGCAATGGTGTTCACATCGTGTGTTCAACAGGTGGCTAAATTGGTGTTGGAATTGTTATGGTGCTTACACACAACGGTCAAACACGTGCTTAGGGGTTTTGACACCCAATCTTTGTTATGTCTAAGGACACCCTGTAGCTGTGCCTGTGCGTGGAAAGCTCCCCCAAGGGGAGACACTGCTGGACCCTGCTGCAGCGTGGGAGGATTAGACAGCCCCAGTGTGGAGAGCTGAGCAGCACAGACACAGCGCCAGGGCTGTCCAGCAAGGATTTGGACTTGTGAGCTGTTGTTGCAAACTGAGCGCTCTGGGACTGACTGTAGGAAACACCTCTGGAGGTGGGGTGGGACCTGGACTGTTGTCTTTACTTGCAAGTTTGTTGTTTTTGTTCACACAATTTTGCCGCCTTCTCTTCCCTCTCCCTATGGTCTGCTGGCGTGCGACCACCACCCTTTCCTAACTCTCTCTATAAATACTTGCAAACTTTCCCCTGTAGTTAATTCTCTTTGTGCCAGGGTTGGAGGGCATCCCCCCACCCCAACATTTCACAGATGAAAATAGGGACATTTGCCTTTGTATTCTGCTGGCGGCTTTGCCTATGGGCACTGTCCAGCTCGGCCGGCCTGGGAGCACTGCCCGGCATGGTCCCATAGAAAGACAGATCTGGACAGCCCTATATATTCTGGGGTATATCCCTACGGCCTGTCCCACATAGAGACAGACCACAAAATAGTCCTGTAGATATCCCCACTGCCCGATAGAGAATCCATCCCCCCACAGTGCACATCTGCTTCAGGAGGAAAAAAAATCCCAAGTTGTTGTGTTTTTTATTTTTTAAAGCAGCACTTACTTGTTACACCCCGGTGCCGGTAAACTGAGTCTCAGCAAGAACCAGCCAAATATTTTCCCCAAAATATCATTTCTGTTGGTACTAGTCAAGCAATTTAAATACTGTTAATAACAATAATCAGTATTTAAATTGCTTGACTAGTACCAACAGAAATGGTATTGGAGGGGGGGATATTCATTTATGCAAATTTACTATAATTAAAATAGAAATTACTGTATAACTCACCATAATGGGGGAAGATTGTGCGACTGCTCAGTCCACTGTCCATTATATGGTGCTGTTAAAGGGAGCCAACAGGACAACCTCATGGGGAGAGGTGGGGGTACAGGGGGAGAGTGGGAAGAGGGGACAGATTGGGAGGAGGGGGGCATGGATCAGGAAAGAGAGCAACTCTCTCTCTCTCACACACACACACACACACTATCACACACAGATACTCACATAGACACACTTTGACATACTCACATAGACACACACACTCTGTCTTACACACTCTGATCTCACACACGAGACACAATTCTTCTCACAGACTCACATAGATAGACAGACACTCACTGACACAAACACTTTTACACACTCTCACACAAACACACTCACGCACATACCTCCTCTCACACACAGATTCTCACACACTCTCTCACACAGATTCTCTCTCTCTCTCTCTCTCTCTCTCTCTCACACACACACACACAGATTCTCACACACACTTTCTCTCCCCCTCTCTCACACCCACACTTACACAGATTCTCTCACACAGACTCTCTCTCTCACACACACACACACACACACACCCATTCAAGCTCTCACATCTCTCTCTCTCTCATTCACAGTCACACCCACTCAAACAGACACACATTCACTCAGTTACTCACACATGCTTTGAGCCCCCCTGCCCGCATGCCTGCTGCTGCTATCTGCAGAAGTCCTGGCTGTTCAAGTCCCGTTGTGTGTCTCTACGTGGCGGCAGAAGCAGGTTCTTCTTCGAGTGGCTCCGACCATTCTCACAACACCCAGTTGTGACAATGATCGGAGCCATCTCGAAGAACTGAAGGTTGCTACCTTGTAAACAAGGTTCTTCTAGATGGCTCCGACCATTCTCACAACATGGTGTTGTGAGAATGGTCGGAGCCATCTCGAAGAACCTTGTTTACAAGGTAGCAACCTTCTGATACAGGAGGTCACGTGAGCAGTGGTGCAGCGATCCAGGAGGTAGCAGGGCCCAGGGCACCCTGGCAGGTGGGCGGAGGGGATGGTGGAATGGCAATCCAGGAAGTAGCAGGGCCCAGGGCACCCTAGCAGACGGGCGGAGGGGGTGGTGGAAGTTCCTCTCTCTCCGCAGAGTCCGCACCCCACCCAGGCTGCTTCTGAGGTCAGGGGCTCAGGGAGGCGATTGATTTTTTAGTTACAGCAGCCCCGCGGCAGGGGTCTCAGTAAAACAAGATTTTGTCAGGGCAGTGACTCACCCAGGAATTTTTATTCATACCTGTGACATTCCCAGGAAAATAGGGGCAGTTGGAGGGTTAGCATCCCTGGAGTTAGTGGGGGAGTTCAGCACAGCGCTTAAGCCTTGTTATGTACTGGGGGGGTGGGGGTGTTCTATCGGACTTTGAAGCCTGCCTACAAAAACGGATGTAAAAGTGTTCCTCCTCAAATTTGATCTATTACTAAATGAGAATGAAGTCAAGCTTTCTACATTCATTTAATCACCCCATATGTGGCAGTTTTTGCATGGAAACAAAATTAATAAAAAGATGTTTCGAGGGTCACCCCAACCTAATATCAGTGGGCAAATATCACTGGCAACTGAGGAATCCCTCAGACATACCAAACTTTAAAATAAAAAATTATAGACAAACCATTGCCTTAAAAGTATTCTTAAAGAATATGAGGCCAACTCTATAATTTGTTTGGTCCTCTCATCCATTGTTGTATACGTGCAGTGAAAAAAAAAGGAGTTAAAATGATATTGGGGTCAGAGTTAGACCCCTGAAATAACTTTCCAGCATCAAATTTGTTTTAATTTTGATGCAGAAGTTAAGGCAGTATGGTATGAACCTTCCAATTTCAACTTTGTCAAATACCATTCATTTTGAAATAAAACCTACCAAAACAGGTGTTGAGGTTTATGAGACTCCTGATAAAATTCGCCTTCAGAGTTCTCCAATATAGTAAATTAATAGAACTATGTCAAACTAATAGTTGTCCGATTCACTTTGGCTGTGTTTAAATGGGCGGAGGGGCGTGGGGGAGGGGCTGGGTCTGTGTGCACATACCCCAGGATTTTTCAGGTTGCTCTGTACAGGAAGATGGGTGTTGGTAGATGGTGGGGGCATGGATCCTGGGAGCGCGTGCCCACCCACCCCTACTTTACACGGGTGCTAAAACACATGTCTTCTGGGTGCACCTGCATAGTAGTGTCTCGGGTATAAATTAAACGCCCTTTGTTTACCAGCAACAACGTGTGTTTAGTCTGATAATTTGTGTCTGCAGTACCCAAGAAAATGTCAAGACAAAGGTTGATTTGCATACAATCACTGCTTGAACACAGTCTGTTCCTGGAGAATGGTGACATCCTGATTAGGGCTGAAATTTTATTTCACAATTCTCACTTTTCTCAAAAAGAATTAGGGTTCTTGACTCATTCTTGTAAATGAGAATGAACTGACAACTGCCTGTATTCTCACTGAGAAAAGCTGAATCTCAAGAACAGCCCTCCCCTGCAAAAAAATCCAGGAAGGGCCTTTTGCAAACCCTGGGTAGGTTTGCAAAAGGTCCTGTATGTCATATATTTAACCTAGTTTACTTTCTAATAAAGGCATCAGCATTTGTCTTCTCACATCCTTCGCAAACAGGCAGTTAAATACACAATGCTCCAAATTATCAACCTGATGGAGGTCACAAGGACATAAACGTAATTCATATGGGATTTGAGAATACCTTCCTTCTAATACTTTAGATGGCATAAATTGAAAGCGAAACAATGTATAAGCCTAATGTTCCCAACCAAAACTATACTTCAAATTGTGATATATAGGGACAATCTTGTTATCTTTTATCACTGCCATGTCATTCTGCATGGCAATATCTCTTACTCTAAGTAGCAGGGCTACTTTAATCTCATTGGGGATCCTCTGAATTGCTGCAAATGAGAACCCTGCACGGTTCACTATGGGTGAAAACAGACATGACGCTAACCACCCTTTAACCACCCTTGGGGGTCATTTATGCATTTTTCAGGGCTGCATAGGGCACCAATACAGCCCTGCAACATGCATAAATAACACCAAGGGTGGTTAAAGGGTGGGTGTGTTTAACACCCCCCCAACCCCCCAGGGATCACCCCTACTACAAGTTGACTCTGTACCTTTGTAT
>QEPC01015163.1:500739-523328 GCA_003113815.1 Sphenodon punctatus | reverse complement strand
ACAGCCGGCGCTGTGATGGCTAACTATTTGACCTCCACTATCTCCAAGGGGGGAAATATCTGCTATCATGTGCAAGAATTAATTCTCTGTCCACTGCTGTGCTGGAGGGCCGATTTAAAAAGATCTCCTACGATCAATGTTTGTGCCCGTTAGATACAGAATCTACACAGCATGTTATTCTCCACTGCCACCTTTATGATGCAGTGAGAACCCAATTTTTGGCTTGTTATTTCCAAAAACACCAGGGTAGAATGGACTCTTGGATGCTCCAATTTTTCTCATCTGATGCTAACTCAGAAGTTACTAGTAATTTAGCAAAATTTCTGGTCTCAGCTTTTAACCGGAGGCAATTATTTTTAGTCTTCAAGGTACCCTTAGAAGGCTGATTAACTGTATTTAATTATATGGCTTGTTTGCTATTTGTGGAACTTGTCATGGTTGGATTCCTGTTGTTTTTAGTTATCTGCTTGTATATTGCTTGTTTTGTTTTTTATATGTTTTGCACATTTTTTGTATGCTTGTATGAAACAATTACCATTGGTCAAGCAAATAAAGTACTCTTATTCTTATGACATGCAGACTTTCTATCCAGGTGTACCTAGAATCCTGAGACAGTGCTTGCAGTAAACACAAATGTGACAGTCTCTCCGTTGGCATTTCCAATACCTTTTGCCAGTATTTCACCACCCTCATTTGGGCCTTTATTTGCACAGAAAGTATACCCAGCTCTGAGTGAAGGATATATACTGGGGTACATTTTGGGACTCCCAGTACAGTTCTCATAAATTTATTCTGACCTACTTCCAAGTGGTTTTTAACTAAGTCACCCCAAATTTCTGCACCATCTAAAGCTTCTGATACCAACCTATGGTCTAGAAGAGTTAGTGCAGGCTTTATTTGTTTGCCCCATGCAGATTTCCAAAACTGAATAACCCTATTTAACATCTGGGCCAATTTCAAATTGGTTGTTTTAAAGTGTTCCTGCCAGAAACCTGTCTCTGAGAACACCAAACCTAAATATTTATAGGTGCATACCTGCTCTAAATTTTGCAAGCCAAGTGTCCAAAAATACTCTATATGCCTGTTTGCAATTACAATTACTTTGTTCTTTTCACAGTTTATACTTAAGTCATTCTTATTACAGTGTATGTCAAGAGAATGCAAGAAACATCTCATTCCTAGCTGAGAAGAGGACAAAAGGATCATATCGTCTTCATACAATAAAATTGTCAGTTGCCTCCCCTTCAGGTATAAAGGATGAAAATTATCCTCAGTAATTTCTTTCACTATAGCATTTATATAGAAATTGAACAAAAATGGCGCAAGGACACACTCTTGTTTTACACCTTTTGTTGTAGGGATTGGGGGGGTGGGGATAAAGATCCCATATAAAAGAGGAGAGGTTGGGAGCTAGCCAGGACTATTCCAGGAAGGAGTTCCACAGCCTTGGTGCAGCCACCGAGAACGCCCTCTCCATAGTAGCCCCCCCCCGCCCCCCAGTAAACCCAGGGAACTCCAAGAAAGGTGCCCCCGGCCATCCACAGGGCCTGATCTAGAGCCCAGGGATTGAGGCAGTCCCGCATATAAGTAGGACCCAGGTCATGTAGGGCTTTAAAGGTAAGCACCAACACCTTGAATCAGGCCCCAAAGACTATAGGCAGCTAGTGCAGAGCACAGAGCACCGGTGTAATATGCTCCTGGTGGCCCGTGCCCATAAGGAGTCGGGCTGCCGCATTCTGCACCAGCTGAAGTCTCTGAACCATCACCATGGGTAGCGCCAGGTAGAGCGCATTACAATAGTCAAGTCCTGAGGTGATGAAAGCATGGATGATGGTGGCCAGGTCAGAGTCTGACACCACTTTAAAACAAGGCGCTGGAAAGCGCCTCATGAGCCCCGCGTTGAGAGAAAAGCCACGCGGGGATTGTTTACATGCTCCCCACGCTGCCGGAAGTGACGTGCTCCCCGTTGCTGGCAACAGCAGCGGCTGGAGATGTGCTGCTTTGAAGAGGCGCATTCTGAAAGCCTCACTTTTCAGGCTTTCAATATTCAATAGGGATGTGCGAACAGAACGCGGTTCAGATGTTCGGTCCAAAACCCGAGTTCGGGTTCGGTTGTTCGGTTCAGTGGAGTTCGGTTCAGGCGAACATCTGAAAATAGCGCTATCGATATCGAAATCAATTTATTTTTTTTCAGTATTGGTATCATTTGGCCCTGAAACTACCCCTGGTCTCCACCCCTGGTGCCAGGAAGCCTGCTCCTCAGCTGCCTCCCCCTTCCAGACACGTTTTTCCCACCCAAAGTCACTTTTCCCACCCCCGAACTCATCCGCACTTTTCCAAACTGTTCGGCCGTTCGAACGTTTGGTTCAGACGTTCAGTTCGGTCGCCAGAACAGGCCGAGTTTGGCACAAACTCCGAACATCCGAAATGCATTCGCACATCCCTACTCTTCAAAGTACCGCATCTCCAGCAGCCACCGCTCCCAGCGATGGGGAGCACGTCACTTCCGGCAGCATGGGGAGCATGTAAACACTCTTTGTGTGGCTTTTTTCTCAATGCAGGGTTCAGGAGGCGCTTTTCAGCACCTCGTTTAAAAGTGGTGAGACACATACAGCCGAAGCCACCATACCAGATGTAATTGGCAGAACGCGCTCCTTGCCACAGCCCCACCTGGATATCCAGGCAGAGCTGAGGATTGAGGAGCACTCCCAGACTACAAACCTGGGGAACCAGCAGGGGGTGAACCCCATCAATGATAGGGGGACACCACACCCACCCGCCACACCCACCACCTTCCCCACTAACATCAGCTCCGTCTTGTAAGGATTCAGTTTCAGTCGGCTCCCCCTCATCCAGTCCCCCACAACCATCAGACACTGGGTAAGCACCGAGACCACTGAGTCTGAGTCGAATGAAAAGGAGAGGTAGAGTTGGGTGTCGTCAGCATACTGATGACACCGAACACCAAACCGTCTCATGACCTAGCCCAGCAGCTGCATATATTTAAATATTTATTTTAAAACATTTAGTATCGCACCCCTCCTGCCAAGGCAGCTTGGGGTGGCTTACAATACACAAACACATATAAAATCCATATAAAAAAATAAAACCATCAAAAACATAAAAGGGGGGAAGAGGAAAAGATGGGAGAAGCATCCACCCAATTGAAGAGGGGAATGCCAAGAACAGAAAAATTCAGAAAAATAAATAGCCTGTCCCTAGCAATAAATAAAGATCCACCCTCACCCATCTCCCTCACCAAAGGCCCAGCGAAACAGCCAGGT
Source organism: Sphenodon punctatus (assembly GCA_003113815.1). NCBI lineage: Eukaryota > Metazoa > Chordata > Lepidosauria > Sphenodontia > Sphenodontidae > Sphenodon > Sphenodon punctatus. The sequence goes on along the minus strand of QEPC01015163.1, from coordinate 520,044 downwards.
CTTGCAATTACAATGAAAAGAGGAGAGGTCCGGGGCCATCTGGGCCTTTGCCGGGAGCAAGTTCCACAGCCTTGACATAGCCACCGAGAACGACCCCTCTGTAGTTGCCCACCAGGAAAACCTGGGGGGCTTCGAGAATTGCACTCCCAGCAGACAGCAGGGGTCAATCCAGAGCACGGGGAGTGAAGCGATCCCACAGATATATGGGGCCCAAGTCATGTAGGACTTTATAGGTAAGGACCAGAACCTTGAAATGGGCCCAGAAGACTATAGGTAGTCAGTGCAGAAAACGGAGCACTGGTGTAATATGCTCCCAGTGACCTGTCCCCATAAGGAGACGGGCCACTGCATTCTGCACCACCTGCATCATCTGAAACATCACCATGGGCAGCCCCACGTACAGCGTGCTACAATAGTCCAGTCTTGAGGTGATGGAAGCATGGATGATAGTGGCCAGGTTGGAGTTTGAGATATATGGCCTAAGCCGTCACCTCAGATGTAATTGGCGGAAAGCGTTCCTCGCCACAGCTCCAACCTGAGCATCTAGACATAGGTGCGCATTGAGGAGCATCCCCAGACTCCGAACCTGGGGGACCAATGGGGGGCAAGTTCCATCAATGACATCCTATACACGTTGAACAGGAGAGGGGATACGACAGGTCCCAGGGAAATGAAAAATAATCCCCAAGCACCACTTGCTGAGTTCTTCTGGCCAGGAAAGAGAGGAACCATTCAAGAACAATCCCGCCCACCCTGGCATGGTCCCACAGGTGAGTCACCAACATCTCATGGTGAATTGTATCAAAAGCAGCCGACAGATCTAATAAAATCAGCAGGGTCGAGTGACCCTGGTCCAATTCACGGCGAAGGTCGCCAACCAAAGCCACAAGCACAGTCTCAGTGCCGTAATCTGGGCAAAAGACGGATTGCAAGGGATCCAGAAAACCGATGCAGTCAAGATGCCCCCGAAGCTGCAGACTAGAGCCACTAGCCATTCAATAACCTTCCCTAAAAAGGGAAGGTTAGAGACAGGCTGGTAACTGACAAGGGAGTCAATGTCAAACAATGGTTTTTTGAGCAGAGGCCACACTACCGCCTCTTTGAGGCAGCTCATCACTCTGCCCTCCCGCAGGGAAGCATTGACCACCCCCGCCAGCAACAGCCCCAGCGTCTCCTGGCTGGCCTTGACCAGCCAGGACAGGCACGGGTGCAGTTCACAAGAGGTGGCTCTGACCACCCCAAGAACATCCAGCGCATCAGTGGGCAACACCTACTGAAACTGATCCCATAAAACCGGATAAGGTGGGGCTTCCATCAACTTTGGTTCTCTCTGGTTTTAGGGTTTCAAGAATCTTGCAAAATTCTCAGAAACCTCAAAAAAACACCCTGCGCATACTCAAAATGGCCACTGGGGGCTGCATATGTGCAGAATGGCCATGGTGGCCATTTTACACATGCACAGAGCAGTTTTTTTTGGGGGGGGGGTTTGACAATCTTGAAAGATCCTCAAAAAACAGTTGTGAGAAGATTTTCTATTTTCACTGCCTGCCTATAGCTTTCTGGGCACAATTCAAGGTTCTGGTTTTAACCTACAAAGCTCTACACGGCTTGGGCTCCAGATATCTGAAGGACCGCCTTCTCACTCATGGCCCCTGTGGTGAGCCAAGATGTTTTTACAGCTAGGGCGCACAAGGAGGCTGCCTTGTGATTATGGAACTCCCTCCCCCTGGGTGTCCATCTAAGTCCAAGCCTGTTCATCTTCCGGAAACAATGTAAGACCTTTCTATTTGGCCAGACATCTGGCAGGCAGAGGTAAGGTTGGACGGGAGTGTAAGGGAGGACTGGGTTGGGCGTTGATGGAGTTTTTTATTGATTTTAATGACTTTGTTACTGTTTTTATTATTGTAAGCTTCTCTTTTCCTCTGCGGGAAGGGCGGCATATAAATTCAACTAAATAAATGAATAAATAAATCATCACGGCAGGTTTTAACTGGGGTCACTTAGATCCCAGTCATTTAGAATGCAGATAATCTGTGGAGTGCCTCTCTTTTCTAAAGGTGTATTAACCATTTGATTAATTTAGAGTTCATATTAAGCAACAGTGGTCTTTTTGAATTCATTCTTTGTTTTATTTTATTTATTTATTTAATATATTTATACCCCGCCCCTCCTGCAAACAGCTCGGGGTGGCTAACAAATCTCATATAAAACCATTTTTTAAATATTTAAAACATCATAAAAATCTCAACAATTAAAACAGGGAAAGACAAGATTATAAAAAAAAAATAAGGAAGGGTAGGGGGATAAAAACCCACTAACCCACCCACCCCAAAGGCCTGGGCAAACAGCCAGGTTTTACAAACTCACCGGAATGCTAAGAGGCTTGGGGCCAGGCGAGCTTCCTCCGGGAGGGAATTCCAAAGACGCGGCCCGGCCTCCGAGAATGCCCTCTCCATTGTGGCCCCCCGCTTAACACGGGGGACCTCCAAGAAGGCACCCCCAGCAGACCAAAGGAGCCACTCCGGGGCGCGGAGGGCGAGGCGATCCCTGAGGTATGAGGGGCCGAGACCATGGGGGAGGTTCCCATTTAAACTAATAGGAGTCTTTTAGACTCCAATGCAGAGGTGGGATTTTTTGAGAAAAATATTGCATCAAAAGGAACTCATTGTAACTACAGCAGTGTTACCTTAGCATTGCCCCTTATTCTAATGTTGTTGTTCCAATTATGACTCTAGTATTGCTTGTGGTCAGAAAACATGTCTACAAGTTTAGATTGTAAACGTTTTCGTCTGCTATGTCAGGATAAGCAAATGTAATATCAAGCCTGTTGCCTAATTATGATTAGTTTCATTTATAGTTATGTCTGGTTTGCCAGAAGCGACTCTCTCAGGAACTGACTCCATTCATATCTATTGCAGAGAGACCAAAGCAAAAAGTAAGCTTACATGATGCACAAACATCTCCTCCTCCAATAAAAAACACGCATACAAGCGTATAAGCTTGCTGATATACAATGAACTTGAAAACTACACGTAACAGCATCACCTGAGGGCAAGGTCATACAAATATTAAAAGGTGGACATATGACCTCACAAAAACAAGGAGTCACAAGATGATCTTTGGGCATGGTGACTGATGTCGTATATAGGCAACATATCATGGCTGGCCATGTAGTCATGGGTGGCTATAGCACAGGTCCCATAGTCATTCCCATAGAGCAGCAGTACAGAAGCAAACCATCATTTGGTCCAGATTTTTGAGGGGCAGAAAGGAGTGGACGACCACTGATGTTGGCAGTACATACCATCCTAGGCAAGGCGTGCTAGGATGATTTTTAAAAACAAACACCAACAACAACAATTTTATTTTTATAGCATCCCCCGCCAAACAGTGGTTGGAGCACTTCGCATTAATAAAACACAGTATAACAATATAAGAACAGGATAGTCCATTTAAAATTATTTAAAAGGAAAAGGGGGAGGACAGAATATATGAAGAGGAAGCCATTAAGGGCATCATAAAAGCACCTGGATAATAAGTGTTCAGGTGTTTTTTAAAGGTGCTTTTTAGAGGGAGGAACTGAGAAAAAACATCTGGAGGGAGCGTGTTCCACACCGAGGGGCCACCATAAGTAAAGGCCCATTCGCCCTATGACTTAAAGTGCAATGGTGGATCCTGAAACAGCAGGTGGTTTCTGAGCACAGCTATTCATATCACGGTGAGGTTCCAAGATCAGGTCTCAAATATAGCCAGGGCCTATACCATTCAGGGACCTGAAAACCAGCAGTGCAATCTTAAATTCAATCAGTTGCTCTACAAGCAGCCAAAGCAGAGTATGCAGGGTGTGTCACGGGTTGGAGGTCCGAACCCACACTTTACCGGGTTTGAGTGATTCAGTTTCCCTTGCGTACAGCCGACTTGAATCAGTTTTCCCCTCTGGTCGATTCAAGCCTGCCGCAGGGACAACCCCTTTGTCACCCAAGGGCCCGATCGTTCCCGTTTACAGACTCTTTAATCTCTGGGTTCGCAAGAGCTTGAGAACTCTTGTTGCTCACTTGTGTTCCAATGTTAGACACAGGCACTTCTTCATAAAGATAAGAAGTCAGTTTATTGATTACATAAGCAAGATAGTTGATACAGAGTGGTTGCTAGAAATCAAAGGTAAATATAACACATTCCTAACCTATACTGGTTGAGTTCCTAAATAAGCATCTTACCCTACAAGGTCCATAAGTTCCTCTCAGTCCTTGATGTAAGCGACTGGGTCTTCAGCCTTAGAGTTGCTAGAAAACAAAGTCTTTCCTCTCAGTCCATGGTTTCCAGTCTTGCTGGCTGACAGCTTTTTGGATGCAGATGCGACTGCTCCAGATGGCCAGGCGAGAGAGCTCCTGAAGGTGGCTAATGGCCTCTNGCCTTGGAGAAATGTGAGACCTGTCACGTAGGCAACCCAGGCAAACATGAAGGTTGATTTGCATCTCCACAGGTCTGTCTGGCCAGGGTTCCCAAATACACATTCTTTTTATCTCTTTGCATTTCCTGGAGCTTGGTCACGTGTCACATCTCTGATTTGGGTTTTACAGTTCTCAATTGTAACATTACATACATGTTGCATGTTTTGCTTTACATATTTGCTAGGCTTGTAGTCTACATGTAGGCCAGTATCACACGTGTGTGACCCTATATTCCTCCATGACAGGATGAACTTAATATGATCACCAGTTGCCCAAACAAGTAAGTAGTCATGCTGCCGCATTCTGAACAATCTGCAAACGACTGATAAGCAGCACCACTAGAAATCCATAGAAGAGGTAACAAAAATCATCCTTTCTTCCCCCATGACCAGACTCCTCCTTTCCCCCATGCTTGGGTTTTCATGGTACTCCTCGGGGGTACATTATTCAAGGATCAAACTCAAGTTAAGCCTCACCTCAATACACCAAAACATGAATAAAAAATTAAAGTCAGTGAGAATACCATATGATTCCTGCAATATGGTTGAAAACCTGAATGTGACAGCCTTAACTCACATTCCATCATTTATGGACTCACACACTCCTATAATGTGGCCATGAGGTATGTTTACATGTATAAAAATAGCAGTACATTTATCAGACCTTGTAAAAAAATTAATCTTGAAGTAGTTTTTTAAAACCATTTTTTTCATTAAGTTTTGTTTTAGAGGGAACATACGTTAAAGAAAAAGTCACCTTGATTCCTAACCAAAAATGGTGTAACTATCCACAAGGCAAAAAAGAAAATGGTTTCTAGATGGATCTTGAATCTTCATTTAGCATTTACCTGAGGCAAGATACACAGGCAGTATCTTGAGGTCTTTCTGTTGCATGGTCAGAATGAATTCATCCCTAAAGGTATTAGAGTCAGTGAAGTAATTGGTCTTTATTTCCACAAGAGGTTGCGCACCTGATCAAAGCAAAGTCATGCCTATCTTCCATACCAACATACAAGGATAATGTCAGACAATAGCTGGGTTGCAAGACAACTCAATGCAAGCTTATTTTTGTAAGGGAGGGGGAAAAGGATGGCTGAGTGGATAAACTGTTCCACTTTCAATCAGAAATTGTGCACTTAAACAGAGCTTAATGCTAGAGGTTCACTCAACAAGAAACAATTTTTTTTGTTTAAAAATTGCTTGGCTGAACTAAAAATCTTAATAAATAATCTCATCATTGAAAAAAAAATTGTGAAGCACTTCAATGACATCAAAAGCTTGCTAGCCAACCTAATTTTATGTGAATTCAATATGGATTTACACACTGCAGCATTTGTTTGAAGTCTGCAAGAGGCTCCTCTGTGCTCTTTTACCCCATAGTGTCCCCATTCTATATTTCTTTTTTCAGTTCAAAATGCTATTAAAAATAAGGGTGATGCCTCTCCAAATCCACAGGTAAAAGAAATCTGACCTAGTTTTTGACCACAATGCTTCATCAATCCGGGGTGGAAGCACCTGCTGTCCCTTCACCCTGATTCTGAACTTATTTATAGCAGTGAAAATCAAAATTAAATATACCAAAGGATGTGGTGTGGAATATGAATCAGGGCCACCCTCTTCAGACATCTATCTCAGCCTTTTATTCCTTTCATACAACCCAGTTTTCAGTCAGTTCCAATTGTGCCAGCTTGGAATTCTGTCTAAACACAGAGCCGATAGATACCAGCCTAGAGCATTTACACTAACTTCTGCCTTTTTCAGTATGGGTGCGCATGTCGTTTTCATAATAAGCAATCTTGAAAGCTTGCGTACCCTCACCAACAGAAGTTGTTCCAGTGAACGATATCCTATTCTGAAGTATCGTTCAGAATATCCTATCGTTATTACAATAACAATAACAAAAACTGTCATTTTTTTTATTACAACAACAAAAATGACAACCGAGAATAACGATAATGAAAACGACAACCGAGAATACAAAAAACGACAACCAAGGATAACGATAATGATAATAATAACGATAACAAAAATTATAACAAAACTGATAACAAAAACGACAATGAGGAACAACAACAATGTCATTATCATTGTCATTATTAGTGCTGTGGCAGTTGGGTTTTGGAGGGAAAATGTGGACAGGGGAGGAGGGAGCAGACATCTCGGAGTCTTAACAGGGTTGAACTCTTGAACTGTGCCTGCGTTGGGAGGGGCGAGCAGCCAATGAGCTGCACAAGCAGGCCCCAGCAGTCTCATGGGACTCTGTGATTGCTCTATGCCTGCTGCTTCCCACAACCAATCAGGGGGGCTCTGGGGAAGGGCACGGCTACCCTTTATAATGGGAGGGCCAGGTTTTTTCTCTCCGTTCTGCGAGAACTCTGCTTGTCAGGTTGTGTTTACAGAACTGTGGTGTGTGCACATAAAAAATCCTCCCTAACCCTCATTGTATTATTTATTTATTAGAAATAACCACCAATACCTTTCCTTCCTCATACCCTACATTTTACCTTCTCTCTTTCCCTGCCCTTCTCCCCCCTGTACATTATAGATAGATAGATAGATAGATAGATAGATAGATAGATAGATTAGAATAGTTATAATAGATAAATGATTAGATAATAGTTTTCCTTTTCCCTTCTCCTGTCTCCCTTAGATTTAGATAAATATTAGTTATGCACAAGAATCAATAACGTTACCGATACCAAAAATAAAATCTTCATTTGAAATGGTACCAATATTGATAATGCTATCAGTATCGATAACGATAATGAATATTGCTATCGATACAGATAACAAAAATGATATTGATAATGATATCAACACCAATAACAAAAACAATATAAAAAACGATACCAAAAATAATAAAAACAATAATGATAATGAAAACAAAAACAACTGTCATTAATAACAACGAAAATGATGTTTTTGAATAACGAAAATGAAAACAAAAACAACATGGGGGCCTGGTGCACACCCCTATTTTTCAGAACATAGCCCCTTGAAATTTTACTCTCAGAGACTCAAATTTCCTATGTGCTTACCCCAAACCCCTGCCTGGTGCAGAATGTCATCCTGTAAAGAAAGATGAATAGAGATAAGAGAGTGCAGCAGCCCAGAGCCAGAGCTGAGAGGAGATAGTTTGCATCTGGGACATGAAGGGCAAGACCACAATGGCAGGAGTGTCTATGACTGACCATTCTAGAGCTGCACCCCTATGGCCTATCCTTGGTACAGGAAACGGAGACCTATGTATATTCCCAAGCAATACCTGGCTCCCCATGAGCTCCAGAAGCCGCAAGTAGCACACCACAGAAGTAAGCCCGTACCACAAGACCGCTGTGCAATGTTGCCTCAACCCATGGTCCATTTCAGAATTCAGTGTTGGGGGGGGGGTGTTACTTACAGCAGGTGCCATTATAAAGGGCTTTTCATGTAAACAGTCAAAGGCCATGTTCCAAAGAACAGTTAATTCAAGGTAGTTGGGCCTTATTACTAATTTAATGCTGAAGCGTTCACATGAACAGAGCATTAAACCAAAGTTACTCAGGAATACGAAAAGTAGAATGTGCTCCTGCTGGGGGGAAAACACGAGTACATACTCCCCCTTTGGTTTGTATTTCCAAGTAACTGTTTGTGTGAACACTTATCAGTGTGGAAGTAGTGAGCTTGGTTCAGTGATCATTGCGTCTCAGACAGGGGAAATCTGATGCAGTACTATGGGTACTTTCAGACGATACGGGGCCCTTTGGCCCCGTACCGGAACCAACGTCTTCGTTCCCCGCCGGGGTCACCCCTGCACAGCCCAACAGATGTGCCGGGGGGATCCCGGCGGGGAAAGTGGGAGGGGCCGGGGCCGCGCGGCGCAACGTGCGGCCGCACGGCCCCGCCCCCTCCACGCACCCCGCCGCCCGCCCTCCGAGGAGACGGGCGGGCGGCGGGGCCAATGCGGCCGCCGCGTCTGGCCGATCGTGCCACGGCCCGGGATCCCGCCGGGGATCCCAGGCCGTGGCACGTGGCCAGACGTTACTTTTTGTTGGCCACGGCCCGGGGTCCGTTTGACCACGCTTCCCGGGACCTTCCCCCGGCTAGCCCGGGAAGCGTGGTTCAAATTGACCCCATGTGCCGATTGAGCGTGGCCAACATCTGGCGGCCGCCAAACAGACGTGCGGGACACGGTGACCCCAGGTGGGTATTCACCGTGGTTCACCGTGTCAACGTCACGTCTGAAATCACCCTATGTCAGTTCATACTGTTTGTCTGAATGCTATGGAAGGGGAGTAGTTACTTCAAATCAAAGTAGTTACTTTGGTTTACACTGTTTGTCTGAACACTACTGAAGGAGAGTAGTTACTTTAAATACTTTGGTTTACCAACCTTTTGGCAGAACATGGCCAGAGATGCATAATGCCCTGAAAAACAATCAGCATGTGGTATGAAACACATGGGGGGAAGGAGCAATCGCCCACCCTGTCTTCCCTAAAGGTGCTCCTACTTCCACCATACTACACTTTGTCCCAACGAATCTTAATTCTTTTGAAATCTCTTCTCAAGGCCTGGCTCTTCTCTTTGGTCTTTAACTCCTAACTAGCTACTCAAGTGCCTTATTTTTCCTTTAGCCTCTGCCTACCACACTTGTAGATACCACAGACTGCATCAGAACCCGCATAGAATATTTTGTATTTCAAGTATGAATGTGAAATGACTATTAAGCATTCTGTGTTTGAAAACTCACCACCTTTTCATTGCAAATGCAGTACAATCAAACATGATTGCAGAGCAATTTGGTTGCCTGCATGGTCTCAAATACTGTGGGCAGTCATCTGTTTTGCAAACAGCATCGAGGGAAATCAGGTTAACAATACTTGCAGCAGCATTGCTATTACAAAAGATGGAGTCAAAGTAGTTCAGAATAGGATATCTTTCATTGGAATAACTTCTGTTGGTGAGGGTACGCAAGTTTTCAAGAGTACTTATTTTCAGTCCAGCTCTTGCATTTGGGACCAACATAGCAACGACGCTTTCGCTAAACCTCTCCTATAGTCAGAACAGCAACTTCAATGATCACACCAAGTGTTACAGGTATGACAGCTGGTTGAAAGTTTCTGGATTTAGTTCAGAACTCAAGATGGTGCTACTATAAATGGAAGAAAAAAATACAGATGCACAGTATACACTGCCACACCAGTCTGAACTGAAAATTGAAGTACATATTAGTCAATGGTTTTATCTACAGTTGACACCTCTCTGAACTTTGCTTGAAATCTTTGAGGTTTTGACTCAGTTTCTTTGGGCTCTGGGCTTCTTCTCCTGGAGAAATTGGGGCTTCCAGGGAAGGCAAGAGGTGGTCACATCAGAAAGAGGGTGGGCCATAGGGACTTTCCTGCCCCCTTTTCAATGTGACTCTGCCCCTACAGAGCATCATGATTTCACAATGCCCTATAAGGTTCATTTGATCCCAGGCCTGAGTGTCTTCCGGGAGCAGTGCAAGGCATTTTTATTTGAAAAAGCATTCGGTGGGTGGGGATAGGGGATTGGGGTGAGGTGGTGGGTGGTCTTGGGCTGGACTGCGAGAGAGGGTTGAGTGGGAAGGTGGTATTTTTTTTTTTTTTTATATAAATATTTTTAGCCGCCCCCTCATGCCTACGGCATCTCAGGGCAGCTTACAACAATCAACAATACAATAAAATTCCATAAAAACAATATTTAAAAAACAACTTCATCAATAAATTTTAAAAAATAATCCCATATCCACACACCCTCCCCCCCCCCCAGATACCCAACTCTCCCCTCCTCCCCTACAAAGGCCTGGGTGAACAGGCTGGACGGAAAGCCAGCAGACCTGGGGCCAGGTGGGCTTCCTCCGGGAGGGAGTTACAGAGTCGCTGCCCGGCCACCGAGAACACCCTCTCCATTGTAGCCCCCCGTCTCACCCGGGGGACCTCCAAGAAGGTGCCCCCAGTGGACCGAAGGGATCGCTCTGAGTCACGGAGGGCTAGGCGGTCCCCGAGGTATGAGGGGCCCAGACCATGCAGGGCTTTATAGATCAATACCAACACCTTGGATGGGTTTTGTGAGGGTTTTTATTAGTTATATGATTTTATGTATTGTAAGTTTCCCTGAGCCTCTGGGAAGGGTGGCATATACATTAAAATAAAATAAATTTATTTGCATCTAAATGATAGTCCTACATCCTGATGATGTGGCTCTGCCCTTTCTCGGTGAAAGACTGGAGGGAGGTGGTAGTTTTGTCCACCTTTGTTATAGTGTTCAAAATGTTAGCGTTTTAGGGGCTAAAACGTTATTTTAAAAAGCCATATTACCCATCCTTGTTCCTTTGAGTAGGACCACTTATATCTAATAACCATCCCTGGCATGTTTGTATGAGGTCACATGAGCAGTGAGGGCCCGATCCACATTCTGCCGCCACATTGCGGGACCAGTACATGAAGATGGGCACATGAGCAGCCCTCCCACTGCAAGGAAGCCAGGTGGATGGACTGCTCTCAGAGCTCTCACCACATCCAGGGAGGTCTGGCCTGCCTCCCTCCCCTGGCCTGATGGAGATCCCACTCCCCTCCCCGCCCCACCCCCACCACTGGTGACATGGCCACATGCAACGGGCTACAGCACTCACCGCTCACAGTTGAGCTCCCCGTGTGGCAGGGCAAGTGCGGTCATGCCACACGGCTATCCCTGCCTTGCTCCACGATGTAGCCTCAGAATTTTTTGAAGGACATGTCGCATAACAACCAGCTGTTCGCCACACCCCAGGGTGAGGGGAACATCTGACAGCTGCCAACCACATGATACAACGTATCTCGTGGCCCAGCTGCCCAGGGAGGAGTAAGGCTATCGAAGGTGCGGTAGCTTCCCCTCCCAGTCTTGTGTGGCCTCACCCTTTACCTGTGACTTATTCTTAATACATCCAATGATTCCAATACTTCCACCGCCTAATTCATTACTTAATTGTTCTTATGGTTAGAAGATTCTGCCTGATAGCCTAATTTTTTTCTTCTTTCAATGTACGTGTACTACCTCTTATCCCTCACTCAGTGGCCACAGAGAACAACTGGTTGCCATTCTGCATATAATAGCCTTTTAGCAAGCCTTTAGACTTGTTGATGAAAAGTTGGTGAGTTGCTTCTACTTTTATGGCCATTGATAGGTCCAACCCTTTTTGGCAACACACTCAATCTTTACAGAGAGAGTAAGAATGGAAATTCAAAAACGGTTTATAAATTCCATTTATTTAAAAAACAGCAAAGCCATCAAAAATTAACATATGCAATGCTAGCATAAAATAGAAAATAATGATCACAGCTATAGTCATGGTCCTCCACAGCCTCTAAGATCAGGCAAGAGCACCCTCTTGCAAGTTCTATCATTGGCCCAGGTCCATACAACCCAGACGTGAAGACCAGTGGCTACTCCACTGCTCTGGAACTCCCTTTCCCTTAGGTTCACCTAAGTCCTAGTTTGAGGGTCTTCAGGAGGCGGTGTAAGACCTATTTATTTGGCCAGACATTTAATGGGCAGGGCAGATCCTGGACATGGGGGTGGGGTTATGGATTTTATCTTTTTATTATGTTAGCTGTCCTGAGCCTTAGGGGATGGGGTGAGATAAAACAATCTAAATATCTAAATCAAATAAATATAAGATAAAAAATATAAGCAAACAAAATGCATACTTACTAAGTATGAAAAAATTTAGAGGGAGTGTGGTTGCTGTGTTGGTCTCAAATACAAGAAATAGACACAAAGTAGTTCTGATGCTATCTTTTATTGGACCAACTTTTGTTGGTGAAAGTATTCAAGCTTTCAGGCCATCCAGGGGCCTTCCCCAGAGAACTAGGTCAGAACTATAATTGAACTATACGTCAAAGTAGAAAATGACAGAGTCTGAAGAATAAAGACACGCTCAAGGTAACATCCAGCACCTTCTCTAAATAGAGTACGGCTGAGTGATCAAATTTAAAAAACAAGGGATGCTATGGAGTTGTAGGCAGGGGCACTGCTAGCTACTAAAGAGATTTGGGGTTTCAGACCAAGAAGCAACTTCTGCTCAAATGAGTTAAAATATAATTGCGATCTGCTTTATATTATCTGTAACTGAAGTAGAATAAAGTGTGGATCTGTGACTTTTGATGACTTATTTTAACTCTCAGTAAGAGAATCAATAATACAAAATTTAGCACTTTAAAAAAAAAAAGAAATGCACTTGTTCACATGTAGAAAAAAAGCAGGTTTTTTAGCTACAGTTATCCTGTAGTCTGAGGGTGGTTTTATATGTAACCAGCAGTTGCCCATGAGCTGTTGGAGTGGAGACAGACTGGAGACTGTTGGAGTGGGCTGACTGGTCTCACGGAACTCTGGGTAAAAACAAATGTGACAGCAAACCGGTTTGGCCCACTGTGGCACTTCTTGTTAGTCACAGTTAGACTTGAGCACAGACCCTGCCTGCCCATCTGCATAGGTGCAGCCAGATGCTGACCCGGGGTATTCCAGGTTATGTTGGTGGCTAGCCTGGGCTCTGACCTCAGAAAACCTTTGAAGTCACAGCCCAGGCTAGGCTCTGCCTGATCAGGCCAAAGTGGACCGTCCTGGGATTGCAGATGTGTTCCCAGGCCGACCTACCGGTCCTGGGTACGCAATGATAGGCAGCCATGGCTGACCATCATTGGCTGCCATGGCTGCCCGTTATGGTGGGGGCTGGGCACAGACCAGAGGCAATGGCCAGCCACACCTTGTCCATTCTCCCCATACCCAGGCTATGCGGCCATCAGTCCTGCCGGGTTCATTGTGTTCAGCCAGAATGCCTGCCCCAGGTCAACTCAGGACACAGCAGCCTGGCGCCACTTCTGTTTTTAACCGGTGATCAGCAGAGGCAGGAGAAGCTGCAGGGGATTAGATGGCAGAGCTCCTGCGTCCACTGCCCAGTGCTTCCTGGCAGTAAGTGGCAGTGGTAGGAGCAACGCCAGTTCTCCTACCACTTGATCTGCTGTGTCTGCTTCTTGAAGTTGCAAATAACCATTGTGAGGTCCTGTATAGACCTTAAGCCACACTACCTAAACTCCAGAAAAACATGGACCAGATTGCATTCCTGTCCACATTTCGACCAACTGACTGGAACAGCCAAATCCGTCAAAGACGGAATCCAGCCTTAAATTCCATCTCAGCCATACTCATGTGGCAAACCTTTTGCCTCCTCCTGGTCCCAGTGGAGTCAATGGACTACAGTCAAGGCTTAATAGTCTGTGCAATTGACAAAAGTAACAAAATACTCAAACAGATATGCAAATATTGTTCCTATGACGAATAAGTATCCAGATACTTGCTGGGCTGTCTGAAAATGTATTTGTGAATATCAAAATGCCAATTTGTTTCACATCTATGTCTCACTCTCATTAGAAGATCCCCAAACTTTCTATCCTTTTATTTAAATAAATAAATAAATAAATAAATAAATAAATCCAACATTTACTCCAAGAGGGCCCCAAGTCATTGCAGTCTACTGTACTTTTACTTTATGAGAACACTCCCAACCCTAACATATCACATTACTTCTGCCAAGCGTTTTAGACTAAATTCTAAAGACAAACTTAAAACCAGGCCTCACCTATAAGGACACCTTTAATAAAAAATTAAGGGTCAACAACTTATTGCATCTGCCTTTAGCTTTCCCTCTCTAAGCCAAACAAAACCAGTTCCTTCAGCCTTTTCTCATAGGTCTTCTATTAGTAATCCTTTAAAATTAAATGTACAAAAGCACACAACATCAAGAGGGTGGGAGGAAAAGGGGAGACACTTAAACAATCCACATATACCACACATGCTTTCTTCTTTTATAAACACCCCATCAAAAACAAAAGGCAATTCTGATATTGGCAAGTTAGCTTAGAGGGTTTGGAGGTCCTTTGAAAGCCAACTGAATGGTACATCTACCATAGCTATCCTTTCTGAATGTCTATTGTTTTTTATCTTGCATACATGACTAGCTGCCTGAAAAGATTCTTCTGCAGCAGAAGGCTGACCCTACAGAGATGAATTTACCACGTGAAATTTCAAGAAAAGGGCAGGAGGTTAGGAAAATTGTTTTTGGTCTTTATATAATCTTTTCTGGTTGGTTGGTTTTTGGTGTTGTTTTTGCTCATCATAGAATAAAAAAATAATAGGGTTGGAAGCGACATCAGGGGTCATCTAGCCCAACCCCCCTGGCAGCAAGGTAGGATACTTTCTTCCTGCGGCATTGTGGACAGGTGTTTGTCCAAATGGTTTACGAAATCACCCAAGGAAAGAGAATTCACAACCACCCAAGGCAACCTATTCCATTGTTCGACCATTATTACAGTTAGGAAGTTTCTCCTCATATTCTCCTAATGTTAGGGGTGTGCATATCGTTTTTGTTATCACAATAATGATAACGAAAATTGTCATTTTTGTTTTTGTTATTGCAATAACAAAAACAACAGAGAAAACCGACAACCATAACAAAAACGACAACCGAAAAAACCAAAAATGACAACCGAGAATACCGATAATGGTAACGATATCGATATAAAAATGATAACAAGAAAGAAAAATGATAATATCATTATAATTGTCGTTATTATTAGTGCTGTGGCAGTTGGGTTTTGGAGGGGAAATGTAGAGAGGGGAGGAGGGAGCAGACTTCTCAGAGTCTTAACAGGGTTGAACTCTTGTGCCTGTGTTGGGAGGGGTGAGCAGCTCAGAAGTATCTGATGGATGTATTCCTGGCCAATGAGCTGCACAAAGCAGGCCCCAGCAGTCTCATGGGACTCGGTGATTGCTCAGTGCCTGCTGCCTCCCACAACCAATCAGAGGTGCTCTGGGGGAGGGCACTGGAACCCTTTATAATGGGAGGGCCAGGTTTTTTCTCTCGGTTGTGTGAGAGGTCTACTTGTCAGGTTGTATATACAGAACTGTGGTGTGTGCACATAAAAAAAAATCCTCCCTAGCTCTCATTGTATTGTGTATTTATTTATTTATTTATTTACTTACTTACTTACTTGCTTGCTTATTAGGTATTTTCACCAATACCTTTTCTTCCTCATATCCTACATTTTACCTGCCCTTCTCCCCCCTGTACATTATATAGAGATAGGTAGTATAGATTAGATATAGATATATATTATAGACATATAGATTAGATTTAAATAGTTATATAAATAATTGATTAGATAATAGATAGTTTCCCTTTCCCCTTCCCCTGTCTCCCTTAGATTTAGATAAATATTAGTTATGCACAGGAATCAATAATAATACGGATACCAAAAATAAAATATTTGTTTGAAATGGTACCGATATTGTGGCGGGGGGGGGGTCCCCCAGGGCCGCATGGGGCGCAGGCCTTCTCTCAAGGGAATTAGCTCTCCCCCTGCTACGCAGTGTCTGCCTCGAGCCGAAGCAGAACCCCTTCCTTCCAGGCAGGGGGTATCCTCCTAGGACACAATCTGCACAGTCCAGAGGGTCTTTCCTTATAGTCCTTTATTGTGACGAACTTGTCAACTGTACCTGGGCTGCCAGCTCATCCGCCTACACCCTGCAGGCCCATGTTTGTCTCTCCAGTCACCAGGAAGCATCACAACCACAACAACCCCCTCCCCCAAAGTCTCTTCAGCCAGGCCCTCAGACCCCAGGCTCTGGCCAAGCCTTCCCCAGGCCAAGAGGCTCCCTCCTGGGCACAGCCTCCTTGCTCTACCTGGGTCCCACTGGTTCTCTAGTCCTGCAGCACCTTGGACAGTGTAGACCAGCAAGGCTTGTCTCAAAGAGATGTGGCTTCTTTGTCTCCCTGGTAGAATCAGAGATTCTGCTCTCTGCCTTCCTTATATCCACAGGCAGAGTGGGCGTGGCCAGGTTTCCACTCTGCAGCCTTAAAGGGCCAGTGCCCTGCCCATTCTGTCACAAGGGTTCTCAGCCTGTATCCCCTCAGGCTGATCCCCAGCTCTGGGGTTGGCTCTGCCACACCCCTTAGGAGCACCCCGTCATCTGACAGGTGCCCCAACCCCCTTCTTAAGGGGTAGCAGTCGCCCCTGGACTGCTCCCTGCTACAGATATCAATAACGATATTGATAACAATAATGAATATCGATACCGATAACAAAAATGATACCAAAAATGATAACGACAATGACAACAAAAACATTGTCATTAATAACGATAACAAAAATGACATTTTTGAATAATGAAAACAAAAACAAAAAACGACTTGGAGGCCTGGTGCACACCCCTTCTGTTTTGCACAGGCACAAATGGACACCGACCTTAACCAAAATGTCAGCAATAGCACCACCACCATTTTGGGCAAGGGCAGCAGTCATTTTGTACGTGTGCAAAATGGCCCAGCGGCCATTGCACATTTGCAGTGACTTGTTTGTTTGTTTCTTGCCAAGAACTCACACTGGGACCGAGATCTCAGCATGATCTTAGTCCCGGTACTTGAGTTTGAGAATTTTACTTGTGAGAAACAAAATGGGTTGTTCGTTCAGCCCTAATAACTAAACAGTAGTGTGGAACTAATAAACAAGGAGCAGTTATTTACCCTCTCAGCTAGTACTAGAACTAGGGGACACTCCATGAAACCCATGGGTGGCAAGTTTAAAACAAATAAAAGAAAATATTTTTTCACTCAGCGTATAATTGGGTTGTGGAATCTACTGCCAGAGGCTGTGGTAAGGGCCAGTACTAAAACTGAGTTTAAAAGAGGTTTGGACAAGTTTCTGGAAGACAGGTCCATTAGCAGCTATCAGGGAACATGGCAGGAAATGGGGGGAAACAACAGGGAATGGATCCACCATTGTGACCTGTTGGGTGCTTCTCCCAAGTCACCGTGATTGGCCACTGTAGGAGACAGGATGCTGGGCTAGATGGACCATTGGTCTGACCCAGTATGGCACGTCTTATGTTCTTAAGCAGAACACTATTTGAGAACAACATTTTGCCTTTCCCACTTAGCTCATATTTAAACTTTATGCCTATTTGAATCAAAATTGGTCCAATCATCATGTTTGATTTATTTCACATTTTTAGATATTTTTTCATACATTTCATTGCTGAGTGGTTTCGTAGCCGAATCCCATTCCCCACATCCCAAATCCCCAAACCATCCCCAGCCCACAAGATCCCTTTTCGGAAAAGAAAAGTCTTACACTGCCTCCAGAAGATGCCTGAGCCCAGGCTCAAAAAAACCTCTGGGGGAAGAGAGTTCCAAAGCAACAGGACAGCAACCAAGAACACCTCAGTGCGAATTCTTGTTGCATAAAAAAGGCTAACAGATGGTACCAACAGGGAGGCGCCCCCGGCTGATCACAGGGGCCACAATGGGGCATGGAAGGACAGGCAGTCTTTCAGATATGTGGGGCCCAGACCATTTAAGGCTTTAAAGGTTAAAGCCAGCACCTTGAATTGTGCCCAGAAAGCTATAGGAAGTCAGTGCAGACTTCATTCAGAGCACCAATGTAATGTGGTCCTGGTGCTCCGCCCCTGAAAGGAGGCAAGCTGCAGCATTCTGCACCATCTGAACAGTCACCAAGGGCAGCCCCACGTAGATCACACTGCAATAATCTAGCCTCAAAATGATGAAAGTGTGGATGATGGTGGCCAGATACAAATCAGTCGCAGCCTCCTCACCAGATGGAGGTGGTGAAAGGCATTCCTGGCCTCCGCTGCAACCTGACAATCCAGGCGCAGCAAGGGTCCAGAAGCACTCCAAGGCTGCGAACCTGATTGATCAGAGTTGGCCGGACTCCATCAATACTGAGAGTCCCGGTCCCCGACACCAAAACCGCAGGGCATGGGTCAGATGAAAAAGAACAGTAGATCTGAATGACCTCACCCCAAACCTCTGAATGACCTCACCCAGAGGCCTCATATACACATTGAACAAGAGGGGAGACAGACTAGAACCCTGCGGAATCCTCAGGAGAGGTCCCAAGAGGACGAAGAGTCCCCTGGGACCAGAGAACCATTCTCCATTCACTTTCCAACAGGAAGGAGGGGACCACTCAAGAGTGGTTCTATGCATCCCCTCCAGGTCCCACAGTTGTGTCAACAACAACTCGTGATAAACTGTGTTAAAGGCCACCAGAAGACATAACAACAGAGTAGAGTTCCCCTTGTCAATCTCAAGGCACAGGTCATCAACCAAGACCACAAGCGCAGTCTCCATACCATACTCAGTACAAAAGCCTGGCTGAAATGGATCCAGGAATCCAATGGTATTGAGATGAACCTGGAGCTGTTGTTGCGGATGCCTCAGTTTCCTCAAAAAGAAATAAGTACTTAGTGGTTCAAATCAGACATAATCTGACATGAGTATAGGGTATTAGTTTCCAATCTGAGGGTTAAACTGAGATCACACCTACTATGCGGGTAAGTAAACCCTCCTTAGTACGTATATGTAAAGACAGTATATTTTTAAAGGAGGACTCAAGACAAAAAATATATTTAAAACATATAGATTTACTTAAATTCAAATAAGGTTTCAGATAGTAGGGGCGGGAAACCGGTAAAATCCGGTATCCGACAATGCCGGTACCGGGCGTACCGGCATTATCGGATTTGACCCGGTAATCCGGTCCGGGTACCGGATTTTTTTTACATTGCAGTCATTTAAAAATGGCTGCAATGTAAAAAAACTTAAAGCCCCAGCAAAAAAGCTTTTTTTTAAAAAAACCTCCCCGAGTCCAGGCTGCGTGGGTGGAAGGGGGGACACCCCCCACCCACCCTGCCCAGCCTGGATTTTTGTTTAAAAAAAGACCCAGAGGCGAGCCCACCCCCCAGCACCAGCAGCCACGGTGTCCCCGCAGCCACCGGTAAGTATGACCCGATCCCTGGGGGGG
>QEPC01015163.1:455081-500276 GCA_003113815.1 Sphenodon punctatus | reverse complement strand
GGGAGGGGGAGGGAATTAATTTATTTCATTGATTTCAATGGGGACACAGCGCCCCATTGAAATCAATGAAATAAATCCGGTACCGGTATACCGGATTTAATCCGGGAATCCGGTTTTCAGAGAACCGGTAACTGGTAAATCCGGTAGCCGGTAATGGGCCCGGGGTCCCACCTCTATCAGATAGTACAAAAAGGAAAACTCATTCAGTTACAAATATGAACAATGTGATACAAAAGGCATTCAAAGAACATCATACATTGTCTAAGTCAAAACCTTAAACAAAGAGCTATGTTTTCTATCTAGCTATCTGGCTCAGTGTCATAGTTACCAGTTCTTTAGGACCGCATCTGCCTGATTGAGAAGGCTTCAGGAATTCAAAAGCTTTCTAAATTTCTCCCTTCCAGGGCAGGCATATTTATCCTACATTTCTGTATGTTCCAGTGCTTTCTGAAATTAATAAGTGTCTACCCACTGACTGACTAGTCAGAATCAAAAACTCCAGAATAGGCACTCTTGCCAGAACTGAAAACACTAAAACTGATTAATATCTTAAGTCTATAATTCAATGGAAGACACACAAAAATCCTACTGGTAGAAGTTGGAATGTTTACAAATACACACTAGCTAACGTCTCTCACAATGCTTTATTCACAAGTGAGTTTCAGGTTAAGCCACTAACACACACAGTTGAAAAGGTAAAGCGAGGTTAACCAAAGAGAAAACTGGATAAGAAACAAACACAGAGTTTCAAAAACAAGTCTTCCTAGTCTCTCTCCTATTCATCATTTTAACTTTGTCAAACAGATCTCTTCACATTTTGAATCAGAGGTTTCCCAACCACATATTAAAATACATAAAAAATACATGCCAATATATGACATTGTCAGGCAACCACCCATTCAATAACCTTCCCTAAAAAGGGAAGGTTAAAGACAGGCCAGAGAGTCAGTGTCCAAAGATGGCTTCTTAAGCAGGGCTGAACAACCACAGTTTTAAGGGTGTCCAACACCCTACCCTGACAAAGGGAGGTGTTGACAACCCCAGCCAGCAACGGCCCCAAACGTCTCCTGGGCAACGATCTAATTCACAACTTGTCCTCATCACCCCAAGCACCTCCCCCTGCATTGGTGGGTGATACCGACTGAAACCGATCCAAATAAACAGGACAAGATCAAACTTCCATAACCCCAAACTCTAATTCTGCGGATAAAATGGCAGCACTGAAGTAGCGGTGGATACGAGTGATTTTCTCTCAAAAGAAATTAATAGAAATGTCACAGAGGGCATCATATTACTTCATTTCCAGGCAGAGGCAGACCAGATTAACCAGGTCCCACACCACTCAGAACAGCTCTGCTGGATGAGACTTTGCAGACTCTATGATAGCAGAGAAGAAAACTTTCTTCATCACCATCACAGCCATGGCATAGTCCTTTGAAAATAATCTATGCCACAATCAGTCAGCTTCAGCACAAATAACTGCTCACCCTCCCGCTTCAGGTCCTCCATATACAGAGGGACCTGTGCTACTGCAACAGTGGAAAGAGATGCCTGGGTGCAACTACGTCGATGGCTATGGTCAAGATGTCATTCCACAAGGTGACATGGCTGTCGACAGAGTATCCGCTAAGGTCAGTAGGTAAATCCCCCAGATAATTCTGGAAGCCAATTGGATCCATTAGCCGCTCCGGGTGGACCAACTTAACTGGTCCACCACCTCGTCGAGGGCATACGAGAGCCAGGATCTAGGCTTTCAGAAGGTAATGATTCAACCATAACAACAGTGTTGTAACAACAACCCCAATAATCGGAACCCCTTGATCCAGGCGGGTGCAAACATAAAATCCAACGTGAGCCCCACCTCATGTGTGGGGCCAGATATTATCTGGGATAGGCCCAGGGTTGTCGTCATGGTGGCCATGAACTCCTGCTCCACCCATGAAAGGCTAACATCAGCATGTATGTTGAAATTACCCAAGACAATAAGTCTAGGTGCCTTCAACACCACCTCTGAGACCAGCTCGGGAAGGACAGTTAGGGAATCAACTGTGCAGCGGTGTGGTCGGTACACCAAGAGGATTCCCAGTCTGTGGCCATTTTTACACGGATGGTGCAGCAGCACCGATGGGTGGAGATGGGTGTGGATGGGTGGGTGAGCACCCATCCAGCGCCATGTGTGCGGGAGGCCACAATGTCCCGTCCATGCAGAGGAACTTGTCCAGCTCCTCCTGGAACTCAGATGTGCGCGTGGCCCGGCCGGACTTGAGATTGTTGTCCTTGATATGTTTATATCCGTACCTCAAGTCCTTTGCCTGCTGCATGCACTGGGTGACATCCCTATTGTACCCCTGCTGCTGCACCTCCTGGGCGATGGCTTCATAGATCTGTCTGGTCTTGCAGCTGCGCACCAGGTCATGCTGGACCCTTTCGGACCCCCACACGCGTATGAAGTCCCCGATCTCCTGCCTTGACTAGGGCTCCCCCTTTTGGGACCCGCGTGTGGGGGGCCGACCGGCTTGGTGGCATGGAGCCCACCCTGTGGATGTGGTAGCCGTGGTGATGGTCGTGTCCTGTTGGGGGTAGTGCATATGGGGATACTCCAGGTCCTGCTGGCCCCCTCCACGCCCCCGAGGGGCCTGCCCCCCTCTCTGCCCTGGGGTTCCCTTCTGCTCACCTGGCTGTCTGGGGGGGCCCTCCTTGGCCATCGTCCCGGTGGTGCAGTGCTCCGTTGTCTGGGAGCTGTCCTGCGGGAACGGGGGAACAGGTTATGTGGCTGCCACCTGCCCTGTGTTCCCTGGCCCATGGTGCCGGGCCGCGGGCGCGGCCCTCCCATCCCGGGGGGGGTCCCTCGCGTTCACCTCACTCTTGCTGCTGCTCCTCAGGCTGTTCCCCTGGAATGTGCTGGGCTGGGGGTCCTCGACGACCAGTGGGGGTCGGTGCGGCCCCTCTGCTCTGTGCCGGGAGATGTGTGCTGTGTTACGGTCTGGTGCACTCCCCCCCTTACCTCCCCATCAGAGCACCCCTCCTTGTACTTCCCCTGTACTGGCAGTCTTGGACACACACCCCTTGTGCCTTCTGCCTGGGGCACCCCCCGCACCGCCTTGCTGGGGCTCTCCCTCCCCCGGGCACTCCTGGGTCCCCGTGCTCACCCGGCTCCTTCCCGTGTGAGGGGTGTCGTCGGCTCCCTTGGCCTTTTCGTTGGCCTTCCTGGTCACCATCGTGAGTGCCCGCACACATGTGGCATGGTTCTGCCGTCCTTTATGGGCTCTCAGCCAGACATCCAGCATTTCCCCCTGTGGGCATGTCTGTGTGGTGGCCCGTGCATGCCCCCACCCACTCACGGGCCTTTACACGGATGCTCTCCCACCCATCCGATGGGTGTTTCCGGGTGTTCATGGGTGGGTCGCGTCGGTGTAAAATTGGCCTATCACCAGCCAAAGTCAACACAAGGTGGACACGCTGTGTATCAGACGAGTTACACACCAGATACCTCCAAAAGGCCAAGTTGTCTTTACAGATCACAGCCACTCCCCCCGGCCCCTGAGCTGAGACTCGCACCTTCTGGGATAATATTGATCCAAATGCCTTGTCCAGTCAGGTCTCTGTAATGCATATGAGGCCAGAAGCCTCATACTGAATCAAATAATGGATGACAGATGTTTCATTTGCCACCAGCTTCGCATTTAGCAGCAACAGTGTCAGATCTGGGGTCCCACTCACCTTAACCACTACCCCCAATGGGAACAAACACCATGTGCCTCTCCTGGTAGTCCCACTGATCTATCCTCCCCCCGCCCCACTCCATAACTCCCCATGTCCAGAATGACCCCAATAGCCACCCCCTACCCCAAAAGGCCTTCACCCACAGCTTCTGGTTGTCAGTACCCATTCCCCAGTCAAAAGGCCCAAAGGGACCAAGGGGAATTGGTAACCACCTAGGGAGGGTCCCCTGAACTGAGTGCTCCTAGAGGCAGATTAATCAGAGAGGCAGGCAGAGACCACCCCTTGCCTCCATTCCTGTATCCCCCCTCTCACCGAGGGGTCAGGGCACTCCCACCCCTCTTCCTCCCTCCCTCACATACTCATACCCCCCCTCTTAAAGGGGGGCCAGAACACTCCCTCCCCCACAAAGCCTTCCCTACCCACACTCTCACAGGGGGATCATATTAAAACCCTTCCCCCTCCCAACCGAGTCCCTGACTCGCACCTTCTGGGATAATCCAGTCACATCCCACTAGCTTGAAAAAATAATTTAAATAATTTAAATTTAAATAATTTAAAACAACCTTTAAAAACAAGCACCACCCTCCCACCCACAAATAGTTCCTGCTGTAGGCAAGGCAGCTTTTGAAAGTCCTGAAGAGGGTGGGGGCAGGGTTACAGGCTCAGCCAGCCCTCCCAGACACACAGCTCCCTCATGCACCATAGGGGACAGAAACTGGTCTGTCTTAACCACACCAGCCTGATAGGCCCCATAGCTATGGACGGGCTATTTATTTCATGGAGATATGAGAACCATCATTTTCTCTAGGTTATTCTTAGGAACAACCACAGTTCTGCCACATGCTGATTCTGTACTCTAAAATTTTCATCCTTATTGCTCAACTCTCAGAAACTAAGGGATTTATAGCTACATACATCAGGCTGATGGGATCATCTTACAGCTTCTTCCATCCTGCACAAATATTGCAGGGGGGAAAGTGTGTACAAACACTTAATTCTGTTCTCTAGAGGCGTGCGTATCTCCTGCCAAGCTAAAGCAATCCAAGGGTGTGAAACTCCTCCTTCTGTTTTACTTAATTCTGGGAAATCTAGCCTTTTCTACTGAGGATTTATTTAACAACATAAATCAGTTCATGGTGAGTGGTCTGCAGCTACAGATCGTTCAAAGAGGGTAAAAAGGCCCTAAAGTACAGGGCTGCTGTCGTCCTTAGAGTTCACTCATCCTACATTCAAGCAAAGCCAACTCCTTTTGATGGTGCTCGATTTGAAACCGAGAAAGTTTCATTTCATTTTTAAGCAGCTTACCGCACAAATCCAAGGTTTGTTCGCAAAACCAGTCCTTCCAACATACTTTTATGGCTGTTACATTACTCTGAGCCGAATATCACAGATTCCATTCATCTTTAGGGTTCAAAAGGACTAAATATTTGGTATCTGAGCATATCATATCTGGGACTTTTACTCTGTAGAAACTACTCACCTCCACGTGTGTTCTCAGGAAATGGGGAATTCAGGAAAAAACCCTTCTCTTTCCCTGATCTCCCTCCCTTAGAACATGCAGCAAGGGGCTGGAGGTGGGGGCATGGAATAATAAGCAGCGGACGTTCTCCTTACTGAGAGTCTACAGGCTCCTGGCTTGAATGAGATTTAATGACAAATTCCCTATTTTCTTTCTCGATATTGTAACTGTGAAAAAAGTTTGCACCAAAACTAGGGCTAAGACAAAACATCCAATGTGAATATCACATTTGACAGCTTTAGCATATTGAATCAATTTTGGTATTTTCTGTTCAGTATTGCAGTCATTTTGGTACTTCATTCACTTTGGCAATGCTATCTGGCATTTTTTTAATATGGATGCAAATGCGATTGCTGCATTTGGACCAATCGTAATTACATTCAAAAATTCAAGTACCCAACCAAATAGTACTGCTAAAGTGAATCAAGTACCAAATACTGAATTGACCAAAGTAGAAACTAAAGCAAAGAAAATGAAAATATATATATATATAATAATTTTGCAACAGTGGCAAAGACGAATTCAGATATTCATGAAAATGAATATGCAAATTACCTTTGTGGATATATAAAATTAGCAATTTCAGTCCTAATCAATAGCAGCAGTAGCTATTTCCACCGAAAACAGCGTTTCTGCAATTAGTGGTATGGCATGGCAGAGGCTTTCATTCCGCTAGTTTCATTCCACTACTTCCACAGGCTTCGCAAAATAGCGGAAACATGACATTTCCGCTACTTCTGCCAGTCCGCCAGCGCCACAAAATAGCGGAACAGTGGTTTTCTGACAGTTTCCAACAATTCCGCAATTTTTCCGATAGTTTCCAAATTTGCAGAATGCCAGCGGAAATAGTGGAATGTCTGCAGAAAAGCTGCGGGCAATTCCAAAATGGCGGAATGGAATCGCGGCACGGTAACAGCTGCTGCCACATCAGCCCTACTAATCAAAACATGAAGCTACACACAAAACTTGCATATTATAGGGTTTCGGTGTCTCTCCAAGGTAAGATCTGGGTGTTAAAAAGCTGGTTCAAAATCATGAATTTTTCAAGAGAATAAGGATCAAGTAACTGTTCCTTGGGCAAACATGCACATTTTAATGACAATTTCCAGTTTTCTCTTTAAGAAAAGGGACTTACTTGTTCTGCCACTGAGTTCCTGCATGACCTTGGGCCATACATTTAGTCTCTCTGCTCCAGATCCCCTTCTGCAGTCCTCAACGTACAGCTTCACGGATTACAGGGTCACAAAGTTAACAAAGGTGAGCTTTTCCTGCTTTTATCACAAGTCATAATATTAGGTTTTCAGAAGTCCCTGAAATCATAAGACTCTTAGGTTATAAATCATGAGTTGGCACTAAGAAGAGAGATCATTGTTCTGCCCTTCCTCGATCTTGCCAGGCTAAACTAATTAAATATGTTGAATTGCTCAGATAATATTTTAAAATGTTCATATCCATAACTTTTGCAGAAAAGGTAGAGTTGAGCAGCTGAGCTTTCATTCAAACACAAAGTTCTGCTTTAAATCGGTGGGAAACCACAGAGACTGAAAATTAGTAAGCTATTTTCATGAAATGAAATCTCAAAGTTTCACTCACCTCAAGTTGGTTTGTTTGTTTTTTCTGCTTGATGAACCACACTTTAAAAACCCGTTAACAAAATCTGTTGGGCAAGCCACCAAAAAGTGACAGTCACTTTCATGCTGGCTTCTGATGTTATCAGACAGCTGGAAGATGGGCTCCTGTATGGAGTGTCCTTTTGCCTGCTGGCAGGAAAGGATCTTGTCCTTGAAAACTGTTTAGTTGTTATTTATTCATTTATTTTACTAATTTGTCACTGCCACCACTCACTAAGACGCTCCAAAATGTACAAAAAAGGACTGTGCCTGTTGCAATTAGATTGCCACCTAATGGTGATCTTCAGAACTGTCTGCAATAGTTCAGAATTGATTTTAGGCAATTTCCCACAAACACTAAGGGTATTTTCAGACGTTACAATACCACACTCAACCACGGTGAATCCCCCATGGTGGTGGATGGTCCCATAACATCTGGTTGCTCGCTGCCAGATGTTCACCATGGTGAACCACCGGCAATGAGCAAAATAACCATGCTTTCGAAGATGGTCCAGGCACCATCCCCGAAAGCGTGGTTAATTGAACCACGGCCGGGAATTGGCGGACGGTAACGTCTGTTACTGCCACTGATTCCAGGCCATGGCCCACACTCCAGGTTGGAATCGGGCACAGCAGCCGGATTGGCCGCTGCGCCCACCCATCTCTAGGAGAGAGGGCGGCTGGGGGAGTGGGGAGGTGGGGCTGTGCAGCCACACATCGCGCTGCACAGCCCCGTGGCCCCCCCGCCCGATTCTCCGCCGGAATCAGCTGGCATGTCTATTGGACGTGACTTTTGTATTCCGGCGGGGAATCGAAATGTGATTCTGTGACTGGGCCAATAGGCACGCCATCATTTCTGAAATCACCCTAAGAGAAGGGTGTGCAGACAGAGAGAGAGAAGTGGTATGACATAATTGTCTTCTGTATAACACTAAAGATTTTTTTAAATCTTAATATATTTTCTGTACCTTTTTAGGTTTAGCAGAATTTTGTACATGGTAGAAATTCACTCTGATATACTGTTTAACAGCAGTTTACATGCCTGATCCTTCTAACGCTTGACTTCCATTTAACTCTGTGCTAGGGTTGCCCCTCCCCTGATTTCACGTAGAGTCTCTAGGTCTTAACCCAGAATCTCCAGGCTCTGGGGGAAGCCCCAAATTCTCCAGGTCAGCCAGGGACACCCCAATCCCATAATCAGGGGGTGCCCCTCATAGCCAGTGCTTCTGTAGGCACCAGAGGCACCCACATCAGAAAGGGGGCAGGGCAAAGGGACTTTCCTGACCCATTTCTGACCCGACCCTGTGCCTATGGAGCATCATTCCATAGTAAAAAAACCTCTGGTTTACAAGAGGAGTTAAGGCTCTTGCAAATTCAATCATGCACTACAAAGCATGGAAATTGCAAGTTAAGGCTCCTGCTTTAACTCCCATGCCATGTTAGCAGTAAAGACATTGTACAGCGCAACATATTGTGTTCACTTACAACTTAGGCTCCATGCACCCACACTTTGCCTTCGTCTTTCAGCTTCAATCCTCTTCCTCTTTGCAGGCTGAGGGCAACACTGAAGCTGGGGACAGGAGGACGTGAGCTGGCCCCTCACCACCTCTATTCCCTCTATTCCTTCATGTCCCTTGCCTCCCCCACACCCAAAGTGTCCTCCTTGCCCATGCTACCTTGACCCCCCTGTCCTCACTCCCTTGCAGCCCCACACCCAAAGTGCCCTCCCCCTTGCTCCCCACTCCCTTGCTCCCTTGCCTCCTCACACCCAAAGCACTCCCCTGTACTCACTCTCTTGCCCCCACCCCCGACCTCATTCCCTGGCACCCTGAAACCCCCAGACATAATTTTCCCAAGCCCTGCTCAGGGAAGTAAAAGACAGGAGAAGAGGTGGCAAGCAAGCAGTGCTCCTCTTCAAAGCAGTCCTGCCCCTCTCCATTGGCTAACATGGGGTTTTTCGCAACCCCATAACTTTAAAACTACTAATCAGATTTACAAATAAAACCCCAAAGGCACCCCCTGGCAGCCTCCTTTAATTTTCTAAAAGACTAATTCCTCCTCCCCACTGACACTCAACCCCTCTTTCCTGCCCAGATCGAGACGGTCTGACTAAATGAAAAATCAGGCTTGAAAGTGCAGTTTTCAAACCGCGATATTCAGATGAAGGTTTCACAGCATGAACCATTTACCCCAGTGATATTCCACAACAAATCTCACAATCCTAACTTTGATCATGCCGATTTTAGAACAAATAGAATTTTGGAGCTTTATAACGTAGCGTGCAACATACCTTAACTATTAGAGTGCTCCGCGCCTGCGCTCTAACAACATTATGGTTCTCTGTAAGCGGAGGGGTTACATCAGAAAGAGGAATGACAGTCCCTTTGCTCCACCCCTTTCTGACCAACATGTGTCCCCCCCCCCCTTTAAAATGTTGTGCCACCAATCTGGCCACACACCTTCCAGGCAAAAGCTCGGAGGGAAGTGGTAAGCCTATTTATCAAAAGTTGTGGATTTGGCCTACATTTCTCTGACCCACCTTTAATCTTTAAAATAGTTGTACAGCCTTGTAATCCTCTGGTACTGAGGTGCTTTTAGGATCCAATAAAGTCAATAAAATAATAAAACAAGTTATAAGTAATACTATTTTGTAATGAAATTTCAAGACAGCTCTGCTTACAAGCAAACTACTCTAGTGAATAATGTTCACTAGAGTAGTTTGCTTGTAAGCAGAGCTGTCTTGAAATTTCATTACAATAGTATTTTGGTGAACAGCCCATTTCAGAGTGGCAAAAACTTCATTAATTTTGTTACATTTGCAACACAGTCAGTGAAACGCATGTTGCACTGTCCAGTATTTTAAATTTCATTGGTGGGGAACTTGCATGTTTACTTAAAAAAATTCAAATCAGTTTTCAATGAAATCTAATTTTATGACTAACAAAATGTTGTTCAAAACTTCAATTAATTCAGTTTTCAAAACTGAAATTTCACAATTGGTTATGAAATTTTTATTTCTTTTGTGAAAACTATTTTACTTATTTCAAACAGCCATACTCATAATTCATCTCAAGACTTCACATGCTGAATAAGGAATGTTCTTAAATAAAGATGCGTGCCTGAATGTACCAACTGTGGGTCTGTATTGTCAGCAACAGTGGTACCAGAAGACCTTAAACCCACAGCTACAGTTCTCCGAGCTATTAGGCTTGCTGCAAAGCCACAGCTACACACTGGTGACCTCAGGGAAACATGGCCCACCCAGTTCTTCCTGGCAAACAAGGTCCCTGATTGGTGTACACCATGATTGGCCCAGGACTCCTCTGACTCCTATAAGACTTCCTGGGTCAGCCATAAGCCCTTGTCCAGAGCAACAGGGAAGTTACCCCACTTCTGGACTGTTGTCCAGTCTTGCCATCGACTCTCACCTTGCCTACCCTTCTCACACTACCAGATTCTCTGGTTTCTTACTCAGGTCCAGCCAAGGACATACCTATACTAGGGACAGGCAGTGCAGCTGCACCAGGGCCCACAAGCCTGGAGAGCCCACCCTACCTGATGCAGCTGCATCACCGGCCACTGGGAGGATGACAGCTGGGGGACGGAGGGAGACCCTATTCCACCTTGTGCACCAGGACCCATTTCCACCTACTTACCCCCCTGACTCCAAATACTGATAGTGACTACTGATTTCCAGTATCCTGATTTAGTTAGCTCTGTCTTTGGCTTATGACCTCCCAGCTTGACCCTGAATGCTCCTGACACTGCATTCGGCTCTTCTCTCACAGCCTAACGATCCCTCAGACTGATCACCCCCGTTACTGACACAGCTCAACCCAGACCCTCCACCTAACGTCTCCTGCTCCAAACTCCCGCCCCCGCAACCATCTATTCTGACATTCTGTTTCTATACCACCCGCCATATCTTTCTGCAGCACTAACCTAGATGTTTTTATTGGTTGGAAGCCCCACTAAGCCTTAATGGGAAGGACAGCATATAAATCTGAATGAATAAATGAATGACTGAATAAATGAATGAATGAATGAATAATCCTCTTACCCATACCTGTTTATTCTCCTTGTTTATGTCTTGGATAATGCTTCTTTAGGGCACTGAAACAAAGTAGAATCTATGGATTAAGCACAAATAAGTAATTTTAGAATTTGGGGTGATGTAGGTCACTATCCTGCATATTTTCTGGTGTAGCCCCCCTAGTCATTTTTAAATTGCCAATGTGCTTCCCCTCCCCTCCCCACCCACCCACCCCCAATAAAATGGTTTCCTAACCCCTCTTCTAAGGTATTATACAAAACACAGCTTACCATGATGTTCTGCAGTGTTGCTTTTTATACTGTTTGTAATGTTAGCATCTCTAACATAATGTTCACTCGTGCTGCACAACAGAGGAAAAACAAGAAGAATGGCATACTGCCAGTTCTATTCACATCCTATCCAGACTCTAAACCTCATCAAAATGGGAATCAATGTTAAATGAGAACCGCCGGGATGATTAACCACTGTGTATTAAGCTGTAAATCCCACTGAGTACTAACTGGCAGAGTGTTAAAATTCCTTAGGATCTAAAAATAATATTTTTTGGCACATGCCCAAACTCATTACTTTTTAGCCTTTGATCACCAGAAGGTTAAATGGTATCTTGTGGAAATATTACTTAACAGAACTTCAAATGAATTTGACCAACCCTTCTTCAGAAACTCCATCTGTCAGTTACTGGGAACCAGGGACCTGTTTTGATCTTTGACCTAGAAAGGAACCAACTAGTTATATATATTTTTTAAAGTGTGTGAGGAGGGGGGAATAAGAGTGGAAGAAAGGACTTTAATTTCCTTGCCCTTGGAAGAAACAGAGTTATAATTTAAAAGAATAGCTGGAAGGAGATCAGACATCAATATATGATTTGGCTTTGAATGCAACGTTGGTGAAAAGCAGGCAAGCAAAGACCTCATTGAAAGATCTCAGGGTTCCTCTGTGTAATGCTACTTGTGGCTATAAGAGGCCATGTCTTTTGCATTTCAGAGCAAAGGAGGAAGTACCTAGGAGAAATATAGATGTATCTAGATATACTGCACTAAAAATACATAGGTAAGACAATTTGTGTGTATTATCTAAATACGTATCCAAGCTGATAAATAGCCAGTAAATCTGCTACTAATTAAAACCATATTGAACCTGAGAAATGGAAACCAAAATATAAGAATATTGGGCATCTTTACACATACCTTAAAGTTCTGGATTTTTCAATCTTCTGGGTTTACAAGTCCACAAGTAAGTTCCGGATGCATTTTTCACACACACACTCTCTTTTTCACACACACACTGCCCTGAGGCAGTTCCTGGATGCATTCTTCACACAAACACTGCCCTGAGGCAGCCTAAAGTAGCCACAGCTGTAGACGTGACAGGTTGCCATGGAAACCAAGTGACCACAGCTGCCTGGAGCAAAGCAGATTACCAGGAGAACCTTTT
Source organism: Sphenodon punctatus (assembly GCA_003113815.1). NCBI lineage: Eukaryota > Metazoa > Chordata > Lepidosauria > Sphenodontia > Sphenodontidae > Sphenodon > Sphenodon punctatus. The sequence continues at coordinate 487,936 of QEPC01015163.1, read as the reverse complement.
ACACACAAAAGTTCTGGGAGAAGTTCTACACAGAGTTCAAAGAGCTGGATCTTTGATCTGGGTGAGTGATTTAGACACACAGAAAGTTCCGGATGTAACAGCAAACATGCAGGAGAAATGTGTGTGTAAAAACACACAAACACATAGACTCTAGACATACTGGAATATCATTTTGGAGATTCTGTTAAAATGAATTATCCCAGAAATTATCAGGTAAAGCTTCTAAAAGTGCTTCAATGACTTAATTGCCTATAAGCATATGCCTTATTTTCAAAAGTGATTTAGGCTTCCATTTTTAAAAATGGGACTTATTCTTAAGTCACTAGATCAGTGGTCCCCAGCCTATGATTCAGAAGCAATACAGAGCAATGGAGCATGTGGCATGTGAGCCAAGGTAAGGGACCTCTGCACTAGATGCTTTAAAACATTTTACTTTATGTGCTTGGCAACGTTGATTTTATATCAGTGCTCCTTGTGTTAGGGCTGAAACCAGAATTCTGCCCAGTTTCCATTTTTCATGGAACTGGGTATTTCAGTTGGTCCTATCAGAATTTGGATTCGACAAAATTAAAATTACATGTGCAAATTGGCACTGCCCTGCACCGAAACAGCAGCCGCCATTTTGGTATAGGGCAACGGCCATTTTGCACAAGAACACAATGGCGTGGCCATTTGCACACATGCAATAGGTCAATCGGAATTCAAATCAAAAAGTTACTTCGATTGGCATTCTGACTGAAATTCCGACAGTTGTTCTGTTTTCGCAGAACTGTTCTGCAAAAACAGAATGGCTGTTTTGAACCAGACCTACATTGCATTCCCATCTCCTTCCTCGCCTTTCAAAAGCACCTGAAACTTTTTTTAAAACAATTTTTATTCTCCAGGTGCTTTTAAAGGGTCCACTGCTGGTTCCCCTTAATGTATTTTTTTCTTCTCCATTCCCTTTTAAACTGCTTTAACTGGATTTTAAATGGATTTAAAGTTTTTATTGTATTTTAATGTATTTTGTGAAGCACTCCAACTAGCAGGGTGTGTATGCTCTCTATGCCACAGGAATATATCTCCCTCATCCTAAATGGTTTTATATCCCAAATGGTTTTATATCCCAGGCCCTGTTTATTTTATGTTTTAAATATTTTTGGAATGGTTTTTATGTGTTTTAGACTGTTTTATATTGTTGTTTTATGATTGGAAGCTGCCCCGAGCTGTGTTCAGGAGGGGCGGGGTAGAAATGTAATAAATAAATAAATAAATAAATAAATAAATAAAAATCAATAAATATATGACAGAGACCATCTACTCCTGTCTAGTGTAGAGAATGACATTTCTCATGTTGCAAAGTTTGACACAGTTAAAAGCAGCACAATTTCCAGACATTTAGTACTGGTACTACAGCTGAATGCCAGCATGAGTCCCATTAACTTTGATGGCATGGTGTTGATGCTAAGTAGTGGCACTGGTGTTAAATGCCCTGTGGATCACTTTGTAAATGTTGCACAAACCAGTTTACTTAAATTTCTGCACTCATCTCAACTACACATGCACTGCATAGCATTCCTTTTGCATTCAGACCTCTGACACTTTCATCTGTATATCTCCAAAACCTTACGCATACATGCAACTTTGAGATTTGAGGTCGATTAAAAATCTGAGTATCATTAAAAAACATCATAATAAACATTGTTAGGTTCCCCTTTACTGCTCCAATAGCTACCAGGATAATTTAGGAGGTGGGAGAAAGGAATGGTGTACATATAAACTTGTTCTCCCTTCTGATTATTTCTCATGCCTAAGAGCTTTGGACATCAAGGACTAAATTAAATTTTCAAGTTCTCAGAAAATCCAGTCTAGATTTTCAAAAGACTACAAAATACTTTTTTGTTCCCAATTAAGCAAAAAATAAATAAATAAGATTTTCAAAAACACCATGACTTTATTTTCAATGATCTGGATAGCTGTAACTGAGCTGTTTTGAACATCTGGTGCTGAATATATGTAGCTACAACAATCAAGCAACTCTCCATGAAACAGTCATCTCTAAGGTGGAATACACACAAGAGGTGATGATGAACATTGCAACAAAATGAAGATGCCACTTTCCATTAATGAATGACAGTCAGAACTTTCTTCTTGGAAAAGGTGAGGAGAACCATATTTTGGGAAGACAAGTCTGACAAATGCTTCTCATCCTCTCATGAGTACCTGTCAACCTCTCTTGCTAATGTGTAGGGTTGTTTTAAAAAACATTGTGCATCCATGGATGGGCTGCACTGCAGACATTTTGCCAGCAAGAACACAGCTAGCAGCCATCTTGCTCTATAACCATTAACCAGGGACCCAAGTTGCCCCATTGGTGGCAATGGGGAAAATGCAGTGAACACGGTGTGACAGGGTCACATATGTCCTATCAGGACCAGGCCCTAGAGTGTGGGTGGAGAAGTCCTGACAAGGATACAGCTCAAACAAGCAAGCTGGGCTTTGGCTAGCTGCTGGCGCTTTAAAAGCCCAAATGGACAAACTCTAAGATGGTCAGCTGAGAGGCTGCAACTGTGTGAAAAGCCTCAGTTGACTATAAAGAACTGGAGAACATATAGAGAGACGGAAGTTCATTGAGGTCTTTGCTTGCCTACTTTTTTGGAGGTGCTCTGGAGGAAGGACTGGAAAAAAGGAACTCTGAGTGTGAGCTCTGCAAGGCAGATATAACAAAGGCTTCCTACATTTGAGGCCAAAGAAGCAAGGATTTGAGCTCAGGCCTGAAAGCCCAAGAAAGGTAGTAGAAGACAACAATGCTGCTGGACCTGGATATAAACCCACAGTGGTTGCAGGTGGGAGCTTTCCTTATATAAGTATCCAGACAATGGCTGTGTATTGTATGGACTATTTGGGGAACCATGTTGAATAGGAAAAGCCCCTCAGTTGGAAGTGTAGGCTGGCTGTAATAGGAGATTGGAGGCCAGACTTTAAAAGCCATCTGTGTGCTGAATAGTTTGCTCTGGACTGTATATAACAAGGGATTGTTGTGGGTTTGTTGCTGCCACACATGGGTCCATGACTATAGCTCTCATTTATGTAGCTGTGCTGCTAAAAGTTTCCTTTATGTGCTTACCATGAATATCCTGAACACAAGTGAATTAATGGAACATGGGCTGGTGTTGTCATTACTGTAAATAGTTCAGGATGTAGTTGCCAATCTCTGTTTCCCCCAGCAAGCTCTTTACTAGGGCTGAGATGAGAACAAGTGTTCCTGTTCCACAGGGCGATACTGACCTTTTGAAAGTGCTTTTGAGTATTTGTCGGTACTTCATCAGTCTCCAGTGATTCCATGCTTCTAACATTGTCAATATTGGTGTCTGTGATTTCTCATCATTTCCCATCAATTTCATCACTTTCTGGCATTTTTTTGTCACTTTGGGGAACTTTAACAACAGTTTTACAGTGCTTTTACAGCAATTTCCAGCACTTCCCCAGCACCTAGCTGGCACTTTTACATCTCTTCAGCCCCCAGGGGTGAGCGCAGGGTGCACATGGGGCATGGGATCAGCCCTATAGTAGGTCTGTTCAACTCACGAAAAATAACGACAAATGGCAAAAACAGCAGAAAAGCCGGTAAGTCACCACATTGCATAAATGAAGGTGAATGACCTGTTTCTGACAGAATCTGTATTTGACATGATTTGTCATTTCAGGTCTACTCGTCTTTACAACTCTTTCTATCATTTTTCCATGTGATGCGTTTAGACTTTCCCATCCCCACTTCCTCCAGTTATGCAAACAGGGCATCTAAGTTAATTCTGTAGACTGCATGGCAATCCATCCACCAACCTTTCAGGAGATGACATGATAAGAAAATGGAGACTAAGTGGATTGTGTCATACTTGCTGAATTTGTGTGGGTGCATATCATCCATCCATAAACATTAAATATGTATGGATCAGTGCAAAGTGGCCAAATAAGCACAGTCAGCAAGAAGCTGCATACTCTCGCCAACAGCAGCTGGTCCAACAACTATCATCGGAACTACTTTGTCTCCATCTCTTACATTTGGGACCAATGCAGCAAGCACACCCTCTCTAGACTGCAAGAGAAATGGAATCCCTCAAGGGGGTTCTTTGGTTGACACTACAAAACAATAGAGATGAGTAAGTCATATAATCATAGAGTTGATGAACCACAACTCAAATTAGTGATATGGTTCTTCCTCACACCATCACGATTAGCCCAGTTTAAAAAGGACAGTTCAGACCAGTTCTGGAATGGATGTGGGGAACAAGGAATGCTTCTACACTGTGCGTGGCACTATCCAAAAGTCCAAATATTTTGGAGAATAATATGGAGATATCTTAAGGACACTACAGGTCTAGATAATTATACCATATTCAGCAGAAACAGTACTTGCGATAAACCCTAAAATTGATTTACTTAACCATTACAAGGACACATGTGAAGCAATCTTCTCTGCAGAAATAAATGTTCTAATGCGCAATTGGAAGAATGGCGTGCAGCTAGACGAATGTTTGTGGATACAGCACATTTGGTTTACCATGTCCATGGAAAAGCTAAGTGCAGAACTGGATAATAAATACAATGACTTTTATGTCAAATAGTCCTCCATATGGGAAAAATTAAAACTTAAATGTGACAGGGTAAAACACTGTATTTGCATGAGAAATATTGATGAAGTGTAAAAATAGCTGGGAAACGCATTAAGCAGTTGTGGTTCCATAGAGTACCATTTCCCCCCTCTTCTTTTGGTTTATATCTCTCAAAGCGACAGGGGGTGGGGGTGGGAAAAAGAACAAACCTAGAACAAAACACGAATTGCATATTCTGATATTCAAAGAACTTTATTGTCAGTAAAACAAAATGACAAAGTACATAAATACCATGTATAAATCAATCAACAAGTACAAAATGTACTCAGAACAATACACTGTACTATGTGAATGAATATAATAAAATTTGTCTTGTTTTTTTAAAAAAATTAAGAATCAGAGTTGGAAGAAGTCTCAAAGATTATCCAGTCCAATCCCCACATTGATCTAAGAATTACACCGCTATAACATCCCTGACAGATGACAAAACTGAGCCAGTCAGCAACTTTACACTTCCTCTGTCTCTCCTGTTCTGACTAACCTACATTGCTACAGGAGCCAAAGCAATATTAAGTCTGGAGTAGTGCAGAAACTCAGTCCTCGTTTACTGTCTGGAAAACCCCAAAGATCAGGGTACTCAACTCAGTTTTCCGAGTTCTGAAATTTCAAGAAATGGGTCACGAAACTTCAGAATTCAGAAAATCCTCAGCCGAGTACAGGGAAGGAGGCCAGAGGCTGGCGCTAGGCCCGTTTGCCCTTCCCTGTCTTCTTCTGGCTAGGGAGAGAATAGGCCAATGGGAGCCAGGAAAAAAGGGGTGGGGGCCTAGCTGGGGCTGAGGGATAGAGTATTCACCCTCCAAAGTGGCTCTGGTGACGCGTGGCTTCCTCCAGACCAGGTATGTTTCTGGGAGGGTGGGGAGTGGAAACTGAGCCAAATGGCCCCTTCTGAGCATGCTCAGACCTTTCCATAATGGCGCTGGCAGCGTCAACATACTGAGGGTGCCATCTTGTAAAGGTCTGAGCATGCTCAGAAGGAACCATTCAGCCCTTCTGAGCATGCGCAGCTTTTTCTTCTTCTTCAAACTTACCCAGTCTGGAAGAAGCCACATGTTGCCGGAGCCCCTTGAGGGCAAGTACCCCCTCAGCCCCAGCTAGACCCCCCCACTTCTTCCCTGGCCCATATCCCCTTCCTGGCTCCCTCTCATCCCCCTCCTCAGCCCCTGCCCTCGGAAACTACTTGCGAGTATTCAGACCTGCCCGAGCACTCGGGACCAGCCCTTGGAACTCGAGCAAATACTCATGAATAGTTTTTTAACTACTCAATTCAGCCATAGTCTGGGGCTAACACTGGTATGGAGCATGGCAGGCACTTCACCGGTAGTGAACCCATATTGCTGCATGAACATGCAGTACCTAGGGGGGTGCAGAAAGGGCCTCATTTATTTTTGTTTCAAACTTTAATTTTTGTTTTTATACGTTCATTTGTTTTTGTTTCCCCTTTTGTTTTCATTTCCCAAAGTTCATTCATTTTCGGTTTTTTGTTTAAATAAAATTAGTTTTCCTTTTCATTCATTTTCCATTGAAATAAAAGGGAATCACTTGGCAGGGTTTCATTCCATTCCTTCACATAGCGGTTTTACTGTATTTCCATGACACTTTTCCCTTTCCTCAAAATTGCACAGACTGCCCCAGGGGGGCAGAAATATCAGACAGACTGGCACACAACAGGTGGGCAGAGGACAGAGCAGATGTTGACAGGCAGCGGGCGCCAGGCACTGAAGCTACAGGTACTAGCATAGGAGGAGATGGTGATGCCGTAAGTCTGACAAGGCTTCACGTTGCACAGAATGTCCCCAGGAGGCAGACTATCAGACTGGCAGGCAGCAGGCTGGTACTGAGAAGCAGCAGAGACTGGGGCAAAGGAGACATGCTGGCCAAAGTATGTTGGGCTTCAACTTGCAGAGAATGCTACATGGGGGAGAAGATATGAGAGACACACACACACACGATCATCACACAGACTGGCAGCAGCAGTGGCAGAAAGGCAGAGAAACAACAGGCTCTGACTTCAGCATAGGCAGGCACCCCAAAGTGTGGCTGGGCATCACCTTGCAGAGATCACCCCAGGGATACAGGATATATGTATGAGAGAGAGACGTTAGAGCAGCAGAAGCAAGAGGCAGGCAGAGAAGAAGCAGGCAGTAGGGTTGTGCAGAAAGGACCTCATTCATTTTCATTTTTCCTTTTGTTTTTAAAAGTTCATTGATTTTTGTTTTCATTCATTCCCTAATTCATAGGGATGGGCAAACAGAACGCCGTTTGGATGTTCAGACATTTGGTTCGAAACCTGAGTTCCGGTTCGGCTGTTCGGTTCGGCGGAGTTCAGTTTGGCCAAACTTGGCCGAACATTCAAAAAAGTGCTATCAGTACTGAAACCGAAATTTGTTCGGTATCAGTATTTTTGGCCCTGAAACCACCCCTGGTGTCCACCCCTTGTGCCAGGAAGGCTGCTCCTCAGCTGCTTCCCCCTTCCAGTCACGTTTTTCCCGCCTAAAGTCACGTTTTTCCTGCCCCCGAACTCATCCGAACTTTTCCGAACTGTTTGGAAGTTCGAGCGTTCAGTTCGGAAGTTCGGTTCAGTCGTCCGAACAGGCCGAGTTCGGCCCGAACTCTGAACTTCTGAACCACGTTTGCATATCCCTACTAATTCATTAATTTTCATTTACTAGTTACTAAAACAAATGGGGCATCATTCATTTTAGTAGTTAAATGAAAACAAATTGCACACCCCTAGCAGTACCATCCCAGAGTCAGCTTCATCACACCAAAACTGAGAGTATGGCAGCTACCAGAGAGAAGTAAATACCATCACTCTATACTTAGCTACATCACAATAATGTTTTGGGAAGAAATATTGCTTTGGAAAGACTTGTCCCTCACCCTGTCCTCAGACATAGTTTTCCCCTCAACCTGCAGAGGAAGAGGACTAGGGCTGAATGAGTAAGGCAAAGTTTGGTTGCATGAAGCGGACGTTCTAAGGATGTTCAATATATAAAACTGTACAATGTCTTTCCTGCTTACAAAAGGCACAAGCCAAGGCTGTGGTCTTAACTTGCAATTGCCATGATTTTTGAAGCTCAGATTTGTTAGTGCACACCTTAACCAGCGCCTTAAACTGAAACAATTTTTGATATTATAATGTCCCTGTTTTTTAAAATGAGAATGTATTAAACTCACTATCTGGTGGGGTAACAGCCTGTGCCATTGTCTAAACAGTACTTTCATGGCACACAGAGGGGGAATAGTGTAGAGAGTGATGTTAATTAGGGATGGGCGAACGCGGTTCGGAAGTTTGGAGTTCGGCCCGAACTCGGCCTGTTCGGACGACCGAACTGAACCGAACTTCTGAACATGAACTGGCCGAATCGAACTCAATCCGAACGGCGAAATGACCGAACAGTTCGGTCAGTTCGGATCGCGTTCGGGTGGCAAAAAAAGGTTCACTGTAAGGTGACAGGGAGGGGTAGTACTAGTCTCTGAGGAGCAGACTTCCAGGCACCGGGGTGGAGAGGCTTGCAAGAAATGAAACTATCTGCCTCCCCCCTTCCCAACACCTTCTGAGCTAGTCACTGTTCCTGAACAGCAGGCGTTGAGTAGGATTATTAGATTGCTTTAAGTTTCATTTCAGTTTTGTACTGAAATGAAACTTAAACCTTAAACTGAAACCTTGTGTTTGTGATTTCCCGCCCCCCATCCCATATATAGAGAGATAGATAGGTTAGGGATAGTAGTTGTAGGAGCTAGCTTAGTGATAGAGATAGCGTTAGTGATTTAGTTTTAATGTTTGTAGGAGTAGGCCTCTGTACTTATTAGATAATCCATTTAGTTCATAGCATTTAGAATAGTTGATAACAGTTAGATTTAGTGTAGATAGATAGATATAATATTAGATTTAAAAAATAATAAAAAAACCCCATATAAAAACAAAAAAACCAAATAAAAAACAAAAGAAAACCATATAAAACCCAATAAAAAACCAAAAAACCATATAAAAATCAAAAAAACCACCCATAACAACATTTCCCGAACAGCCGAACGCAGCTGAACCGAACGGCTGAACGGACGAACCCAAACCCGGCGAACGGACGAACCGAACGCAGCCGAACCGAACGGATTAACCCAGTGCAGCCGAACCGAAAGGCCAAACCCGAACCGCGATCTGTTTGCCCATCCCTAATGTTAATGGGTGAAATTTTGTATAGTGAGGGGTTTTTTTATCCAAAACTTTTTAATCTGTTTTTTTTTTTTTAATCTGAGCTATTCTTATTTTTTTTTATTTTGTTCTGTTTTTTTAATCCCAACTATCCCACCTGTAGTTTTAGGTGATTGATGTTTTGAGAAAGGATGTACACTCTTTTGGCAACTTTTGTTTTGCTCTCATATAACAAGTGCAGGGAAAGGTGCTCATAAAGGAAACTTGGCATGCAAACTACTGCGAGGTGGAAATTTGTTAGAGTAGGAGGGGGACAGGAGGCAGCAAGTTCCCATGTCCTTCCTATCCCTACTCTATCATTCCTCCTCCTTCTCCACACCCCTTCTCTACTATAAGTACCATGGGAACAGTTTGCTACTTCCTATCTCCCTCCTATCCCTATCACACAATTAACAAAGCCCATTCCTTTGTGCACCAAGAACTGATACAACTCAGTGACCATGCCATATCAAAGATCCAGATTATGATCCATATTAACCATATAGGAAATGGCCATTATACTTACAACTTCCACTTACATGGTCAAAACCAAACAAGATCTACAAAAGCCTCCATCGTCCTTCCCACCCCCACACTTTAAATGCCAAGTTTCATTTGTAAGTTCCATTACCAGTTATCAGAGAACAGAAAAGGGGAGGGGGGGACAAAACAATTGCCTGTCACTGCACCCAGTTTCACAGGTATGATCGGTGATCTACGGATATCTACAGTGAGTCCAAATTTCATATTGATAGGTTATAGAAAGTCTGGATTTGATAAAAATAAAAATTTTCTCTATTATAATTGGAGAGCAGTCACACCTTAACTAGAGAGTAGCAGCTGCCACTCTGTAACATCCTTTTTACATGTGCTACTGACAAGTAAGTTATCCCCCATCTTGTATTTGTGCATTTGTTTTTTCTTTCCTAAATACAGAACTTTACATTTACTTCTGCTGTGTTTCATTTTGTTAATCTCAGCCCAGTTTTCCAGCCTGTCAAGATGATTTTAAATTCTAATTCTATTTTCCAAGGTGCTGACTACCTGTCCCAGTTTCATGCTATCTGCAAATTTGATAAGTATTCCCTCCACGCTGTTAATAAAGATGTTAAACAGCACCGGACCCAGGACAGAACCCTGTGGGACTCTACTCATTACTTCCCTCCAGTTTTATGATCACTCTCCGAGTCTGGGAAGAAAGGTCTAGGAATGATACCAGGGAGCCAGCATATTTTGAGATGCTATTTTTGTAACTGTGCCCAAATCTGGTATTTAAATCCAGAATGCCAGGTCTAGCATGTCAGACAAAATTTGTAATCCTGTTCCACACATTTCTAGGTTCGCTGCACCTTTAATAAGAATCTCCATTCTCTGTTCCATTCCCATCCTCATTTGTGATACTTCCAGTTAAATTGCCTTGGGTTAATTAGATGTCACTTGCTCTCCAAGCATGTGCAATCATGAGAGGTTTAGCACAAGACTCAGTGGAGCTACAAGGGGATTCAATTCAGTATACTTGCTGCTTACTAGAGACATTAAAAAACTGTAGATGAATTAATGCAAACACTCTGTGCTTAAGGTTAGTTTAGTGGATGCATATTTTAAAAGCAATTGGACTTATGTGGAAATCACCACCACTCTGAGGAAAAAGAACCATAAATGCCAACATGATATCACCGTTGTGGCAGTGTAAGCAAACACAAACTGTTGAGACTAGAACGTATGAATGACAAACATCCACAAAGAGCAGGCATGATCTCTCACCTTCACTTTTTCTTTATGCAAAAATGGATTTTTTTAAAATATGAAAAATAGATATTGTAAGATTAGGGAGAGTCCTTTTCTTCTAAGAATGACTGATGAAAGTTCTCAAACACCATTGGGAAAGATGGACTCAACGGAACGAGAGAGGAAAGATGCACACCCTAAGCATCCATACATGCAAGGCATAGGCATTCTTTACACAAACACTCCTTCCTGGCCCTCCATCAGCCCATTCCCTCCCTCGCTGGCCCTACTTGTCTATGTCCCTTCAGCCTCTGCTGATCTGTGGCCCCCTCACTACCAGTTGCCCTGGCACATAGCCCTGAGGGCCCTTTTCACCAGGCACCATGACATCACCGTGACATCACATGAGCATGCAAACATAGACTTACTGAAATAGTGAACGAGGTAATTTGCAGCATAATTGGTTTTCAGATTCTTGCCCAAATTGGTTCATGGAAACTAGTAATGGACGTATAAACTCTACAGAATTTGAAACTGGAAAATACCAAGTTGGTTTTGGTATTGGCATTAGTAATTAGTTCATTCTCAGTTAAAACTGTGAGTCTAAAGTTCTGAAGAGATGTTCTTGAGATGATTTCTTGTCTCTATATTTGAGGCACAGGGTCACAGACAGACATGACCTCCACATTTCCTGACCCCCTGCTGGCCTGTTCTCCCCCTTCAACCTCCGCTTGTCTATTCCCTTCCACCCAGGCCCCACTGCCTTCTGACCCCCCCCCCCAACTGTTGCTCTGGCACATAGCACTAAGGCCCCTGGTCGCTGGGCACCATAATATCACACCCATTGTGACGTGACTGGGCAGGGGCCAATAGCAGCTCTGGAACCAGTAAACCCACATATCTCTGGAACCCTTTGACCCACAAGGGTGGGCATATTGGGCTTGTCTCGGAAAGACCTTTAAAACGAGGTATCACCCGTTCAGCTGGCTGGTGAGTACCAGAGATGACACAGGGTCACAGACAGACGCGACCTTTACATAAGGAGTTCCCTACTATCACACTTTGTTTACTGTATGCCTAAAAAGCAGTAGAACTATGGACCCATGGGACAGAAATGGTAACTGAAATCTTTCACCTCCCTGAACCATGTCAGTGGGACAACAGCAACTGTGCAGCTTTCCTTATTTCCATGGTCCATGAGAGACTGGAACAATGCCAGCACCTTCCAAAGATAGCTTGTTTAAAATCCAAGATTTTCCAAAAAGCAAGAGGACTTAGGCTCGAGTTAGAACAGTATAACCAGATATGCATATTCTTCACAAGTCCAAGAGCCTGCCCCTATTGAGGGAAGAAAGAAAGAAAGAAAGAAAGAAAGAAAGAAAGAAAGAAAGGGCTTGAGTAGAGGAAATAGGAAGAAGTTGTTGCAAGAACAGAAGACACAGAGCATCACAAAGCAACAAGAAGGGGTCATAGTGGAAAAGCATGGGGAAGGGTCCAAAGAGGATCATTATATAACATGGGCATGGAAAGGAACAGTTAAAAATAATTTAAAATAATCTTGTCACCAATCCATAACCTGCTCTCCACTCTTTCATCCTTACAACATGTAGTGTGCAAATATTTTGGGGCAGGAGCTGCCTGACCTGTGAGAAGCACTATACTTACTTTTATAGCATTGTAGTACTTCCTAAGCCTCCATATTCTCTAGACTGGTAGAATTCCTCACTCCTTCCACGTCATGGGCTCACTAACCTACCTTAGGACTAACAGGCCCTTTGTTCCGAGTGTTCCTTCGGCAGAAGGTGGGATAAAGCCCATCAAGACTAAAGATAGTCTGTACAGCAAAGAGCGCCTTCTCAGGGGCTGGACAGGGACTGTGTGAAATAGCTCACAAACAAAACTAAAAGCCATCAAAAACCAAGGTGTCCTGACTCAGGAGAAGGTGGGGGAGAAGGGAATATCCATTCAAGGGGGAAGGCAGTGAACTATGGCCAAGGAAATACCAGTCAGCTATGAAAGAGGGATCTCTATTTATTTATTTATTTATTTATTTAAACATTTATATTCAACCACCTCCTGCCACAGGCAGCTCGGAGCGGCTAACAGCAGAAATAAAACAATAATATATAATATAACAACACATTAAAAACATCATCCCACATAATAATAATAATAATAATAATAATAGGAAAACCCACCCACCTTCACACTCTCCCCACCCCCTGCCACCCCATTACCCCTCTCCCTCACCAAACGCCTGACGGAACAGCCAAGTCTTACAGTTCCTACAAAAGGCTGGGAGGTCCAGGGCTAGACGGGCCCCCACCGGGAGGGAATTCCAGAGGCGCGGTGCAGCCACCGAGAACGCCCTATCCTGCATGGCCCCCCGCGAAACCCGGGGGACCTCTAACATGGCACCCCTGGCCGACCGCAGGAGGCCGATCCAGAACCCGGGGAGTGAGGTGATCTCGCAAGTAGGCAGGGCCCAGGCCATGTAAGGCTTTATAGGTCAAACCCAACACTTTGAACTGGGCCCAGAAGACTATTGGCAGCCAGTGCAGAGATCGGAGCACTGGTGTAATGTGCTCCCGGCGGCCCAGTCCCACCAAGAGCCGGGCTGCCACATTCTGCACTAGCTGCAGCTTCCGAGCCGTCACCATAGGTAGCCCCACGTAAAGCGTGTTACAGTAATATAACCGAGAGGTGATAAAAGTATGGATGATTGTGGCCAGGTCAGAAACTGAAGCCAGCAGCCGAAGCTGCCACACCAGATGTAACTGGCAGAAGGCACTCCTCGCCACAGCCTCCACCTGGAGATCCAGGTGGAGCTGCGCATCAAGGAGCACCCCCAGGGAGCTGTCATTTCCACCAACTTACCCACTATCACCACCTCCATCTTGTCAGGATTCAGTCGCAGTCGATTAGCCCTCATCCAGTCCCCAACAGCTTCCCAACACCAGGTAAGCACCGAGACAGCCGGGCCTGGGTCGGTCGAAAATGAAAGGTATAGTTTGGTGTCATCCGCATACTGATGACACCTCACCCCGAACCCTCTGATCACCTCGCCGAGCGGCTGCACATACACATTAAACAGGAGAGGGGACAAGACAGAACCCTGCGGAATCCCACACAAGAGGTCTCGGTAAGATGAAAAGCAGTCACCGAGTACCACCCGCTGAGTTCTCCCGGTCAGGAATGAGCGGAACCATTTAAAAGCCACACATGCTAGGTAGTTGACTCCGACAGTCTTGCAGATCAATACATTTACCCTCAAAGAGACTGTTTATACCAGACACTGGGGCTGATCCCAAGTCCCATGAACCAGCGCACGGAGCACACATGGCACACACTCACATATGCGTCCACATGCCGCATGCACCCCCAGCACAGGACCTAAAGCATGCATGCAAACCACGTGGCAGCGCACACATGCATGCGGTAGCACATGCACGGCTTGAGATCAGCACCACTAAAACAAACTCTAGATGCAGAGTCTGAGTAAAATCTCTTCACACTCATCTAACTATTTCCCTCAGGTTCTTGAGGTTACTGAATGGGTAAGTGCACCTTGATAATTGCTGCTTGAAGTGCACCTAGATGCTTTTGGATTCCTTGACCCATATCAGTCAGGCTTCCATCTTGGGCATAGTACTGAGACTGCTTTGGTGGCCCTGGTGTGACGATCTTTGCTTGGAGTTCAACAGGGGAAAACAGTACCCTGTTGAGCTTACTAGTATGGCTAAAAATTCATTTCAGTTTTTTTGTCGTTCTTGTCAAGAATGCCAGTTCTTGGTTCATTCCGGAAACCAAGAACAAACCAAGAACCAGCAGCATCTTAGATTAATTCTCAACAATAATTTCTCAACAATACAATAATTTACTTTTTTTTAAAAAAGTAACATCACTGAGCATGAACAAAATGGCCGTTAGGCCATTATGCACTTGTGCAGCCCTTTTCCAAAATGTCAGCAGCAGCATCACCACCATGTTTTACAAATGCATTATGGATTTATGTAAACACATTTTTGCATCATATTTGAAATGCTTCTAAATTAAAGTGTTTCTGGTTTGTATTTGAATTTGTAACACATATATTTCGCTCAAGTCTCCATACATGTCGTGTTATGCTCCTCCTAACAGTGGAGCTTGCACACTCTTCCCCACCCCCTAACAGCTGGTCATGGGAGGGGGGCCTGGAAAGGGGCGGCACAGTCTTCCCAACTCCCCCATCCCTGCAATCAGCTGTTAGGTAGCAGGGAAGATGGCACAAACTCTCCCCAGGCTCTCCTACCCGCAATCCACAGCTGATCAGGGGGGAAGGGGGCCTGGGAAGGGGGTGCACAGGGTCCAAAGAGGGTCCAAATCCTGTACCACAGCAGAAGTCAGAGCATCCAGCCCCATGTGGCAGCTCCTTGGCTCACCCTGGGGCGTGGAGGAGCTGGTGATGGCTGCAGGGGAGTGAACCAGGTGGCCAACTCTCCCCGCCAGCCCAAAGTGTGGCAGCTGCGTTTGCCCATCATGGGGCGCATGGAAGATCAGGCCTGCCCCTGCTCATGTGGATGCACCCCGTAAGTGCCAGTTTCTGTCTACAGGGTAGAATCCAAGTCTCTTTCCTTATAGACCAATAGCAATTTTTTTTAAGCAGCTAATTTGAATTTATCATTTATACATTTTTACCAATAATATTTACATTGCTTTTTTGAGCTGCAAAATAAAACACAGTCTCCTTTCTGGTTACACAGTTTACTGTGCACTTTTACCTTCCATTCAGAATTTGTTTCTTTCTGTGCATTTTTCCCCCTGAGCTGTCACTTACCGATTCACATAGGAAACATGGACAATGGCTTTCCAGAACATTTACTTTAGTTGGAAAGGCATAAAACCCTACAACCAATAATAACTCAAGACTGCCAGAGGCAAAATGTGGGTGATAAAGGGGGCCACCTTCTGAAATGGCTGATAAAAATATAGAAATGCAGCACGTCATTCTCAATGCATTCACCCACCCCCTGCCCCCCTAAAGCCAACATAAAATAAATATAAAAATAACTTTGGACACTGTTACCATTTAAAACCTGTAATGAAACAGCCACAGAATGATGCTCTCCTTACAATTTTGTCTGCTGCAATACGGATTAGAAAATGCTTGCTGTTTTGGTGCCTGCAGGCACATTATCATTATAGTGTCTCTGTTTGCCTCACTAAGATGTGCCAGTGCCATGGACTGCAGGAGCAGGTGTGAAGTAAGTTTATAAGGGCTGAATGGGGTTTGCAGGATGAAAAGCAGGAAAGCAATAATAGTATCAACAGGAAACAGATGCTGGAAATTCTAATGCCATTTTCTCACAGCAACAACCATATTCAAATCCAAATCAATAGGGTCAGGATCTCTGTCTCTTTAGCGCGAGCAAGGCATGTGAAAATTGGAATTTACGGTACACACACTATTTTCCTAGGTACAAATAAAACTCTTACTTCTGCTACTTTGCATCCCAATTGTCTCCACTAATTACACCTTGTGCTGCTTTAGACTAATTACTTGCCTGCAGACATAACACCTTCTGCTGCGATTCCTCAGAATTCTCACAAGCTAAGAAGGGTTAGGCTGGGTGAATACTTGGCTCTGAATGAGACTTCCTCAGGATACATCAAGCGATGGAAGGAAGTGGAGGTGCTACTATTCCAGCAGATCCCAATTTTCTTTTGCTTGCGTAAACCAATTTTGGGACTTGAATCTAATC
Organism: Sphenodon punctatus; assembly: GCA_003113815.1. Taxonomy (NCBI): domain Eukaryota; kingdom Metazoa; phylum Chordata; class Lepidosauria; order Sphenodontia; family Sphenodontidae; genus Sphenodon; species Sphenodon punctatus. The sequence goes on along the minus strand of QEPC01015163.1, from coordinate 471,623 downwards.
CCCTGACCCAAGACAGCAAGACATGCAAGTATTTCAAAGAACAATTGCGGATCCTGAAAATCCTTGATCATCTGAAGCCTGTTTTTCTTGGGATCCCAACAGTGGCACCAATTATGGTCAAGAAGGAGAGGGCGGAAGAGCCGCTTCACCCTTCCTGGCATAACCACACCCCTTTCCAAGCATCACTTAATCATTTGAAGATGGTCTGATCGCACCCCATCATCCATCTACTTCTGTACTATTCTTTCTAAACGATAAGAACTTTGCATGCTGAGTTTACAGTTGAAGGTAGGGCTGAAACTCGATTCTCAGACTCTCGCGTTTCTCAGCAAGAATCAGAGTTCTCAGCTGGTTCTTGCAAATGAGAACAAGTCAAGAAACTGCCTAAATTCTTGCCAAGAATAATGGGACTCTCGAGAAAGCCCTCCCCCTCACACTTGAAAAACAATCAAAAAAGGGCCTTCCCTCCTTCCCCTTCTCTGTCATGTACTCACCTGGCTGCTCCAGTCGCTGGGTCTCTCATCGCTCCACTTCTCTGCGGGGGGAATGGGGGGGATGCAAGAAGGAGCCAAAAAAAAATTTTAAATCACTGTGCATACAAAAATGGCCACCAGGGACATTCTGCACATGTTCAGCCCTTTTCCAAAATGGAAATGGGTAGCGCTGGTACCACCATTTTGGAAAACGGTCGTTTTACCATGCATGTGCAGAACATCTGCCCTTTTCCAAAAGGGTGCTGACACTGCCAATGTCATTTGGAGAAAGGGCTGCGCATGGGTACTATGGCCCCATGCTCATTTTGCGCATACGTGGTGAATTCCTCCCTCCCCCCCCCGCCAAGATACTGGGGCTCAGATCTCAGGGAGTTCTTGGGCCTTGGCCCAAAATCTTGCAAGGTGTCGTGTGAAAACAAAAGGGCTTCTTGAGTCAGCCCTAGTTGAAGTATTAACTAAGGCTGATACTCTGTGCTCGGTTTTCCTAGGAAAACCCAAAGTTTCACAGTACTTGACTCGAGTTTCCAAATTCCGAATTTTCAAGGAATGGCCCCTGAAACCTTGGAACTCAGAAAATCCTTGGCCAAGTACAGGGAAAAGGGCCAGAGGCTGGCACTAGGCCCCTGCTCCCCATTCCCTGGCCCCCACTGGCCAAGGAAAGAATAACCCAGCAGGGGCCAAGAAAGGGAGAGCGGGGCCTAGCGGGGGCCAAGAAAGGGGGAGCGGGGCCTAGCAGGGGCGGGGTGCTAAGGGGATGGGGGCCTATTGGGGGCTGATGGGACAGAATACTCACCCTCCAGAAGGACTTCAGAGATGCATGGTTTCTCCGGACCAGGTAAGTTTAAAAAAAACAACAACATGGGAATGCTCAGAAGGGCCGAATGGCCCCTTCTGAGCATGCTCAGACCTTTCAAAGATGGGGGGCGGGAAACAGAGGAAGAGACAAGGATACATACACAAACTCATGAGCAGGGCCCCGAGGGATCCGCGGGTCTGCGAATCGCAGATTTCCCGCGGAATTCCCCTCCCCCCGCGGAATCTCCTGCCCCGCTTACCCCAGCGCAGAATTTCCAGCCTGCGCTGCGGGGACGCGGGGCAGGAGATTCTACGGGGGAAGGGGAATGAACAAACCCTCGGGGCTTCCCCTCCCCAGCCTCCCCACTTGCCAGGGCCCTTTAATTTGCTTACCAGGGATGGCAGCAGCAGCTGCTCCGTCCAGCGCGCTCTTTTCCTGCTCGTACTTCCTGGCCCCTCCCGAACGGGCCTCTCAGGGCGACGCAGCCGGATGACGTCATCTGGCTGCGTCGCCCTGAGAGCCCCGTCGGGAGGGGCCAGGAAGTGCGAGCAGGAAAAGAGCGCGCTGGACGGAGCAGCTGCTGCTGCCATCCCTGGTAAGAAAATCCTTTTGGGTTTTTTTTGGGGGTTGGGGGGTGGGATTCAAGCACGCCCCAGCAGCTGGGGAGGGCAAGCCCCGGCAGCTGGGGAGGGGAGGCCCTGAGGGTTTACCAGTGCGGGGGGAGGAGGAGGCAAACCAAGCCCCCCCCCGCATGGTAAATCGCGCCGAGGCGCAGAATTGGCCCCTGACTCCCGCGGAATTTTTAAAAAAATTCCGCTGAAGAATCGGGGCCCTGCTCATGAGGTCTCAGGTGTACATGCTTGGCTTTGTTCTTTAGATTGTAAGCTCTCAGGCAGGGACCGTGTCTATCTTGCTTTTTTGTAAAGCACCAGCTACATCACTGGCGCTATATGAATGCTTATAATAAAATAAAATAAAATAAATAATTATAATAATAGTTACAAAGGTGTAGTTATGCATTTAATGTTACACAAGATACGATGATTCAGGGTAAGTCAGCAAGGGGAACAAGGAGACAGGGAAATCTTGATGGAAGAGGTGGGTTTTAAGGAGGGATTTGAAGATTTGGAGCGAGGAAGCTGAGAGAATGTGTTAAGGGAGGGAGTTCTGGGCATTGGGTTCTGTCAGAGAAAAGGACCAGATGCGTTTGAGCCATGAGCAGGCAAGGATGGTGGCAGAGGAGGAGTGGAGCTCCCAGACAGGAGTGTAGCGGGAAATGAGTGCTGAGAGATAGGGGGGAGCAAGGCCATGAAGAGCCTTGTAGGTAAAAACCAGGAGTTTGTGCAGAATGCGTTCAGGAAGAAGGAGCCAGTGGAGAGAGGAGAGGAGGGGCTGTATATGTGGTCAAAGGAGCAGGCAAGGTGGATGACCTTGGCAGAAGAGTTATGAACAGAAATGAAAGGAGCAAGGTGAGAGCGGGGAAGGCCAGTGAGAAGGAGGTCGCAATAGTCGAGGCGAGAGATGACCAGGGCATGGACAAGGGTTTTAGCAGAGGAAACAGTGAGGAAAGGACAGAACTTAGCAATGCTGTGCGACAGGATTTGGCAACATAATCGATCTGAAGTTTAAAAGAGAGGGAGGAGTCAAAGATGAACCCTAGGCTATGTGCCTGAAGGACAGGCTGGATGTTGACCCCATCAACAAAGACAGAGAAGGAAGAGAGAAAGGATTAGGGGGGGAAGATGTGGAGTTCAGTTTTAGCTTTGTTAAGTTTGAGCTGATGATGAGACATTGAGGCAGAAATGTCAGAAAGGCAGTTAGTGAGGCGAGACTGGATAGAGGGAGAGAGAGATGGGGTGAAGAGATAGAGGCCGCATTCACAACTGCGGTGGCGAGACCCACGAGGGAAGACGCAGCAGCGGGGAGGAGCTGGATAGCAGAAGAGCCGGTGTGAACGGGGATGTGCTGTGGCTTCTCTCAGCGCATGTCAGGGCAAGAATGTGTGCCCTGACGTGTGAGGAAAGCCACGGCACATCTCCGTTCACACCGGCTCTTCTTCTGGTATATGGCTCCTCCCCGCTGCCGCATCTTCCTTTGCGGGTCTCACCGCCACCGCACCAGGATCAGGTGTGAATGCGGCTAGAGTTGGATATCATCAGCATACACATGGTACTGGAAGCAATAAGATTCGATGAGTTTGCCTAGGGACAGAGTGTATAGAGAGAAGAGGGCCAAAGTCGGAGCCTTGGGGAACTCCAACCGAGACGGGAAGAAAAGTAGAGGAGGCACCATTGAAGGATCGGTCAGAAAGATAGACCAGTTGAGGACTGAGCCATGGAAACCAAATTTGTGGAGAGAGTCAAGTAAGAAAGAGTGGTCAACAATGTCAAAAGCAGCAGAGAGATGGAGGAGGACAAGGATGGGGTAGAGGTGACTGGATTTTGCTAAGAGAAGGTCATTAGTTATTTTAGCAAGAGCAGTCTCAGTAGAGTAGATGGGGTGGAAGACAGATCGGAGAGGGTCAAGGGAGGAGTTGACAGAGAGGAAGTCAAGGCAATGGGTAATAGTTATTTATAGTTCATGTGACCCTACACCACGTACACAGTCTCTTATACACAAAGATTTAGTTCACTGGCCTTACATCTCAGGACAGAGATCTTTCATACAGTTTCCACAGCCTCTCTCTGTGTTCTCCGGGCCTGGTACAATCCCTTCTGGAGCACAGCAAAACCCTCCCACTCAGGCAGTCCCTCTGAGACTATTTGTCTGGAGACAGAACCCCACACAAGCTCCTGTCTTCTTCACACCCTCCCTTGCTCTGATCCTGGCTCACGCTTGTCTAAGCTGTGCTCTCTATTAGCCCTGGAGATGCACCTTCATCACAGCCCTAAGATACATCTCCTTAAAGGGCAAGTGCTCAACAGGGATTCTGCCCTGTTACAGTGCCCTCAGAGTGTTTATTGTTCAACCCTTACTGGATTTTGAGGAGAGAGATATCACTTGGATATCCACAGCAATCAAATTACTTTACATTGTTCCATAAACTTACCAATGGTTAGAAAAACCACATACGGTAATTCCACACATTATCCACCCCTATAGCAAGGGGGTGGAGAGCAACAGGTGCGGAATCCGAAACAGGAATCCACACATGCTGGCTTAATGTGCTGGCTTTGCATTCAATTTTTCTTTATCACCATTCTACTTTCTGTTCTCTCTGCAATAATTCTTCTAGCACCTTCTGTCACTAGAAAGGTTTCAATATATAGGTGTTTTGGCCTAGAGGCTAACTATGTATTGGCATGCTGAGGGAAAAATCAGAGAATCCTGTGCTGAACTGCCAGCAGCACTCTTGGCTAGGAAAAGGCAGGAAATGTAGTTGGCAGACAAGGACATCCCTTTCCAGTGGTGGTTAATTGCAAGGTTTCCCTGCTCTCTGGGAGGCAATTATAGGGGAAAAGAGAACCTGTTTCCAGCATGGAGCACACCAGCCTATTGCTCCCACACCCACAGCTTCAGGTTTGACACGTACAAGCCCAAACCCAGTGTACCAAACTCTGATCTGCAGCTCTACTTTTCTCTGTAGCCACGCACCCAGATTTATTAGGTAGCCATTCCTGTACTGGCCTCTTTCGTGTGTGTGAAAGAGGGAGAGGAAACGGTTTATTATTATTTATCATTTATATAGTACTTCCAGTGTTCAAGTGCTTTCTAGGGGTGTGCATGTCATTTTTGTTATATCAATAATGAAAACTCAAATTGTCATTTTCGTTTTCCTTACTGCAAAAACTAAAACAACAAAAAATAATAATGAAATCAATAATGATCACGAAAGCTGTTATTCACTTCATTATTGCCTGGAGTTGTGTTTTTTTTTAAGAGATGGAGCAGACATCTCGGAGCCAGAAACAGTGTTGAACTTTTGAACTGGGAGGGGAAGGACCTGATGGCTGTATCTTTGGCCAATGAGCAGCGCAAGCAGGTCCCAGCAGTTGAATGGCACCCTGTGATTCCTCAATGCCTCTGCCTCCCAGAACCAATCAGAACCTACCCCTCGCCAAGGCTTTTGGCGAGGGGTAGGGGTGGGGGGTTTTCCCCACATATTGTATTTTTAAATTGTTTTTAAATTTTATACTGTTTTAATTAATGTTGTTCGCCACCCCGGGCTGCCCTATGGGCAGGAGGGGCGGAATATAAATTTTAAATAAAATAAATAAATAAATAAATCAGGAGGGCTCTGGGGGAGGGCACTGCAACCCTTTATATTGCAGGGCTGGGATGCTTCAGGCTGCTTCTGTGTTAGATCTCTTGCTTTGTCAGGGTGCATTTGCAGAAGCTGGTGGTTGCACTAATCCTCCCATATACATATATATTCTTTGCCTACCACTCAATCCTTACCCTTACATTTTACCTTCCCCTATCTGTTTCCCCCTGTAGGTACATATATATAGAAGGTTTTATATATACACATATACACATATACATATATATATATATANCCTTTTTACCCCCCCTCCTACGCCCCCCACCCTACCACCCTAGCCCTGTACAAAAACCCCACAAAACAATAATAGCCCCCTGCCACCCCCTGCGGCCCCAAAGTGCCCCAAAGTGCCACGCCCTTTGGCTGCGGCCCTTCGGACCGCGAGCCTGCGGCCACGGTGGTCATGGGGCTTTAAGCCCCCAGCTACTTCCGGGTGGGGGGGAGGGGACAGGTCAGCCCACGTGGCTGGTCTCTGTGTTCCCCCCTGTCCCCCCAAAAGCTCACAGTCAGTTGTCTTGTTCTTCTCTCCTGCAGGTGACGGTGACAGCAGCAGCGGTGGCAGCTGCAGCAGCAGAGCACCAGGACCCCTCTCCCCACCGGCGGCAGAGCTGCAAGAGCCCGCCGCAGCAGCGAGGCAGGTAGGTGTCAAATCCCAAGCAGGCTCCTCAGGTTAGGTTTAGCTTAGATTCTGTATATGTTGTATAAATGAAACTACATATTGTGTACAGTATATATTGTGTGCAGTTCTTTCTGTATCACAATGAGAAGGGGAAGGTGTTCAACTGCTGACAAGTCTGGGTCAGGTGGTGCTGGTAGAAGGAATGGCTGTGGTGCGCATGGGCCAGTTAGCCAGCGCTAACGCTTCTGTCACTGGTGGCAGCCCATCACCCAAAATTAAGAGACCAGCATTTTTCACCCCCAAGCTGCAGATCTTATCAGGGGAAGAGGCAGTAGAGATTATTGGAGGAAAGGCATCTGTGAAAGGCAGGGAGCCCCAGTTTCCACTAGTACTGGCGGAGGCGGGAGCAAAGGTGGGGTGCGCAGCAGTGCATCCCTCCTGAAGCACCAGCAGCTGGCACTGGCAGCAGTGATATTGCACTCGGGCAGCAGATGCAGAGAGGAATGATGGTGGTGGTGGTGGTGGTGATGTGGGTGCTGTCACTGTGAGCGATGCAGGAGCTGCGGCACCCACCTCTCCTGCTGGGCAGGCTTCCCCCTCTGGCACCACCCTCCATGATTTGGAGGGATTAGGGGAGGACTTCTTTAAGGACATCCCACCCCTTGGCAGCAACGCGAGCAGCCCATTATTCTCATTCTCCCCCAGTGTTTCTATGAATAGCAGCAGGGCATCCTTTCCCATGCTGCAATGTGATAGCAGCTGCAGCAGCAGCAGCTTGACCATGGATGTCATGGAGCTGGGCAAATGAGGGGAGTGAGGAGGAGGCAGAGGAGACTCCTGCTCGTGATGCTCCTCCTGTGGCCCTGTTGGAGACAGAGGCAGTGGCCCCCAGCAACAGTGGCACGAAGAAAGCAGGGCACCTCACGGGGCCTGTGTGGAACCACTTCAGGTCAGTGAGGGCAGGTGACACCAGCGAGGTGGCTTGCTTTCACTGTGGGAAGGTGGTAAATCGTGGGAATAAAAGGGGAAGCCTCAGTAACAACAGGATGTTCTCCCACCATCAGGCAAAGATACCGGAACTAGAAGGGAAGTTAGGCACTGTGGACAGGAGTGAGTTTCCAATCCCTGCTGAAGTGAGCACACCCTCCTCCTCTGCTCATGACAAGGGGAATGAGGGAGAGCAGCAGCCCCTATCTCGAAACCCCTGTGAGCAGCAGAAGCATCAGGCCACTATGGATGAGCTGGGGTTTGGGCAGTTCCAACATGGAGGGTGTCCTCCAGCAGCAATCAAAACCACCAGGCAGATGTGTGAGATGATTGCACTGAATGACCAGTCCTTCAGCATAGTGGAGAACCATGGATTCTGCCAGCTGGTGACACTGCTTGTGCCCAAGTACCAGATGCCCTCACACACCATCTTCAGCAGGCAGGTGGTGCCCTCCCTGAACCAGGCAGCCAGGGAGCAGGTGTGGGGCAGTTGTGCATTTCACAATGGACATTTGAAACAGCTGAAATGCACAAAATGGAATGCCTAGCTGGCCCTGACTGCTCACTGGTAGCAGCTGTGGGTGGCAGGAGGAACAGTAGGTGGCAGAGGCTAGAGGGCAGGGTACAGATGGGCCCTGCTTCCTAGGGGTGTGCATGTCTTTTTTGTTATTACAATAACAATAATGAAAATTGTCATTTTCATTATCATTATTGCAATAATGAAAACGACAAATAATAATAATGAAAATAGAAACGAAAATGACATTTTATTTTTGAAATAAAGGGAAGAAACTGAAAGACGTATTTCCAGTTATAACATTTTTGTTTCTTATTCACTTCTGATGAAACTTGGGGAGATTGTGCCCCCAATGGAGGGCACTATATGTACCAAAGTTCAAAACAATTAGATAAAGGAAACTGATTTTAGAAGCAATTAAACATTGTGATTTTAAGAAAAGCTCCATAGACATTTGCAACTACAACTTCTCTATCTTCAATTCAATTTGCATGACACCTGTGACTATTATGGCCTTCCACAAGCTTAACACTCCTGCCAATTTTCAGAAAGATTGGATAAAGGGTCCTGATGGTATAAGACATTAACTTGAAAATACATTTCCAGCTCTGTAACATTTGTATATTCCATCCTGTTTACAAGATATTTGGCAGGAATGTATCACATACCTTCCCTGTCATCTCCGCCAAACTACAGGGCCGGCAAGCCAGTGGGCGGAGCCAGGGCAACGATAGGCGGAGCCAGGGCAACAGTAGGCGGAGCCAGGGCATAACCCAGCAGCAAGGAGTTCCCAGGGTTAACATCAGATGGAAGAAAACACAGTCTACAATGCACATCAAGCTTAAAATGAATAATGTATAAACCCCAAACACAGGGAAACACTGGCAAAACACTGGCACAACACAGCAGCAAGGAGTTCCCAGGGTTAACATGGAAGAAAAAACAGTCTGTTGCAGGGTGGGTGACCGCCCTGGCGAGATCTTCCATTGCACCCATTAAGCGCAATGGAAAGGCTTTGCCCATCCCTCCATAGCACGTCCCATGCTCAGCCGCCCAAATCGCATTTTCCATAGGAAAATGCTTTGGGCGGCTGAGCAGCTGAGCCCTTTTTGTCCCTTCGGGGACCCAATCCCAGCGTGGGTGGGTCCCCGAAGGGAGAAGAACACAGTGACAGCTACAGCAGCCTCTGCAGCAGCTCAGAGGCTGCTGTAGCTGTCATAAGCGGCAGCGGGGGTTGTTTTTTTTTTGTTTGTTTGTTTTTTAAAGAAAAACAGTTTCGGCACCAGTGACCCCTGCACTGCTTTGGGGAGGCACTGCCCCAAATTTCCTGCAGGGGGAGCCACCACTGGGGGACTTCGGGGACCTCTGCCCCATGCCGCCTCGCAACATCAAGGGCCCCCAACATTGTTGCCTTCCCCTGCACCAAGGACTGGGAGAAGGCCTCCATAGTGTCCTTTTCTGTGCTGATGTACTTGGTCTATGTGTGTGCCTGCTGCTCCCATATCTCCAGTGTCTGGAAGTGCTCCACAAGGCTTTCCTCCACTTCCCTCATGGTGACCTGGAAACCCTCAAGATACTTTGACGCTGTTTTCCTCAGAGGCCCCTGAAATGCCCTGATTTCAGGAGTGTCTTCATCACTTGGGGCCGGCGGGGCATCATCAGAGGAGCTGGAGGGGGAAGGATGGGGACAGCGGCTCTTTCAGAGCGATTTCCTTCTTCCCTCCACTTCATATTGCACCTCCCTCCGAGAGCTGCCAGTGCCACCCCTCTTCACCTCGATGAGGTGGACAGCCTCGGTGTGGGCGATGAGCCTAGATGTGGTCCCCTGCAGCCTCCTCTTTATGTTTTTGTTACAAATCTAAAAAACATAAGATAGGAACAGAAGAAGTGCCATACTGAGTCAGACCAATGGTCTATCAAGCCCTGCCTGCATCCTGTCTCCACAAGCGGCTGGCCAATTTCTGTCTCTGGGGGGACTTCCTAACAGGTCATAGGGCAATCCATTCCCTGTTGTTCCAGCACCCTGGCCTTATCTTGCATTCTGCGTATCTGCCTTTCGGGGTATGGTAATGTTTCCATACCACAGACCTTGTTGGCCTGCTTTGGCTCTGGGACGTCAGTCTTGATTTGGGGCTTTCGCCACCAGTATCATCACCCTCTCTGAAACAAGAACACATAGCGCCTACATAATATTATGCAATCATGGTGATCCTCCAGTCGTTCCCAGTCCAATACCCATTCTCCCACACCACTGGGGGGGCTAGACGGGACTGTCCTTGGGTGGTTCCGCTCATTCCTCTCGGGGAGAAGCCAGTGGGTGGTGCTGGGGGCTGAAACATCAAGCCCCCGGGCTTTATCCTGTGGTGTTCCGCAGGGTTTGATCTCGTCTCCGCTATTATTTAATGTGTATATGCAGCCCCTGGGGGAGATCGTGAGAGGGTTCAGGGTGCGATGTCACCAATATGCTGATGATACTCAGCTGTACCTCTCATTTTCAACTGACCCAGGTCCTGCTGTCNCAGCTGTACCTCTCATTTTCAACTGACCCAGGTCCTGCTGTCTCATTACTTTCCCAATGTTTGGAGGCCGTGGCGGATTGGATGTGGCAGAGCAGACTGAAGCTAAATCCTGATAAGATGGAGGTGATGGTGGTGAGTAGGGCGGGGGAGGTTCTGGCTCCCCTTGTGGAGGTGGGGAGGTCCGTCCTTCTGTAGCCCAGCAGGTTTGGAGTCTGGGGGTGGTGTTGGACTCGGGTCTCTGTCTGGATCGGCAGGGGGAGATGGTGGCTAAGGCCGCCTTCCACCAGCTGTATCTGGTACGGAAGCTGTGTCCATACATTTATAGGCCCGACCTGGCCACTCTCATCCATGCCTTCATCACCTCGAGGCTAGACTACTGCAATGCGCTTTACATGGGGCTTCCCTTGTTTCTGGTTCAGAGGCTGCAGCTGGTGCAGAATGCGGTGGCCCGTCTCCTTACGGGGACTGGGCGACGGGAGCACATAACACCTGTGCTCCGTACTCGGCACTGGCTACCTATAGCGTACTGCGCCAGATTCAAGGTGTTAAGTGTTGATCTATAAAGCCCTGCACGGTCTGGGCCCCTCATACCTCGGGGACCGCCTCGCCCTCCGCACCTCAGAGAGATCCCTTCGGTCCACTGGGGGCACCTTTTTGGAGTCCCCCGTGTGAGACGGCATGGAGAGGGCATTCTCGGTGGCCAGGCCGCGGCTCTGGAACTCCCTCCCGGAGGAAGCCCACCTGGCCCCAGGTCTGCTGGCGTTTCATTGAGCCTGCAAAACCTGGCTGTTCGCCCAGGCCTTCGGAGGGTGGGATGGGAGGGGGGGTAGTTTTTGGAGGGGGGATGGGATGATATTTTTAAATGTACTGATGAAGCTGTATTTTTAATATTGATTTTATGGAATTTTATTGTGTTGTTGGTTGTTGTAAGCCGCCCCGAGATGCCTGGGGCGGCTAAAAAATGCCTATAACTGGATGGATGGTGCTGCCTTCTTGCCTCTTTCCCTTTCTCCCACCCACACCACCACCTGGGGTGCTATCTGCAAGTTGAGACCCTGGCATGTCTTGGGGTGCTGCTGCTACTGCTGCTCAAAGCTGACTACCCACCCATCTGCCTGCCTGCCTGCCAGCCTGCTCCTCCACTGCCACCCACTGCTGCCTGCTGCTGAAAGAGTCTCTCTCTCTGGCACACCCACAAATAATACACACAAGTCCTGCCCCCTCCTGGGGTGCTGTCTGCAAGTTGAGACCCTGGCATGTCTTGAGGTGTGCTGCTGCTCATGCCTGACTGTCCACTCACCCGCCCGCCAGCCCACACTCCTGCCAGCTCACTCTAAAGAATAGTATTCTTCTTGTTCCTCCCTCCTTAAAGTTCTATGGAACACTAAATAAATAAATTTTACAAACCTGGCAGTGGCACCTCCTCTGCCTTCCTCTTCCTCTGGTGAGGAGCCCCCCAACACCACCTCACAAGATGGTCCAGCCTAGGCATCCTCATCCTCCTCCATTTGCTCTACTTCCTCCACCTTGACCTTCCTCCTCTGGTCTTTCCTTCCAGTCATTCTTCCTCACTACACAACACACACAAGACACAACCAACCACACGCTAGCCACCCACAACCAGTCAGCCACACACCACTCCACCGTAGAGTTAACAAAAACAACACATTTTAATAACAATTTTAAAAAATGAAAAATGACATGGGGCACTTGTGTACAGCCCTAGTGCTTTCCACTCCTTATCTAGTTCACTCTCACAACTACCCTGTGCGGTAGTTCAATATTATTCCTATTTTGCAGACAGGGAACCGAGGCTGAGACAGTGACTTACTGAAAGCTGCTCAGTAAAGCTGTTCTTGAATGGTTCCGTTCGTTCCTCTCGGGGAGGAGCCAACGGGTAGTGTTGGGGGAGGAGACATCGTGCCCCACGCTTTACTGTGTGGAGTTCCGCAGGGTTCGATCTTGTCTCCGCTGTTGTTTAACATCTATATGCAGCCCTTGGGGGAGGTTGTTAGAGGATTCGGGGTGCGGTGTCACCAGTATGCTGATGATACTCAGCTGTACCTCTCTTTTTCTACTGACCCAGTCCCTGCTATCTCGTTGCTATCCCAATGTTTGGAGGCTGTGGCGGAGTGGATGCGGCTGAGCAGACTGAAGCTCAACCCCGATAAGATGGAGGTGATGTTGGTGGGGAGAGCGAAGGGGGTGGTGGCCCCCCTAGTTGGGGGGGTTCGCCCTCCGATGGCTCAGCAGGTTCGGAGTCTGGGGGTGATATTGGATGCAGACCTCTGGAGCAGCAGGTGGAGGCAGTCGCTAAGGCTGCTTTCCGCCAGCTATATCTAGTGCGTAGGCTGCGTCCGTATGTCTCCGGCCCGGACCTGGCCTCCCTCATCCATGCCTTTGTCACCTCGAGGCTCGACTCCTGTAACGCGCTCTACGTGGGGCTTCCCTTGTTCTTGGTTCGGAGGCTACAGCTAGTGCAGAATGCGGCGGCTTGTCTTCTTATGGGGACGGGCCGTCGGGAGCATATTACACCTGTGCTCCGAGCTCTGCACTGGCTGCTGATAGCGTGCCGAGCCAAGTTCAAGGTTTTGGTGATGATCTATAAAGCCCTACACGGTCTGGGCCCCTCATACCTCAGGGACCGCCTCGCCCTCCGCGCCCCAGAGCGGCTCCTGCGGTCTGCCGGGGGTGCCTTCCTGGAGGTCCCCCGTGTTAAGCGGGGGGTCACAATGGAGAGGGCATTCTCGGTAGTTGGGCCGCGGCTTTGGAACTCCCTTCCGGAGGAAGCTTGTCTGGCCCCTAGCCTGTTAACATTCTGGTGGAGTTGTAAGACCTGGCTGTTTGCCCAGGCCTTTGGGAGGGAGGGTGGGTAGGGAAGGGCGTTTTAGCTCCCCCACCTACTTTGGTTTATTGTCTCTTAGTCCTGTTTTAATATTTATATTATTTATGAGAATTTTATTGATTTTATTGTATTTTATTGTATTTTAATGTTGGAAGCCGCCCCAAGCTGCATGGCAGGAGGGGCGGGGTATAAATTTATTAAAATAAAATAAATAAATAAATAAATAAATAAATAAATAAATAAATTCAGGATTTGAACCCTGGCCTCACAGGTCAAACTCAAACAACTTATCCACAAGGCAGCACATTAATCCCTTGAATTTTATTATTAAGTGCCAGTGGAAGCCAACAGGATCTTGTCATCTTCCTACATAAGGCTAGATCGCATCACAGGCAGCACACACACGAACGCCACAATGTATGAAGTAGTTCAAGTGGAAAGGAGTTCCTAAAATCCCAAAGTCATTCTTCCAATGTCCACTTCCCTTCAATTGCCCCAGAACAATCATTTATTTCAAGGCTATTAACTTTCTGCCATGTTGGGAGCCCTGCGGCATTCGCTTCGTGTGGCTGTTCGCTCCGTGCAAGTGTTTCTTTATTAATGAAATTAAACATCAGACACACAGGCTGTCAGGGTAAATTGATATAGTAAGCTCTTCTTTAGCATGTATCTGATAAATCAGGAGCGATACTTAGAACAAGATTTGTAAGGGTTTATTAAAGAGATGAGCTACTTTTCAATTCCCAAGCTCTGATCCAATGAAGTTGAAACTAGTAGACCATTAAAATTAATTGGAAGTGCTGAACCATTTCATGATTGATTCATTTTATATTTAAAATTTATATATATGAAACAAAACAAGGGGACCAGAATGCCCTCTAACCTCATGAATTACACTTAAATTACTATGGAAACATTATATATTAAGTGACTGTATGAGTCACAATGATGTACCTGGTGCTAAATCATCCTCACACACCTGATAATTTGATCCAGAATGGCTTTTGTAGCTCTTAATAAGCATCAGTCTCTCAAACCAAGCCTGCTCTCTTGTTAAGACATCTATGTTTTGACACTGTATCCATCTTGCTGATATCTGTGTATCTAAGGCATGGAACCATGGAGGCGTTTAGATTTTTATGTACATGTTCATATTGTATATACCTCTGCACTAGAACTGCTAAAATAATTATTCAAAAAACTTCCTCTATCTGATAAGCGGCATCGGAAAATTTGCCCTTCAAAATATTTCACTCAAAATTGCCTAGTTTTCCAACAAATGCAAAAACCTAGATTGTTTTAGGCTTTCAGAAACCATTTTTTGGTATAAAATAGAGAAACCTTTCATGGAAAAAAAAAAATCTACTTCTCTTGGATCTTTTAACCTAAAATATTGAATATTTTCAAATCATCTCTGCTATATGCCAATGCCCAAGCCTGAGTATCTTCCAAAGGCAATGCAAGACCTATTTATTTGGCCAGGAAGTTACTACTAGGTGGGGATAAGGTTCAGGGTAGGAGTTTTAATGAGAATTTTATACTTTATACAGTTTACATTCCTATGGGTTTTACTTTTGTATGTTTTATATACGTATTATCTATTTCTTATATTGTCACCTCCCTTAAGACTTTGGGGAAGGGTAAATAAATAAATAAATAAACAAACAAACAAACGTTTTCAGGATGTGTATATATTTTTTTTCACACACACTTGTGCATGAATAACACTGGAAAAATCTCCAACTCCAATCTGTTTTGTTTCTATTTTTTTATTTTTTTTTTTTTAATTAGTTCAGGCTCATAAGCAGCCCAATTAATTTCATGGAAGTTACAGCAGAAAAATAAAATAATAAAGTCACTCTATGGTAATATTTCAATAGCGACTTCAGATATGTGAATAAAGATGTGGTCAGATTATTGTTGGAACATGTCCTCATTCTGATCTTGCACTAGCACCTGATTTCACACTTCTTGAAGGTAAGGGCTTGGGCACTTTTAAATATACCATAAAGCTCAATGAAACTTCTCATTGAGGCTGAGCAATGCTGGAAAAAGCATGGATACACACAACCAGAATACTAGTAAGTAGAGTTGTTGGGCATTTCCCATCTGATGATACAAACATGCTATACAATTATGAATAAATTCAGCCTCAGATCCTCAGTGAAACTGGTGTTTTCCCCCTTTTTAGATGAACCACTTTGCCTGAAACAGAATGTGGGTTTCTCAATTACCCTTCCAGCACTATAAGCACCCAGCTAGCTTCCTTATGCCTTATATTCCAGCTAAGATCTGCTTCACAACTACATCTTCTAAATCTGTTTTTATAATTTTTTCAACAAAGACTAAGCGCTTCATTTTCCAAAAGGCCAATGTATGAGCTATAGATTACATAATGCTTCAAAAATGTAAGATGTCCCATCTTATTTGTATACAGAGACTCTTCCTGGATCCATTAGTTTCCAAAAGCCAATATGTGGCATTATCAGGGAGCTGTGTTCTCACTGCGTTTTCCCCATTGTTGCCAATGAGCTACCCTCTCTGCGTTTAAGTTTTTTAAAGTTTCCTTGAAACTGACACACACAACCGGGAGCTTTCCATTCTGAAATATTACTTATAGCCTTAAATGAGTTTTTAATGTGTTGAATACATTGAAATAAAATAAAGAATCTTCTACTGTCTTTCAAACATCTCACTTACTGCTTCTCCATGAAGGTTTCCGTTTGCATCCATTTGCATGTTAAAGATCACACCACTTTGAAAAATCTCTTTCGTTGATGGGCATTATCCCCAGCAGCGTTCATTAGAATCTAGGAAAAGATCAGAGATCAAGCTACAGACATTATTGTCATTCTGACTCAGAGTCTCTAAGTGGATCTGCATTCCCTCGTAGCATAGAGCAAAGTTCAAAGACTAACCTTTGCATGTGCTAGCCGTTCCATTTAAAAATTCTCAACCATTAGCAAAATACATTCAGAAAGAAAGAACAGAAAGGAATGCTATAAAAGGATAACCCAAGAAGAGTTGGGGTGGAAAGAGGTTCTAGACTCTGGGGACTTAGGGATAGGAATATGATGATATGGAAGAATACATGAAATGGATTAATTTAGTGAAATATTGCAAGCATGATTTGTTTAAGAGTTCATGCCTAAAACAAATGTCAATGTCAGTGCACTGCCCATGGACTTGGTCTTTGCACCCCACTGCTACCCATAAATACTAGGGATGGGCGAACGCAGTTCGGAGTTCGGCCCAAACTCGGCCTGTTCGGACGACCGAACTCGAACACGAACGCAAACATACCGAACAAACCGAATGGCAAAATGGCCTAACAGTTCGGTCAGTTCGGATCGCATTTGGATGGCAAAAAAAGGTTCACTGGAAGGTCAAACATTACAGGGAGGTGTAGTCAGTCACTGAGGAGCAGACTTCCAGGCACCAGGGGTGGAGAGGCTTGCAAGAAACGAAACTAATTATCTGCCTCCCCCCTTCCCAACACCT
>QEPC01015163.1:426568-447200 GCA_003113815.1 Sphenodon punctatus | reverse complement strand
TATTGTTCCTTTGTCTAGTCAAAGCAAGGCTATGGGTTACATCACTAGTTGCTTCACTATCTTTTCTGTGCATGTTATGTTCTTCTTCCCAGCCCCATCCTGTTCATTCCTTATCACAGTTTCCTGCCCTCAAGGCCGTCCAGCTGCAAAGTTCTTTTCTTAGTCTGCAACTTTTCTGCAAGCAAAACTCTTTCTATACTTCTGCTCTTCCCAGAGTCCCTTTCTGTACTTTCTTCCCAGAGCCCCTTTCTGCATTTTTCCTTTACAGTAACAAGAAATTAGTAAAAATGGGCCCAATCCTAAACTCCCATAAGTTATGTGGGCACCTTTTTGTACAGTGCAGGGTTTAGGATTGGGCTGAATGTAAGCAAGACCAGATCTGCATCTGCTGTGAAACACTATGGGTGCAGCCAGACAAGACACAGGCTGGGGAGGTTACAACACATTAGATAGTCTTACCCCTCCCTGGACAAGCAAGCCACACAATGCAGGGCCCACCAGGATGATGTTCCCACCACCTTGGAAAAATATCAAGGCTGTGTTGCGGAGCAGCCTTACCTCTAGATGAGGTAAGGCTTCTCAGGGTGGGGCAATTTGTGATGGGGCACACCACATCATGGTCAGGGGCATGCTCTCAGTTTGGCCAGGGGAGGGAGGTGGAGCAGGTCCAGGCATTCACTCATGTGGGCAGCACCTCAGCCCACTCCAGCTGTAGCTCTGACAGGGGCTGTCCCGTCCAGCTTCCCCGCAACCATCTGGCCAGCTCCCCACACATGCCTCACAGTGTGGCAGCAGCCATTGCCTGTCACAGGCTGCGTGGGGATCAGGCCTGTGTGCTCATGTGGCTGCACCCTATCTCTTTAGTAAAAGAGATACTAATTTCTTGTTACTGGGGATGGGACAAATTCTGTTCCTAGGAGTGCATCATCCGACGTTGCTTTGGCTGGATATATAAAATGGGTCTTGGCCTTTGCACTGATTTGAAGACCTGTATTGGAGCCAACATGTTCAACTCATCATTGAGATGTCATATACCAACGTCTGATGACCACTGTAATAGCGATTCTTAACGGCCTGGACTGACATTGTGCTGTTTTGTTTCTTGTAAAATGTATTATAACTTTAAAGAAGCTGTATTTATGGGTAGCAGTGGGGTGCAAAGACAAGGTCCATAAGCAGTACGAAGACATGAAGTTGCAGCAATTTGTACAGCTGAGGATCTAGCCCCTTGTCTTTAAACAGTTCAACCCCTAATTTGTTACTTTGGTCCATGGGATTTATATTGTAGAAGACAGATAACACTTGTCACTCTTTGAAATGCTGTTTAAATTGCAGGAACGGTAATGAGATATGGTATGTTCTTGTTGTATATAGTAGAGTGGTGAATTTTTCCTCTCTAACCTGTCTGGGCCAAGTATATAAAGAGTTATTGCTGAAATTTTGACAAAAGAAATAGCAATGTTGATGATACCGTCTATTCAGGGTGCTATATCTCATCTGAAACATACCGAATGAAGAGATATAAAAGAAGATCAATGGCTTTCTTTTAGAGAGATAGTCACATAAGATCTTTTTGTCACACACGCTAGAATGAAAAAGAGAATGGTTGGAAAGCGAAAATGCAGCTATAGTTATCCTCAGGGAAAGAATCTGAACTTCCGATTGCACAAAAAACTTCCCCTTACAAAGGAGACATATGTGCTTCATTTTGGACAGCTGTAAACTAGACCCCAGATCTGTAGATTAGGAAACTTCTTCAAGGTAACATATTTGGAACAAAAACTAGAAGTATCCCAGCTTTATCAACCTCTTTCTTCAGGAAGAAGCTACTATAGGTTCCCGAGTTAAGTATTCTACATGCTATCATAATCATGATAGTAGCTATTAACCCAAGGATCAGTATATAATTGAACACTACCAATTATATCTTAAAGGACAACTGAAAATAGAACAGGACAATATGTTTCAGTATGTGTCAATAACAGGACACAAATTGTTAACAAATAATAGTTTTACAAATTGAATTGCACAACAGCTTTCTAAAGAACAAGACTAGTGTCTCCCAAATATTTGCTTGTGCATCTCCATTTTGGTACTTAAGTATAATTCTATGATGCCAGGCAGAAACAGAGACAAGCAAATTATTTATAATTCATATAGCACTTTGAGTGTCCAAAGGGCATTACAGTTAAAGCTGAAATAAGTACCAGCAAAAACAGATATACCCATCAAAACTGCAGTACTCAATTTCACCTGGTAATTTGGGGTACTAATCAATATCTGATTAGTGCCTGATAGGGTACCTGATCTATCAAAATACTGTTTTTCATCCCAATCTTCCGACATCTAGTACCGGATTTCTGATTACCATCCTGATTTTTCCAAGTTTTTGTACCAATCTGTGATCAGGAAACAGTAAATCAGAAATGGAAAGACCCAATCAGTATTCACATACCCAGTGATTCAGGTATTGCCACAGGTCTAATTAAAGTCCTTATCTGGTTCACCCTCACAGCCAGCAACCCTGTGAGGCAGGGCATTATTTTGCCTATTTTACAGATGGGCAACCAAGGATGGGAGGTAGTGAGATGCCCAAGAGCACCAAGTGAGTCCATGGCTAAGAGAGGATTTGAACCCTTGCCTCTCGGGTCCCAGTCCAACACCTTGTCCCTTAAGCTATAGCAGCTGTGTTTACACTGGGATAGTGGGTTCCATCCTCGAGGCTAGATTACTGCTACGCGCTACGTAGAGCTGCCCCAATGACTGTTCAGAAGCTGCAGCTGGTGCAGAATGTGGCAGCTCGCCTCCTTTCGGGGGTGAGGTGTCGCGATCACATTACACCGGTGCTCTGTAGTCTGCACTGGCTCCCTATAGCTTTCCTGGCACAATTCAAGGTGCTGGTTTGACCTTTAAAGCCCTAAAGAATCTGGCCCTTGCATATCTGAGCCCACTATCAGACATGACACACACCCCCGTGCATATTTGGGCTGTGAAGGGGAAAGCACAGTCCGAATATGCACGGGGATCAACCAGTCTGAAAGGGTCCCCCCCTCCTCCCCGGCACGGCTTTGCCAGCAGAGATGCGCAGGGATGCAGAGCTCGATTTCCTGCTCTGCATTCCTGCACATATTCAAGCTGCGCATTCCCTCCTGCAGCCCAAATATGCGCGCAGGGGTGTGTGTGTCATGTCTGAAAGTGGCCTGTGAGATTGTCTGTCATTCCATATCCCATCGCAGCCCCTGCAATCAGCCTGGGGTGCCTCCTTGTGGGTACTATCTGTTAGTCTTCTTTGGACGATGAGGGCTCACAGGGAGACATTCTTGGTTACGGCCCTGATGCTAGATGTGGAACTCCCTTCCCCCGGAGGTGCGTCTGAGCCCAAGTCTGGGCGTCTTCCGGAGGCAGCGTGAGACCTTTCTGTTTGTAAAGGCATTTGGCAGCCAGGGATGGGGGGTTTGGTAGGTGGGTTGGGGAAGGGTTGTGAGGGGGGGGTTGTATGTGAGGGGCTGTGGGACAGTTGTGGGGGGTTGGGGTTGTTTTTGTATGTTACCATTTTAATGGATTTTTTTAAAAATGCTTTTATATGTGTTGTAAGCTGATCTGAGCCTTTTAGGGAAGGGCAGGATAAAAATGTAAACAAACAAACAAATAAACAAATAAATAAATACAGTTTGGGAACCTTTGAATGAGAACATGAAAATATCAGAAGATATTTTTTCTCAACATTGATTTTTTAAATATAGTCAATAACTAGTATGCCAATGCTTTACTTAGGACTAGGCCTGAAACAACATGTCACAGATCTACACAATTCCATCGGAAACCGCCCATCCATTGCTGTTTTTCTGACACGGCATCCCCAGTCAAGTCCGACACTTGTTCCGATGTTTGTTGGAAAGTGTCAGAAACTGCCAGAAACCAAAGGGGGAAACGGTCACAAAAGTCATAAACTGCTGCAAAATGCCAGAAATGTGTTAATTGTTGGAAATGTCACTATACTGGGAAGTGTAATAAAATGTTGGAAATTGTCACAAATGACGGCAAATGCCGTCGAATCGGTGGCAAGAATACAGAAATGTTAACACTAAACAGCAGAATGGCAAACAACACTGCCACTTTAGCCCTACTTAGGACATCAAATGGCCCTCCATCTGACATAAATAAATAAATAAATAAATAAATATAAACAAACAATAGACCTCTCATAGATATCAACTTTTCCCTAGTGTCATACAAAACCTTCAATGAAAAGAACTGATGAACAGGGCTGGCCGTTCCTGGTGGCCAAGGACACAATGCCAAGCTGGGGGTGGAGGGGCTTATTCTGTGTCATTTTTAACTTTAAATGTTTTTACTTGAAACTGAATTTTTCATGTTTTTCATGTTTATAATTCTGTAAAATTGTTATTCTTCTTTTAGCCTTATTCGTTAGCAAAAAGAAAAAGAAAAACAGGATTATTGTTGGGGCCTCTTTGGTGTGAGGTCCAAGGAAAATTCCCTCTTTTCCCCCCTCTGTGGGCAGCCCTGCTGATGAACTAATTACACTGACTGTAACTCTCAGCTAGGGGAACACCCAAAGACAAGTGAAGTAACTTTCAGAGAATGTTGTCCGTTAATACAGGCAACAATCCACAAGTCTGGGACTTCAATGGGACTGCTCTGGAGTAAGTGGTTTGTGGACAACAGCTACAATCTGTTGGGTGATTTTTGTGGACTGGGAACTCCTAAAAAGAGCATTATTATATGAGAACATTTGTTGAAATCACAGAACTAATAGCAACACACTGAAACAAAACTACAATGACTAGACTCACAGCCAAAGATTTGGCTGGTTATTATTTTTTCAACCAGAAAACAATTCATAACCATTATAGGGATGTGCACAGTAACTCTCTTTTTTGTTATATTCATTTCATTTTCATTATTAAAACTTCACTCATTTTTGTTATATTTTGTTAGTCTTCGCTTCGTTTTCACTTCTGTTTTTGATTTCCACATTTTCAGCTGTACCTATTTTTATTTTTCATCCACTTTTGATAAAACTTGGTAGGATTGTACCCCTAAGAGAGGGCATTATGTGTGCCAAATGTCAGAATGAATGGTTAAAGGGATCCAATTTTATAAGCAGTTGAGATTTGTTATTTTACAAAATTCTGTGTATACCTTCCTGGCTGTAAGGTCTTTATCTCCCATCTGATTTGGATGAAACAAAGCAGGATTATACCCCTCCCCAAGGGTAATAACCCTGCCAAATGTCATAAAGATTGGATAAAGAATCTTGATGTTATAAGAAATTACTTGTAAATGCATTTCTGGCTGTAACATTTTTGTATTCCAGCCAGATTACATGGCATTTGGTAGGATTGTATCTCAGACCTTTAGGATCATCTCTGACAAATATCAGAAATATATGGTAACTGGTCCCAAAGTTATACGCCTGCACAGCATCTGGAGAGTATGAGCCTATGCCAAGGATTCTCTTATGTTTGTCACTGTGGTACAAGATTTGTTTGTGATGCCAATTGGCCAGCAGAAATGTCACCCATATATCATTCTGTGCTGTGACCACCACACTCCCTTTCCCTCACTTGTTACTGGGAAGTTGGAAGCATCTGCTTAGGCAAGACCAAATAAGGGATTCTCTGATGTCCTCTGTCACAGTGCTGCAGGATGTGATTGTGATGACAACTGGTCAGCCTGGATGTGTGAACCATGTTTCCCGATTTTTGGGATGCTTCCCCCTGCCCTCTGCCTTACTGCATGAAGTCCCAGTTATGTCCCTTCTATGCCCGCCTCAGAGCCACCCAGAATTGGTCCTGGAAAGCTGGAAGTATGCAGTAAGAGAGACAATCACATCTCTGTCCCAGTGTCTTTGAAATGTCAAGTCAATTGGCCAGAGGATATATCTTTCATCTCTATTGTTTGGCACAGGCTTCAGTCTGGGTGGGCACCCCAGGTGTATGGGGATGTCCGTCAACTTGCAGAGAACACCCCAGGAGGAAGCAGGAGGATGTTGGGAAGCACCCCAGCAGCATGGGAATTGGGTTTATGTAGCTAGATGAACTCTTGCAGTGAGCTCTGACACACACACACACACACACAAACACACAGCTTGCCAGCAAAGTCTGAGAAAATGCTCTGACCAAAGACTAATCAGAGACAATGAGCAGGCCCAAAGAACAGGAGCTTATATCTACCCTTTATATCCGCCTTGAAGCCACCACTGATTGGTCCTCCTGTAAAGATGGAAGCATGCAGTAATTGGCCAGTGAATGTGTATGTCAGTCTGTTGGGCTGCTCCCACTCCCTTCTACAGTCCCCTCCCCCCTGCCATGCCTGTCTCTAAATGGCACCGCATGAGCTATTTACCTAAATAATGAAAATCTTCAAGAGGGAAATCTTAATTGCTTATAAAATTTGGACCCTTTAACAAATCATTCTACAATTTGGCAGAGATGAAAGTGTGCGATATAATCTTTCTGAATTTCATGTAAGTTGGATGGAATACAAATATGTTACTGCCAGAAATGTATTTACAAGTAAATCGCTTATAACGTAAGGACCCTTTATCCTAATTCTGCACATTTTTGTATTTTGTGAATGCACTATTTCCCTTTTATGCTGCAAGATCTTGGGTCATTTTAAGAGCCACCAAATGTGGCTTTTGCAGTAACCTGAGATCTCGCAGCATAATGGGAGAATAGTGCATTCACACAATACAAAAATTGCAGAATTATAATACCCAGTATTTTTGTGAGTAATTATAATAGCCCATTTTGTAATGTGTGAAAGCAGTCATGGTAATCCTGGGGAGAGGTATAATCTTGCCAATTTTCATGCAAATCAGATGAGAGACAAAGACGTTACAGTCAGGAATGTGTATGCAGATTTTTGTAAAACAGATTTCAACCGCTTATACTATCAGATCCCCTTATCCAATCTTTCTGAAATCTAGCACACATAATGCCCTCCATTGGAGGTGTAATCAAAATCAGATGAAATATACCATAGCTACAGCCACAAATGTGTTTTTTGTGATTTTCATATTAATTTGTAACAACAAAATTTTTTTCATTATTATATTCTTTCTTTTTCATTGTTCAATAATGAAAACAAAAAATCCCTATTTTGTTTTCATTAGTATAATAACGAAAACTAAATGCACATGCCTAATGATAGCAGTAGGGGAAGAGCGCGGGGGGGCGGAGGGTCCGTCTGGTCCATCTTTATGGGGTGAGTTTCAGGAAGTGACGCCGGCCGATGTGGTGGATGTCCTGGGGTCTGTGAGGGCCACGTGTTGTCAACTAGATCCGTGCCCGTCCTGGTTAATAAAAGCTTCCGGGGAGACGTTGGGGACGGTGCTGGCGAGGGTGGTGAATGCGTCCCTTCGGCAGGGGAGGTTGTCGCCTTGCTTAAAAGAGGCTGTGGTGCGCCCCCTGCTGAAAAAACCATCGTTGGACGTAGACGCGCTCGCCAGCTACCGACCTGTCTCTAACCTTCCCTTTTTAGGGAAGGTTATTGAGCGGGCAGTGGCGCTCCAGCTCCAGGGTCATCTAGATAACATCGGGCTCCTTGACCCTTTTCAATCTGGGTTCCGCCCCGGCTATGGCACCGAGACGGCGTTGGTGGCCTTGGTGGACGACCTCCGCCGGGAGATGGATGCGGGATGTTCGACATTTCTCATCCTGCTCGATCTCTCGGCCGCTTTTGACACCGTGGACCATGGGCTGCTGTTGAGACGACTGCGTGACCGGGGGGGTCTGGACGGGACTGTTCTTGAATGGTTCCGTTCATTCCTCTCGGGGAGGAGCCAGCGGGTGGTGTTGGGGGAGGAAACATCGAGCCCCCGCGCCTTACCGTGTGGCGTTCCGCAGGGATCGATCTTGTCTCCATTATTATTTAACATCTATATGCAGCCCTTGGGGGAGGTCGTGAGAGGGTTCGGGGTGCGATGTCACCAGTATGCTGATGATACTCAGCTGTACCTCTCGTTTTCTACCGACCCAGACCCTGCTGTCTCGGTGCTATCCCAATGTTTGGAGGCCGTGGCGGATTGGATGCGGCGGAGCAGACTGAAGCTCAACCCAGATAAGACGGAGGTGATGGTGGTGGGGAGGGCGAAGGGGGTGGTGGCCCCCCTGATTGGGGGGGTTTGCCCCCCTGTAGCTCAGCAGGTCCGGAGTCTGGGGGTCATATTGGACGCAGACCTGCGGCTGGAGCGGCAGGTGGAGGCAGTCGCTAAGGCTGCCTTCCGCCAGCTTTATCTGGTACGTAGGCTGCGTCCGTATGTCTCTGGCCCGGACCTGGCCTCCCTCATCCATGCCTTCGTCACCTCGCGGCTCGACTACTGTAACGCGCTCTACGTGGGGCTTCCCTTGTTCTTGGCCCGGAGGCTGCAGCTGGTGCAGAATGCGGCGGCCCGTCTTCTTACGGGGACGGGTCGCCGGGAGCACATTACACCGGTGCTCCGAGCGCTGCACTGGCTGCCGATAGTGTGCCGGGCCAAGTTCAAGGTCCTAGTAATGATCTATAAAGCCCTATACGGCCTTGGCCCCTCTTACCTTAGGGACCGCCTCGCCCTTCGCGCCCCGGAACGGCTCCTGCGGTCTGCCGGGGGTGCCCTCCTGGAGGTCCCCCGTGTTAAGCGGGGGGCCACGATGGAGCGAGCATTCTCGGTGGTAGGGCCGCGGCTGTGGAACTCCCTTCCGGAGGAAGCTCGCCTGGCCCCAAGCCTTTTGACATTTCGGCGGAACTGTAAGACCTGGCTGTTTGCCCAGGCCTTTGGGAGGGAGGGTGGGGGGGGTGACTTTTAATCCCCCACCTATGTATTTATATATTATTGTATTTTGCCCTGTTTTATTGTTGTATTTTATATTTGTATTTTAATTGATTTTAAGTGTTTTTATTGTTGTTAGCCGCCCCGAGCTGCATTGCAGGAGGGGGCGGGATAGAAATCTATAAAATAAATAAATAAAAATAATCAAAACTACAGCCACATATGAGCTACAGTTACATGATGTTCTTTGTGACATGAGTGCACCCTTTTCCTTCCCATATAAGTACTTGGAAGGACTATAAAAGTTCTGTGACATCATAGCAGCAAGGGTTTATTCTCTAGGGGTAGTCTTGCAGATGAAACAGCTCATTGCTGTTTTCATTTCGGATCCTGCAATTTCCGGATTTAAATGCGGAACTGTATTATGGTTCCATATTTAAATCTATTACAACCTTTAAAAAAAAAATTTTTTTAAATGAAATAAAAAAATCACTGTGCAGGCACAAAATGGCCACCAGATGATTCTGTGCATGTGCACCCTCTTCCAAAATGGCAGCAGCAGCTTCATCGACATTTTGGATAAGGGCAGCTGGTCTGCGTATGCACAGCGGTCATTTTGCATATGCATAGACCAGCTGTCCTTTTCCAAAATGACGATGCTACCGATCGCCATTTGGGGCATGCACAGAGTTTTAATGAATTTTAAACCAAACCTAATTGGCCTGTGCGAACACAGGTTTGGTTTGGTATAGACTGATCCGTAAGGGCTCCTTGCAAGAACGTATTCGTCATATCCGAATCCATAAGACCGCCCCTATTGTTCTTCCAATGTCAAATGCAGCTAGTACAGGGTTTGTGTACCACTCAAGTCAGGGCTTAAGGGAGATTTAAAGTGTGCATAGGTCTTGTGGTGTCCCTTTAAACAAGTATGAATTTATTTCACCCACATGGAGGAAATAACAAACAAAATTTAGTTTCCCCTACCTACACCACTGCATTTCAGCAGCATACTTCTCTAATCAAATAAAGTGGAGTCCTGCTAAGTCAAATTTTGTAGGAGTTCACCTTATCAGGAATTCATCTTATGCAGAGTTAAATAAGTGAGTGTAAGTTTTACCCAAGTGCTATTTTGCCCTCGCAGCTAAAAATAGCCGTACTTTTGAATGAATTAAAGCTTTAGCGGCAGCATATGGTTAAATTACTATAGTATGCTCCCTCCAAGCATGCAATACAATTAAATACACAGCACTCCTGCTCCCTGCCACGCATCTGAGCAGGAAGGTTTACAGTGTAGGCAGGGGGTGGGAGCACTGCTGTATTGCACTACAAGCTTGGATGGTACAAACTACTGTGTTTCAACTACATGCTGCCAAGAAATCATTCAAAGGAATGGATATTTTTAGCTGGATTGGTATACTCCATACGCCTTACAAATTGTAGTTACCAGGGTACAAAAGCTGACCTATCCAATACAAGAAGCAATACAAATATTGGACCTGGGGGTGGGGGGAAATATTTCTTCAACTTAACCAGAAATGTGAGCTATGTAAGTTCAACTGAAGTGGATCCCACTGTACTATTGTGAGATCTAGGCTCTTAACATTTGTCATATCAGGCTTCAGGAATAGGTAAGATTCACCCTTCCATCAGCTGAATGCCCACCATTTTAAGATTTTGGGTGATTTCAGATGTTACGTTTTCGGCATTCACCACAGTCAACCTCAGTCAAACGCGGGCGGTGGTGAAAGAGCCGTGCATGTTTGTTCGCTCACATCCAGGTGTTCACCACAGTCAAACGCGGCCCGGGGTGAAACTAACCACACTTCGTGAGGTCGGGGCGGGAGGAGGTCCAGAAGTGTGGTGAATGTCCACCACGGCAGGGGTGAATGAAAAGTAACTTCTGAAGGGAAACCCCCAGCCGTGGTGGAAGGAAATGAACGGGCCATGGTGACAGCATGCAGCGTCGCTGCTAGGCAACCAACAACAAGCGGTGCACGGAGGGAGAGTTAAAGGGCAGGCAGCAGTAGGGAAACATGGCGGAGAAGTCGATGGAGCGGAGGGAGGAGGAAACGGAGCAAAGGATGGAGCAAGAGGGTGAGGAGGAGGTGCAGCAGCAGCAGCAGCAGGGGGAACCCGGCCCAGTGGGGGACACCCAGCGGCACATGGGGCCACCCCGGAAGAGGGTACGGGTCACAACTGAGAGCGGGTCGGTCAGAACAGGGGACAGGAGGGGCACAGGAGGGAGGGAGGGAGGAAACACAGGCGACAGGAGCATAACCGGCAGCCCCCACTGTACCCCCATACAGACCAGCAAGAGGGCATGCGTCCCGGAGAAGGCAGAGGCTGGAAGGAGACAGGGACAGGCGGAGGAGGAGGTGGTAGCGGAGGGGACGGTACCCCGGTGCCGGTACCACAGGGGGGGGTCAGGGGGGGCTCCAGGAGACACACAACCTTATTCCTATCTGGGCGACACCTGAGATGCAGGTGGAGCTTTCAGTCAATGCCCGGAACGAGCAGGTGTTCGCCCAGATAGCCACGGAGATGGGGGAAGCTGGATACGACCGTATGCCCACACAGTGCCGGACCAAAATCAAGGAACTTAAAATGGGGTTCAAGGATATATCCGACAACAGCCAGAGCTCAGGGCGGGCTACACGTGCCTCCCCCTACATAGATGTGCTGAGCCGGGTGCTGCACCGCAAGGGCTCCATCGTGGTCCAGTGCCTGGTAGTCGGGGGTGCCCGGGAGGAACGGCCCGCTCAGGATGACACACACACCCTTGCATCTAGAGGTCCCAAAGCAAGCCCCGCCACTGGCCACCGACACCAGGGAGGAGATGCCAACCAAGCACCTCAGGCACATGCGCCCGACACTCCCCAGCCCGACGTCTGGAAAGGCCACACACATCCCAGTAGACTCCGAGGAGGGGGAGGGGGAGGAGGAGACAGTCACCCTGACACTCGCGGCCTGCCGACCAGCAGACCGGGCAGACACCAGCCCCAGTAACTGGCCAGCCTCTGAGGGAACAGACAACGAGGGAGCAGGTAAGGGCAGGGCAGGGCATGCAAACAGAGCCCGATGGAAGGGGGCAACAAGGCAGTGGGTGGGGAAGGGCCATGACAGTCCCCCATGGCCCCAACAGCAGGGATGGGGCATGGGCAGAGGGACCGGCGAAGGAGGTGGCCAGTGCCCGTGCAGGGGGGAAGGAGCACCCAGAGCACTGTGACAGGAAGGGGGGCAGGGAACAGCACCCTACAGTATGGACTGATCCCTACCACACTGAGCACAGGAGGACCGAGGGTGGGGGCTGCCCATCCCGCCCTCACAGAGGATGCAGGAGCAGCGTGCGCGGGCGCGCAGGCAGAAGGAGGCTATAGCTGTCCCCTCCCTCGCTCTCCCTCGCTTCTCCTGCTCGCCCAACCGCCTTCGTCCCTTCTCCCTCACTGCCCCGCATGCCTGGAACTCCCTCCCTGCCGACATCCGCCTCGCCTCCTCCCTCCGCTCCTTCAAGTCCCTCCTCAAGACCCACCTTTTCCATGCTGCCTTTCCCAATGCCCTCTAGTCTTTCCCCTTGCTCTTACTGTCAGCCGTCCTCTGCTGACTGCTGCTACCGACCACCTTGTAACCAAGCCAAGTACACGCACCTGAGACTTCGCATCCGCCTGAATGTTTGTTTGTCTTCTCCCATGTCTCTCCCGCTGTCCCCTCTCCTTGTCTCCCCCTCCTTGGTCCTTTTAGATTGTAAGCCACAGGCAGGGACCGCAGCTGATTGTATGTTCTGTACAGCGCCAGGTTGTTACTGGCGCTTTATAAATGTTTATTAATAATAATAATAATAATAGCCCAAGAGCTCGTCTCAACCAGCACGAGGCAGATGGAGGAGATGCTGGTGGCTGTGAACGGCTGGAGAAGGGGACGACAAGAGCACTACAACAGGTGGAGGGGAGAGACAGGGCACTGATGGCCGAGATGAGAAAGGACAGGCAGCTGCTGAGGTGGGATATGAACAGACAACTGGAGGCACCGCCGGTCCGAGGAGCTGTCACGTAAACT
Organism: Sphenodon punctatus; assembly: GCA_003113815.1. Taxonomy (NCBI): domain Eukaryota; kingdom Metazoa; phylum Chordata; class Lepidosauria; order Sphenodontia; family Sphenodontidae; genus Sphenodon; species Sphenodon punctatus. The sequence continues at coordinate 434,371 of QEPC01015163.1, read as the reverse complement.
CAACCACTCGCTAGAGCAGGGCACGTCCATCCTCCTGCAAGCCAGGGCCTTGAGTGTCTTCATATTGGAGCAGCCCTGCCGGGGGTCATGTCGACGCCCGAACACTTGCCCCCTCTACCCCCACCGCAGGCCCTGCCAGCACTGCAACACCCGCAACCCCAACTGCATATGGGACTGCAGATCTGGGGACCCATTTCCCCTCAGCACAGATGCCAGCAGCCAGACTGCCTGGTCCCGAGATGGCCACAGCCGACACAGGGGGGGCAGGAGGGGCAGGGGACTTCCAGGGGCAATGGACAGGGGGCAGGTGCTGGGACCCTGGGCCTGGCGCCTGACAGCACCTCCACCTCAGACGAGGGGGGGGGTCAGTTGCAATGGCCATCACAGTTGGTAGGGGGAGGGAAAGGGCAAGGGGCACATGGGGCAGGGGCAGGGCAGCATAGTGGACTGGTAACAGAGGGGGCACCCGACACCACCGGGCGGGGGGGGCACACGGGCGCAATGGTGTATCAGGGTTCTGGGCGGGAATGGGGGAGCACATTATAAAATCTTTGACACACCTTAATCTGTCCAAGAGCTTTATTCCATGCATTCCCAATGCAACAGCAGCAGCGGTGTGGCTGCAGGCACTGTGCGGTCTATGTTCAGAGGGTCCATGGCGACAAGGGCCTCAGGGATGGGCCAGGCGCTCAACATGATGTGCCAGCACTGCCCTGATGCACTTGGCATAGTGGTACTCGTGGGGATTGGGCACGTCGACATACAGTGGTATCGGACCGGGCAGGCGGCGTGTAGGGGCTAGTCAAGAGCTGCACCGTCGGTCTCGCATATGTTGTGGAGGACACAGCAGGCTCCAATGACAAGGGAGGAGGTCTCCACTGTATACTCCAGCCGGCCAGCTAGACAGCGCCAACGCTGCTTGAGGGCACCAAAGGACCTCTAGACTATGGTGCGAGCGGTGCTGAGGCGGGTGTTGTACCGCTGCTGAGCTGGGGTGATGGCCACAGGAAACACCTTCATCAACCATCGCTTCAGAGGATAGGCCGGGTCACCAATGATGCATGGGGGCATCATCACCCTCTCGATGCGGGTCATACGCATGTCAGTGAAGTCCCTCCTGTACATGCGGGCAAACAGCGGGGAGATTGTGAGGATGTGAGCATCGTGGCTGCGGCCCGAGTGCCCAGTGAAGATGTCAGTGAAGCGCCCCCTATGATCCACCAGGCCCTGTAGTTGTAGCAAGTGGTATCCGTGCCAGTTGATGTACTCGGCCTCATCGTCATCCGGGGGCCGCAGGATTTCTATGAGTGCCATCGATCGCCCCCAGACAATTGAGGAAGCCCAGATCAAGAAAACCCTGCATAACGTTGGCCTGATCGATAAGCGGGATTACACGCTCCATTAGCACCCCCTCCACCGCCTCGCAGAAGTCCCGCACTATACACGCCACGGTTGTGAGCCGCACTCCAAAGTGCTGTGCAATGGAACAGCAGGGGTCAGGGGTGGCCAAGGCCCACACAGCAATGGCGACGCATGTGGCACGGGAATGGGGTCCCGCATATCATCCTGAGGGGTTCAAGCCACTCCCGCAGCCGCTCTGCCAGTAGCATGAGGGTGCGCCTGTCTATTCTGAAGTGTCTGACCCAGGTGGCATCGTCCCACAGTGCCAGCACCCTCTGCCACCACTGGTGAGCCCTCGGCACGGCCCATGTGTGCCTCTGGATGGGCATTGCAAGGTGCAGCGCTAAGTACCTGGCAGCCCTCTCACGAACCCCTGGACAGCAGGACCCTGCTGCCGGCTGGAAGGTTGTTTGCCCGTAGCACTGGCATGCTATAGGCCAGTCCAAGACGCCGTGCTGTCCCCAGGGCTCCATCCGGCCCTGCAGGTAGTGTGACAGGTGTCTGCCCCCAACCTGGACATGTACCACTGGTCCGCCTGGATCCTGTCTAGCTCATCCATGCTGATCCCCACAAGTGCCACGTGCTCCCGGAACCACTCCATCGCCGCCTGCAGCAGGGCCAGCAACTCCAAGCTGTGTGCGATCCATCCCAGCGGGTGTGGCTGCTCTGTTGGTTTGGGGAAACGTGTGCTCGCCACCACCTTTGACCGCACACCTGTGCTAATATACCTACGACTCCGAACCCCCACCCCCAGGGCCCATGGGGTGCTCACTGGTGGCTGCACAGCCCCTGACTAAAGGGCTGGCGGCCCTGGAGCTCTGTCCCCTGCATGGGGGATCCGCCAGTGTTGGTGGCGAGGGGGCGGGGGTTCCCTTTGGTGCCACTGTGATCCCCTGGTAGCAGCTGCGGGGCCAGCACTGGGAGTGCCCTGTCCTGCCTCCCCCCCCCGGCCTGTGACGTTGGCTCCCTGGGCTGTGGTTCTCCCTGTGCATGCTCTTGCTGGAGTTCCTATCTCATCTAGCAGGTGTGTATGCATGGGGATGTTGGCCTTGTGTGCCTGCAGCTGTGTGCTGCCCAGTCCCTTCGCCTCCCTCCTTAGCAGCCCCATTGTTCCCATCATGCCGTTATCTGTTGGCCTTGGCGGCCCCTGTCTCCCTGTGGAGCCCCCCGGCCCCGCATCCCATGCTGCTCCCACGTCCGCTGCTGCTCAGAACCTCCAGGAGCTGAACCATGGTGGCTGCATCTCAGCCTGAGGTCCCGCTCGGCGGCTCCGGGGGCTCCATCCAGCCCTGGACCGCCCGTGAGAGCATGGCCATTTGCGATCTGTGGCGTTTGCCCATCGTTCAGTGCTGCCTGAGCTCCTTGCCCACCCGGCCGGATGCCTATCGTATGCTGCTCTTTGGCTATGTAGTGACTGCTCATGAATGCCGCGTGCAATGTGAGGAGCTGGGGCTCACCCCCTTCCCTGAGGGATGCCTACCGTCCACTCTGAAGGGCCATGCGGTGTGGAGTCCCACTGAGACAGCCTCCGCCCTGTGTGTGTGTGCCTTCCCGGGATATGCTACCTGCCTGAGTGAGGGTGGCCCTGCAGTGGCCATGTCCTACTTCATCAGTGTGCAGGGTGCGCGTGGGTATCCACGCTCCCATGATGCTGCCTACTAGGGCTGAAGTGGCAGCAGCTTTTACCATCCTGTGATTCCATTCCGCCATTTCGGAATTGCCTGCGCCACACCACGGCTTATCTGCCGACATTCCACTAATTCTGCCGGCATTCTGCAAATTCAGAAACTATTGGAAAAATTGCAGAATTGTTGGAAACTGTCAGAAAACTGCTGTTCTGCTATTTTGTGGCGCTGGTGGAAGTAGCAAAAATGGCATGTTTCTGCTATTTGTGAAGCCTGTGGAAGTAGCAGAATGAAATTAGCAGAACTGCGGAAGTAGCGGAATGAAACTAGCAGAATGAAAGCCTCTGCCATGCCATACCACTAATTGCGGAAAAGCTGTTTACGGCGGAAATAGCGACCGCTGCGACTTTCCGCTACAGCCCTACTGCCTACTGCCGTCTGCTGGAGCTGTCCCACCTGCCCTGGCCTCCTGTGGCTGATTATGGAATGCCCCCCCCTTTGGACCGGAGCTGGCGGCCCTGTCAGAGGTGTGCAGCTGTTCTGATGTGCAACTCGGGATGAGCTGTGAAGATCGCTTCGAGGCCTTCTGCCTGATCTGCTTTCACATGGCCACCCGAGGCTTCTGCCGGGGTCTGTGTCAATGGTCCCACTATGTGCACCTGTTGTCGTTACCGTCCCCTCCACCCGATGGTAGCCCCAGAAGCTGTCTAGGGAGCGCCAGCCTCTTCTGGCAGCTGGGTGCCTCCTCAGCGCATTCCTTCCGCCTGTGGCCTGGATGCTTCGTCCCCTGCTTTCTGCCTCCTTGGGACTGATGGACCCCCTGTGACCCGTCTCCGCCCGCCCGTCGCCCTATCGCCTTGGACCTGCGGCGCCGCTCCAGGACCCTTCGTGTGGCATCCTGCGGACATATCGCCGACGACCCTCCATCTCTGTGAGCTGCCTCCCTCACCCTTGCGCCCCGTTCTCCTGTCCCTGGATTGGTGGTCCCTGTTCCACGGGGCTGGGCCTGCTCCCTCACCTTGGTGTCCTTTGACTGCGGACCTGCCTTCTATCTGCCCCGTTTGCCTTGGGGAGTGCGTCTGGGTGGCCCTCTTGCCCTCCCTCACCCGTGCAGGCGGGGGGGGTTGGTGTTTCCGTGCCTTTGTCCGCTGCCTCCCCTCCCACACTGGGTGTGCTTATACTCCGGATGCTTGTTATGTGGCATTAGGTTGTGCTTGGTCCCTCACTCCCGGACTGGGCCCCGTGTCCCCCTTGCAGCTGCCCCTACTTGTTTATCCTCGCGCTCCCGCTCTTTATGCCTTTTAGCCAGGTCGTTGCTGCTTGTGCCCTCAATAAATGCCTGGTGTGCTTCACTGTGCCTGGTGCTGCCTCCTTACTGCTTGGTCTGCTTGGGTTCCCCTTCCCCTTTGCCACTGGGCCCCTGCCCCTGCTTCTGGTCTGTCCGTGCCAGCCCCCCCCCCTCCTCCCATGCGTCAGTGAGGTCAGGGGGTTCCCTGTCCACCTCTGGTGTGTGCCTCCCTCCGCCCCCTTGCTCCGCTCCCCTTTGTTGTGTGGGTGTGCTGCTTCATTTGTGTGTGTGCACTTTTCGATTTGAAGTGCGCGCGCCTTCCATTCGGCCACTATTTGGAAGTGCTGCTCGCACTGCCTCTCCCTCTAACTCCTCCCTTTGTGTTTCCCTTTCCTGGGTGGTGCACACGGCCTTCTGTGGCTTCGTTGGCCCTCCGGCGGCCATGTTTGCATCTGCATGACCCCGTTGCATTGTGGGGCTCCCACCTCAGTTCTCGCCACCGCGTCACTTCTGTTGTGTTCCCCCGGCCTGTGTTCACTCCAGTTGGCCCCAGGCGGTGGTGCTGCCCCCATCACGTCTATTGGGGCCACGCGTCTCACCACGGCCCGCGGTGAATACATTCACACCGGAGTGGAATTCACTGTGGTGAATTTAACCACGTAACGTCTGAAATCACCCTTTTATGCAAGACTTTGTTTTGTCTGTTTTTCTTCCATTCAAAGATTAATTACAGAAAAACTGAAGTTTCCACTCCACATCTTAGGCCCTTTCAACAGGAGATGCCCCCACCCATCTCCACGCAGTTTCGCTGCATGGAGATGGCTGGAGGCGCCCATGGGAATGCCGCGACAGATGGGTGGGGGTGCATGCACGGTCTCACGCTACACCCATCTCTACCCATCACCCACACATTTTATTTGTATTTATTTATATGAAAACTTATATGCTTCCCCTTCCTGCCTCAGGCATCTTGGGGCAGCTAACAACATTTTTAAAATATTGAAAACATATTAAAATACACAGTGATAAAATGACAATTAAAACAACCTAAAAAGCCCATACTCACCCACTCACCCTAGCCCAACCCACCCACCCCATCTCCCTTGATAAAGGCCCAGCGGAACAGCCAGGTCTTATACTGTCTGCAGAAAGAGGGGAGGTCGGTAATCAAGTAGACATGGAGCAATGGGCTCCAATGCCCATTGCTCTGTGGGTGGAAAGAGGCGCGCACCCACCTCCACCCACCGTGGGTACACACCCATCCTTCCCCACCCACCCACCCGCCGCAGCCCATTTGAAAAGGGTCTTAGTTTCTGTTTGATCTGAAGGATTAATAAATCATTTTAGCATACAACAATGATAATTAGATTAGGATAGGGTATCACAAGCACTGCCTTTACTTATTCATAATCAAAACATTCACACAGACAAATACGAAGTGGTCACCAAATAAGTGCAGTGTGTTAACTAAAAGACTGGAGCCATCCACAACGTCAGGCAGCCCTCCTCCTGGGGTTTGCTATATGTCCTTTACAGGAATAAGCCCTGCCTGCCTGCCTGCCCAAAATTCCCAGATGGGTGCCACTCCAGCTTGAGGGGCCCTGCCTCTGCCCATCCCCCCCAACCTAAATGCCCCTTATCTTGCCACATGACAGAAATGGGGGGGGGGGAGATGGGAAAAGTCCCCACCAGCACACCCTGCAGCCTCCTTGCTCTAAGGTGTGTGGCGGGGACAATCACACATCCCTCCCCCGCATAGGATCGTGGGGAGCGGGGGGAATTCTGGACTTTATTTGCCTCTTTTCAGATAGCTATCTGAATAATATTGCATAAAATGGAACAGGTATTCACTTTTCTGCTTACTTGGGTATCCCAGTTACCAAAATGGAATACTTCAGTATGAGAATACTTTGATATTTCAGTTATTTTTTAAATTCTAGTTATATTCATTCATTCAGATTTATATGCAGGCCTTCCCATAGAGGTTCAGGACAGCTCACAATTCAGAAAACATAACAATAAAATCCAGACAATTAAAACTCCCATCTTCCTCCACAACCCTACCCAAACACCCAACCAACTCCTATCTCCGCATGCCAAATGCTTTTTTCAAATAAAAATGTTTTACACAGCCTCCAGAAGATGCAGAGACTCAGGGTGAGACAAACCTCCTGGGGAAGGGATATCCACAATATGCGGGCAGCAACCGAGAACGCCCTCCTGTGCCCCTCGATCCCACGGACAAGGGTAACAGATGGAACCTGCAAGAGAGTGCCTTCAGCCAACCGTAGAGGTCACAATGGGACATGGTAAGACGGGTGGTCTTTCAGATATGTGGGACCCAGACTGTTTACGGCTTTAAAGATTACAACCAGCACACTGAATTGTGCTCAGAAAGCTACAGGTAGTCAGGTATGACACATCAAGAGTGGTCCTGCGTAGCCCCACCAGGTCCTGCAGTTGTGTCAACCACACTCCATGATCAACTTTATCAAAGGCTGCTGAAAGAGCTAACTTGTACAACAAGGTAGAATTCCCCTTGTCCATCTCAAGGCACAGATCGTCGACCAAAGCCACATACATAGTCTCCATGCCATAACCACAATGAAAACCTCACTGAAATGGGTCCAGGAATCCAATAACATCGAGATGAGCCTGGAGCGGTTGGGCAACCACCCATTCAATAACCTTCCCTTAAAAGGTTAGGGCCAATAGCTGGCAGGGGAGTAAGCGTCCAAAGATGATTTCTTAAGGAGGGGCTGGACCACGGTGGTTTTATATTTATTTATTTATTTATTTATTAAATTTATACCCCGCCCCATCCTGAACACAGCTCGGGGCGGCTTACAATCATAAAATACAATATAAAACAATCCAATACTTAAAATACCATATATAAACATTTAATATAACATATAAAACAGGGCCTGGGACATAAATTACTGGGGGTAGAGAAATAAAAATCAACTACCCACCCCCCTCCCCAAAGGCCCAGGCGAACAACCAGGTCTTGCATCTTCGCCGAAATATTAAAAGGCTTGGGGCCAGGCGGGCCTCCTCCGGCAGGGAGTTCCAGAGACGCGGCCCGGCCACCGAGAATGCCCTCTCCATTGTGGCCCCCCGCTTAACGCGGGGGACATCCAGGAAGGCACCCCTGGCAGACCGAAGGAGTCACTCCGGGGCGCGGAGGGCGAGGCGGTCCCTGAGGTATGAGGGGCTGAGACCGTGCAAGGCTTTGTAAATCAATACCAACACCTTGAATCTGGCTCGGTATGCTATCGGCAGCCAGCGCAGAGCCTGGAACACTGGTGTTATGTGCTCCCGGTGACCCGTCCCCGAAAGGAGACAGGCCAACGCATTCTGCACTACCTGCAGCCTCCGAACCAAACAAAAGGGAAGCCCCACATAGAGCGCGTTGTAATAGTCCAGCCTCGAGGTGACGAAGGCATGGATGAGGGAGGCCAGGCCTGGGCCAGAGACGAACGGACG
>QEPC01015163.1:391164-414758 GCA_003113815.1 Sphenodon punctatus | reverse complement strand
CTGGCTGGCACATGCAAATCCTGCCCTTCTTTGGGTGCTGCGGAGGGATGAGACCCTTTGCTGGCATGTGCAAATCCTGCCCTTCTTTGGGTGCTAGTAGCGATGGCAACTTGAAGTACCCCTGCTGGCACGATCAAATCCTGCCCTCCTTGGGGTGCTAGGGATTGCAACTAGAAAGGCTCTGGCTGGCACGTGCAAACCCTGCCCTCCTTGGGGTGCTATGGATGGCAACTGGAAAGACCCTGGTGGCTGGCACGTGCAAATCCTGCCCTCCTTGGGGTGCTAGGGGATGCTAGGGATTGCAACTAGAAAGGCCCTGGCTGGCACGTGCAAATCCTGCCCTCTTTGGGGCGCTATGGATGGCAACTGGAAAGACCCTGGTGGCTGGCACATGCAAATCCTGCCCTTATTTGAGGGTGCGTAGGGAATGGGATGGCAACTGGAGAGTGGAGACCCTTGCTAGCGTGGCACATGTTTGGGTTGGGGTGCTGCTCGTGTTCATGCCTGACTGCTGGAAGAGCCACCCACACTACAGTACCCTCTCTCTCTGTGGCAGACATCCGCTGCTACCCGCTGATGCCCACCTGTTTGTGCCTGACTGATGCCCACCACCCACGCCAGTGAGCTCGCTCTAACGGATAGAGGCTTTCTTGTCCTCAAAGTATAAAAAAAAGTTTACAAACCTGGCAGCACCTCCTGTGGCCGCCGCTTGCTCCTCATCCGAGGAGCCAGCCACCACCACCAAAGGTCCAGGGGCAGTGACCTCCTCCTCTGAGAGCATCACATTGGCCCCCAGCTGTGGCATCAGCACAACAGCCTTCTTCATTTTTTTTTAAACACGCAGCCAAACCAACCAAAACACACAGTCAGTCACCCACCACACACCAACACTCACCAACCAGCCAAACCAAACACAAACAGCCAAAACACATGAACCGAACAGCCACCCAGCCAAACACACACTCTCTTGCCACACAGCTCCGCACCCACTCGAATTTCCAGTTTCTGGCGCGATCATGCGTTCTCGCGATACTTTTTCCAAATGTCCGAACCGAACACGACCAAACCGAACGGCTGAACCAAAACTCGGAAAACGACCCGAACCGAACAGCCGAACCTGAACCGCAACCTGTTCGCACATCCCTATATATTACATGTATGTTGATGATGGTAAAATATTAAATATTGGTCGAATTTTGAAATAATTTCAATGTTTTTTGACGTTTATGTTTTGTGGCAATGTATGGAGTTGAAGGTTTTTTGAATTGTAATTGTCCAGATTTTTTTTATTATTATTTGAAGAAAACTTTTGTGCATTTAAAGTTTTTTTAAACTGTTAAGTTTTTTGTTGTTGTTAATATTCATTTGTTCAGTACAAATTGGATGGGTATATTCATTTGTTCAGATATCCATTTCAGCTCTACCCTGCACATATCTATTAGTGTGAGGATGATATCCCTCCACCCCTTTTTGTTTTGTTTGTTTGTCATGTTTTCTTTTTTTGGATGCATCTGTGTTTTAAAAGAGTTCTATGTGTGACTCCTGGCAATGATTGGTCTCAGAGGTGTTCAATTGATTTAGTTAGTTGGGCTCATGGATGGGCACCTTTTTGAATCAGTAGTTGATTATATAAGACAGACAGGCATTTGGATGTAGTTTTCTTGAAGGCAAGGTGCTTTCTAATGGCGCTTTGAGACCAATGTTGGTCTGCTAAAATTCCACATTGTTGATTTACAATTAAGGCATTTGGGATTTGTTTGTTCTTTTAGTATTTGAGGGGTTTTGTTTGTGATGGATGCTTTAATACTTTTTTTTTTTTTTTTTTTAGCAAAGTGTTTGATCTGTGTATGTTTATGGATGCAGTCGATGGGTGTTTTTATACACACATTTCTGATGCATGTTTGCTGTGACATCCTGAACTTTCTGTGTGTCTAAATCACTCACCCAGATCTTAAACATCTGAGTCTTTGAACTTCTATGTAGAACTTCTCCCAGGACTTGTGTGTGTAAAAAGTTATCCTGGTAAACTGCTGAGAGAGAGAGAGAGAGAGAGAGAGAGAGAGAAATAAAAGAATGCATCAGGAACTTACTTGTGGACTTTTAAACCCAGAAGTTTTTAAGATCAGCACTTTAAGGTGAATGCCTGGGGGCATTTTGTAATTACAAGTGGTCAGCCAATATTAAAAAGTGCTCACCACGTGGAGACGTCATGGTACTGCAATCACAAAGAGAGTGGCTGTAAGTATGTATGCCTCTGTGGGGTCCACTTCGGGGCTGAGTCCTCCCAAACTACTCCCAGCTACTGTAAAGCTGAAACCCACCAATGGAACAGCCTCCTCAAAGTGCCACTAGGGTCACACAAATCCATTATTATGTTTGTCTGTTTATTTACAATACAACACTGTCACCAGTCCAGGGCGCGCAGGCCCCCTTAGCCCCTCCAAGGGCTTTAACCATTTGTGCCTGACTGATGCCCACCACCAGTTCCTTACACAACGGGCCTTCTGCCCAGCCTTTTGGGCTCACGCCAAATTCCATGCCCTTCTCGGGGTCCGGGTGTGGACAAGCCTGGCCCCTGAAGCTGTTCCCCAGTCCACTGTGTCCTGGCATTTCAGTAGGTCTTTACTACCCACTTTTTCAATAGGCTCAATAGCTCAGTCCAGAGCCCTCCCAGATACAGTCTCTCTCTGTGGACTAGGTGCCTTACTGGCAGGCCACTGCAGGCCCACTCTCAGTACGGCAAAGTACCAGGTGCCTAATCCAGCCACTCAGCCCCAGAGGGGCTCACTCACTGTTCTGATGATCCGTCAAGCCATTCCTCAGCTGCCCCATACTTGCGCAGCTCCAAGCCAGCGCCTCAGGCTACTGCAGCTCTCCCCGTTCGGCTCCTCCTTCTGGGCCCCACTGAGCTGCCACAGCACCACACCAACAACCGACCCAGAGCTTCTTCTGGTTGTTCCACCTGCTCGGGCCATTCCCAGCTGGCCCTGCAACCAGGCCCCAGCTGCAGGTTTCAGGCAACTACTAGCCAGCCACTTTGCTCTGCTCACCACCACACTGAACAATCATGGAGGTGGCCTTTCCCCATGCTGAGCACAGCTTTGGTGGCAGCCTTTCACCATGCCAAGCAAAGCTGCTGTCAGCCTTTGAAAGGCTCACGCCGCCCCCAAGCGCTCAACCCCGCTTAAAGGGCCACAGTTCTAACAGTGGCCACGGCCGCCTGAGGGAGGAAAACACCACTGCTGCATCTGGAACAGGGCTGGCCAAAGCCACCCTGTTGCAGTGGCTAAGAGACAATACCTCTGGCTGTGAATGGGAACGTGGCCCCCACTTAAGCCTAGGGAGGCAATTTACACATGCACAAAACCCCCTTGCGTATCTGTGCAGATGAGGATTGCATCCTTTGACTGCAATCCTGAATGCACAAAAGTCAGTGGCAAAACACCCATTGACATTAGTAATGAATGAGTAATGACTGCACCCTAACTTTTTACTTAGGGGGGGAAATAAAAAATTTAAACACAAGATTTGCTTGGAAAGTGTGTTAAAAGCTGAGTGGTTCTGTTAACAATAGTAATAAAAAGTTATCAAGCAGAGCGCTATCAGATACTTAACACTCACAATAACTCTCTGACTCCATTTCAAATTCATGCATACCAGGTCCTGCATCTCCCTTTCTGCTTTATTCTTCCCCTTTGTCATCATTATCAAATTACTAAGAAGTATGTAGAATGACAAGGATGCAATACATCATCCACACTTTTCTCAGTGTGGCTGGCTCTCTCTGGAACATCTCCCTCTTTGTAATCACAAATAAAGCCAGTTTCTAAAGCACTTATAAGACAGACGACCAGTCTGAACTACTGAAGGTAGTTACAATTTTACTTCCCTACCCTTCATGCTGAGGAATTAAGCGCACATCAGTTATCTACTTTTTTTTCAGTTTCATACCGTATAGGCCTCAAGCCTAAATCTGGAGCAGCCGATGGGAAATATCGATGATACAATTCTGATGCAAGCAGTTTGAGCATTGCAGCCTAAGAGGAGTCTTAATGAAACAGCGGTCTTGTTATTAATAAAATACATGTTACTACCAGAGATAACACCAAGGGGTAGACATCCTCCTCCTCTCCCAAATATTTCCCACTACCCATTCTGCTACCCCCACCCACCGGAGAGACAGAATAGATTCACAATAAGCTGTCGAACAAAGTGCTGTAGATTAAGGTCACAGCATGAATTAAAATTAAAATTTTAGCACTGGTTTAAATTTGTTTTATTAATGGTAAACACATGCCCTTTTATAAAGGTATTTTATAAACTATGTGTAGCAAAATCCTTGCTCCCCCAACAATGGCCTTCGCCACAACTTTGCTCCTCCAAACTAATCTCTCTCATGTTATCATGCCCTTGGAAAGGGTGCAAACTATGTTTTTGAGGTCGCTTCTAGCTCTGCCAAACCATGCTCCCAATGTTGCTCTTCGTAGGGACTGTGGGCTGACTCCTGTTGAATCCCAAGTCTGGCGTCTGGCCATAGGGTACTGGTTGAAATTGCACTTTTTACGCACTGCCCCATTAGCTACCCAGGTATTGGCAGAAGACAACCTGTGGGTAAGCCAAGTGAGATCCAAGTTATGTCGTATGGGCCTGGCTTTAGATAATCTATACTCCCTGAGTTATGAGGGTACAAGGAATCTATTTTTCCAGAGGCTGGCAGATATTACTCTGCAAGAGGAGACTGCCATCCTCCGAGGTAAGACCTCGCTTGTTTTAGTCAGGGAATTATATGACTACTCTCCTCATTTGGCACCTTTTTTGCAATACCAACTGAGTCCTCAGATCCGTAGGTGCTTCGTAATGGCAAGAATGAATATTTTTTCCTCTGGTGGGGTTGAGGGTCGCTTTCAGGGGCAACATTGAATTCCTCCTTTATGTGATTGCTCTCTTCGGCTTCCTGATACTATTGAACACATTTTATTGTATTGTGAATGGTATGTGGACCTTCGTGCCAAATGGATATCCCCCTATGTGAAATTAAATCAGAATGAGCGTCAGGTGTTCCTGGAATTGTTGGGAGGCCAGGATGAAACCATGACGAGGAATGTTGCTTATTTCCTTTTTAAGGTTTTGGCATCCCGAAAGGATAGGGTGGCACTGGCTGTTGGGTAGGTTGGGGGGACGGTTTGGGGATAAAATCTTGACCCCTGACTTTGATTATTGTATGGATATTGTGGTTTGTAATTTTTGATTTTGATTATATCCTTTTATTGTCTTATTTGTGTCAGTGTGATGGCGAGTCTGCACACTTAAATAAATATATATATATATGGTTACTACACATAGGCCGCTTTTACACATGACAAAAATAGGTTCTTATAATTGCTCAAAATACATGGTGTTATAAGTGTTGGAGTTTTGTAATGCGTGAACACCCTATTCCCCTTTCATGCAGCAAGATCTCACCGTCTTGTAAGACCCACCAGATGTGACTCTTACAAGGCTGCGAGATCTCGCTGCATAAAAGGGGAATAGTGTGTTCACACATTACAAAACTTTAGCATTTATAACAGCTGGTATTATCTCAAGCACTTATAAGAACCCATTTTTGTCATGTGTAAAAGCGGTCCCATAGCCAATCAATAATTTGCAATGTGTGATCCAAAATTTGTCTCTTTTCTCCTTCAAAAGTGATACTTGGTCATTATTTAGGGATATTTACACATTTTTAGTGACTAACTCTCAATCCACAGTCTACAGATAACCTGCAACTCTTGGAAAGGGCATGGGTAAATTAATTACACAATTTTTATTTTTATTTTAAATGGATCTCTAACAAATTTCAAATTTAGAATTTAATGTTCAGATTCATAGTGTATTAGTCAAACATAAATTACACTGGGGGGTGTTAACACAGAGGTTCCCAAAGTGGCAGTTCAGGAACCCAAATGGGGCCATGCATCTGTGGATGAGGTCATGATCAAAGATATTTTATATATCTTTTATAGCTTTGTTGCTGTTTGGGGTCATGGAATTATACTTTACTTACATCTCAAAACTGGGACACAGGTAAAACTTTGGGAAACATTGATAACTTACACAGCAAGACATCTGGGTTATTATTTTATTCTATATTATTGAGTATTATACATATTATTAACCAAGTTAAATGGCATGAGTCTGTTACCTGCCTATTATGTATAATACATGTAGCATACTATACTATCAGTTAAGATAACCAAATTAAAAGGCATGAGTCTGTTACTTGCTGGAACAAATTACCTGCTGCATAAATGGTCTAGTCATTATCACAACAAAAAAAGTTCCATCCAATTTATGCAACTGACCAGCAAGCTATGACTCTGATTATTACAATTAAATATATAATTTGAAATTTACCTAGTATTTGAGCTAATAAAAGTACAAGCACATAAAATGTCCATGGAAATCAAGCACAAAAAGAGCATTATCATAGGCCAGTCAGAATCTGAAACAATGAATTTTGGCAGGCAATTTTTTTCCAGTATACCCTTAGCATTAATATTAATTTCATTAGCTACTTTTTTCTACTTCACAACTCAGTGAATTATGATACAGTACTTCATCTGGAGATGCATCTGTTTTCTACTATTCTGAGTTTCAGCTTCTTTTCAGAGTCCTACAGCAAAGATCAGAACTGATCTTGAGATATCCTAATAGGCAAATAGAAATACCTTCAAGGCGCCACATACATGAAAATTTTATATGCAATTGTAAGTCTCTGAATAACTTCTTATGAGGGCAGAAGGCCCATGAAATCCTTCACCTTTACTGTAAGCTGTTAATGAGATGTAAACAAGGTAAAAATTTATTGCCAACTCTACACAATGGCAAATTCTAGCTTACAGGTCGGAAGCTGCATGTGCCTGTATATGTATGCTTAATTTTGCATTTTCAGGTTTGATCTTGCTGCATGAGGTTTGCATATGCTAATCATTTCTATCTACTCTGACCAATCTTTTCCCTCAGGTTCCTGAGTTTCCTGTTTATTTATGAACCTTGGCAGTTTTTTTAAAAAAGTATCAGAAAGTACATAAACCATTCTACTTTGTCCTTTAAATATTCGTACTAGTTTTTAAGAGTTTATGCAGGACATCCAAGATGAATATTGTTCAGCTCAGCTCTTTATACTTATTGAATATTTAAAGGTTTAGAGCTCTCTTAAAATAAATCTCTTATTTTAATTTGGAAGGACATAGGGCTACTGTTTCCATAACAACCACTTTTCGGGAAGCAGATTTTTATTTTATTTTTTTAAATGTCTAATTAACTGCATGGTTTTCAAGTTTAATTAAAGTCACCTAGACAATAGACATGCAATGAAAAATGTAAACTTCATGATCATCTTGTTGCGGTTTCCTTTTTAATTCTCGTGAACCAAAACAAAGCTCCATAAAAACGAAGACTGTAAAAAAAAGCCTAAGGACCTATATTTTACTCTGTTAAGTAAAGCTGATGAGCAGCTCTGAGAAAGAAATGAGATCGAAACTGCTGATGCATCCTTTATCACAGCAATTTCTACAAGGTTATAAAAGTCACGCTTGGATAAAATCTGAGAAGTGCTAAAGCAATGATCTAAGAAATGAATGCAGATAAACTTTCTCTATTGTAAATTAGAAACAGTGAGACTAGGAGAGAAATGCTGCTGACAAATGTTCTAAAATCAAGCATATGGCTTTTGACGATTCATGTATAACAGGAAAAAACAAACAATTTCATGGGCTTTGGACAACATGCCAAAAATGCATGTATGCTGACAGCACATACAATGCATGCATTGTCTCTTCTCAGTATCACATCAGCATGGATATGTCTGGATCCATTTCTTCACAGAAAAAATAAAATTCTTTGACCCCTCCAGTCATTTTCTCCACAATGTCTTCTGAGATATTTGTAGTAAGTGTATTGAAATTCATGCCATGAAGCAGAAGATGGAGAAATTTTGAAAGCTCCAACTTCTGGACCAGTGAGGGAACAACAGTAGAAAGTGAAGGAGGGGCAGTTCCATCCTCTTGATACCTCCCACTAGGGCTGTAGTGGAATGTCGCAGCGGTAGCTATTTCCACTGGAAACACAGTTTCCGCAATTAGTGGTACGGTGCGGCAGAGGCTTTCATTCTGCTAGTTTCATTCCGCTACTTCCACAGTTCCGCTAATTTCATTCCGCTACTTCCACAGGCTTCGCAAAATAGCGGAAACATGACATTGTCGCTACTTCCGCCATTCCGCCAGTGCCACAAAATAGCAGAACAGTGGTTTTCCGACAGTTTCCACAATTTTTCCGCAATTCCGAATTTGCAGAATGCTGGCGGAATTAGCGGAATGTCCGCAGAAAGCCGCAGTGTGGTGCAGGCAATTCTGAAATGGCGGAATGGAATCGCGGCGCAGTAACAGCTGCTGCTGCATCAGCCCTACCTCCCACCCCTACAAAACCCTGCTGTTGCATTTTAGAGTCCCAAATTAAGGAAACGGCTTTAACAGAGGTCAGCAAATGGTGGCTCAGGAGTCACATGTGGCTTTTGGGCACCTGTTTCGCAGTTCCCATCAGATGTGGCTGCCTGGGAGGGGGGTGTCCATGCAGTTCCCTCAGGAACAAAAGTATTCAAGTTTCTGTAGCCTCATGGGGAGCATGCCTTTTGCTGCTACTGCAGTTGCCCAAACCCACCAGACCACCTGGGAGCCAGAGTTTTGATGTAATGGAGAGGACTTAAGCATAGTCATGCAGTGCTAAACCAGCCCTGGTATTAGAGAAAGATGTGATCGATGTAATACATTTTGTGGCTCTCAGCAAATTGAATATTTTGGTATGCAGCTCTTGGGCTTGAGAACTTTGCCCTGGCTTAAAATATGGAAAGGACGGTCCCCCATACCCAAAGCTTAAGCAGACATGCTCCTTCACATATCTCCTGTTTTTACACCCCATGTGGTGCTCAACTACATCAAGAACATTGCATTCTGTGAGTACAAAAGTAATCAGAGGACCCAGAAAAAGGGTGGAAATTATGCCTCTCGTGTAACAACTGTGGTAATGAAAGCCAAATATAATCTGCAATGCAAGGAGCAGAGTTGGGGAAATGCCACAAATGCTTCAACTGAAAAATGTCTTGCAAGTTCTAATCCAACTTGCTTCCTGTCTGTTGAGATTCTAGTTTATGACATTAGGGCTGAAATTAATATCCAAAGTGAATAATGTATCGAACAAATTATTTCACTTCAAATCCATTCAAATGAAACAGATGCAAAGATTTTTCACTTCCAGATTCATTTCTGGATTTGGCGATACATTTTAGTCATGTCGGTTCAATTACTCTGGTAACTTCATTAGCTCACTTTGTTAATTTGCTTCCTTTGTCTTTTTTGTATTTTTATTTCTTTACTTAACTTTACCTGATACTACTTAGTCCTGTTGTGCACCATACTCCTGCACAATAGTACTATTGTGCTCACCAGCAGTATTGTGCAATAGTATAGGGTCCAGGTTATCCTACTTTGGGCAGCATTATCCCACTTTGGGTAACATTAACACGCAATACAGTGGCTCGTATTGCAGACGGCAGCCAGACGTTCCGTAGCAGGGCGGGCAGCCAACTAAGAGATATGTCCTCCAAAAAGACCAGGGATGCATTGTGTATTAGCATTGCCCCAAGTGGGGTAGCACTGCCCACACTCCCATGTGGCCGAGCTGTGTTGCTCTGTCCTGTGGGGAGACCTGCCAGCACCACAGAGCCACAGGCAAAAGGCCCAGAGCAGACAAACCAGAGAGTGCGTCACCACCCCAGACCTTCCCAGCCAGCTCCAGTGCACTTAAAAGAATTGCACAGCAAATTTAAACACACATTGAGCAACCCTGGACTGTTCTGCAGCAAGTACTCAATGCCCACCCCCCACCGAGCAACTGAGCCAGAGTGAGGACAGCCAGTTCAGTGTGGTAAGCCATCGCATGCGGGGAGGGGGGCGGCTGTTGGCACAGATCCCAATGTTAGCTACAACTCAGTTGTGTGTGTCCATTATATCATTTCCACAGCCATCAATCAGCAGTACCACCCAAGAGACAACAGAGAAAGCCCAAGCCCTCACCATGCTGCGAACAGCCTGACGAGAGGAGAGCTGTCTGAACTGAAGAGGAAACTTGGCCATTCATCGGCCTGAAGGGGGAACTGCAAGTGCAGATGGAGCTCTGCAAGAGCTTCCACAATTCGAGTGTGTTCCAGGGCATCTCCCAGCACATGCAGGAGCTTGGGTATGACAGGGACATGGGGCAGTGCTGGCAGCGGGCCAAGAACCTAAAGAGGGGACACAGGGATGTTAAGGAGCAAAATGCGCGGTCCAGCCATGGCTGGAAAACACTGCCCTTCCGGCCCTCAGGGCCAGACTTAGGATTTTAGTGTCCCTAGGCAACTGGTGTTCTGGTGCACGCACAGGCTGCTGTCTGAGGCAGGGAGAAAGACAATGGTGGTGCCCAGCTCAGAAGCAGTCTCTTCTTCTGTGCTTGGCACCACTACAGAGCACATTTACAGGGGGCTTGAGGGTGGAATGGGGCTTCTCCAGGTGGGGATGGACAGGGAGTCTGCCACTCCAGGCTGTGGGCAGTGCAGGTAAGGCAGTGCGGTTGTGGCAGGGGGAGGGGGTGCTATGACCAGGCAGGCACAGGCAGAGAACAGAAGCCCCCCAAACCCCTCCCCCAAAAAATCTCCTCTCCCCCCCACAAATCTTCTTCCCTAGGCAGGTGCTTATCTTGCCTACCCCTAGGTCCAGCCTAGGTTTAGGGCTTTATATGTTAGCACCAACATCTTGAATCGGGCCTGGAAGACTATAGGCAGCCAGTGCAGAGAATAGAGCACTGGTGTAATATGCTCCCGGCACCTGTCCCCGTAAGGAGACAGGCAGTCACATTCTGCACCAGCTGCAGTCACCAAACCGTCACCAGGGGTAGTCCCACGTAGAGCACGTTACAATAGTCCAATCTTGAGGTGACAAAAGCATGGATGAGATTGGCCAGGTCCAAGCACACAGCCAAAGCTGCCGCACCAGATGTAAATGGCAGAAATCGCCACAGCTCCAACCTGAACATCCAGGCAGAGCTGTGAGTCGAGGAGCACCCCCAGGCTATAAACCTGTAGAGCCAGTGAAGGGCAAAACCAATCAATGATGGGGGACACCACACCCACTTCTTCACCCACTAGCATCACCTCCATCTGTCAGGATTCAGCTTCACTTGGCTCACCCTCATCCAGTCCTCCACAGCCGCCAAACGCCAGGTAAGCACCAAGACTGCGGGGCCTGAGTAGAATGAAAAGGAGAGGTAGAGCTGGGTGTCATGACACTGATCATCAAACCATCTCACGACCTCGCCGAGCAGCTGCATATACACGTTGAACAGGGCAGGGGACAGAATGGAACACTACAGGACTCCATACAAGAGGTCTCAGGAAGATAAAGAGTACTCACTGAACACCACTTGCTGGGTTCTCCCAACCAGGAAAGAGCAGAATCATTCAAGAACAATTTCACCCACTCCGGCTCTATCCCACAGACAGGTCACCAACATCTCATGGTAAACAGTATCAAAGGCAGCCAACAGATCTAATAAAATAAGTAGGGTCAAATGACCCTGATCTAATTCACGCCAAAGGTCGTCCACTAATGCCACAAAGTGCAGTCTCAGCGCCATAACCGAGATGAAAGCCAGACTGCGAGGGATCAAGCAAACCAACATGGTCCAGATGCCCCTTTAGTTGCCGAGCCACAACCCACTCAATAACCTTCCCTAAAAAGGGAAGGTTAGAGACCGGCCGGTAGCTGGCGAGGGAATCTATGTCACAAGATGGTTTCTTGAGCAGAGGCCGCACCACTGTCTCTTTGAGGCAGCTCGGCATCCTGTCCTCCCAAAAGGGAGACACTGATCACCACCCCCAGCACCAGCCCCAACATCTCCCGGTTGGGTTTGACCAACCAGGATGGACAAGGGTCTAGTTCACAAGAGGTGGCCCTGGCAGCCCAAGGACATCCCCTGCATCGACGGATGACACTCACAGGAATTGATTCCACGAAATTGGACAAGGCAGGGCTTCCATAACCTCTGGTTCCCCCATTGTAATAAGTGCAGCATCGAATTCATGGTGAATTCAAAAGATTTTATCCAAAAGGTAATCCACAAACAGGTTGCAGCAGGCACCAGAATCTTCCTGTTCCAGGCAGAGGGAGGCCAGACCAACCAGTCCCCTCACCACCCGGAAAAGCTCCACAGGACGGGACTTCACCAACGTGATGAGAGTGGCAAAGAACCCCTTCTTTGCCACCCTCACAACCACAGCATAAGCTTGCAAATTGACTCAATGCTGCAATCTGTCAGTTTCAGCACGAGAGCAGTGACACTGTCACTCTAAGTGCCACTCTTCATATTTCAGCAACCGCAGATCCTCAGTATACCAAGGTGGCCTGCGGTGCTGACGCCGAGGGAGCGGACACTTGGGAGCCATCCTGTCGATGGCCTCAACTAGCCAGGTGTTCCAAAGGCCATTGAGTAAACAGTCAGCAAGATCAGAGGGTAAATCCCCCTCAGTTTCATTAGTCTCAGGGGGCGGACCAACCTAACTGGTTCTACATCCAACCAGGGGCTGACATGCGCCAGGAGACATGTTCGCAAGAGATAATGATCTGTCCACAACAAGGGCACTGATGACACCTCCCCCACTAACAGATCCCCCACCTCAAGGACAGTATAGAAGATCAGGTCGAGGGTATGTCCCCCATCATGCGTTGGGCTAGTAACCATCTGAGACAGGCCCATGGTTGCAATGTGTATGGGAAGCTAAGGGGTAAGTGGTGGGGCTGATAAGGCATGTGTGCAGGTATGAGGGCAAATTATGCAAATACGGAAATTATGTAAGCTATGCAAATTAGGCCCCACACAAACACTTCGCACGTGGCCCCGCAAACGCTGGGGCCAGCCTTGGGGAGGATCTGGCATAGCAACTTCTGGACAAGACCACTGCCGGAAGGATAAGATATGGGATGCAATCCTGTCCCTAGCCCAGGAGCATCACCATTTCCTGTGGCAGAATGCTGCGGAACAGCAGGCCCTTGCCACTGATGCCCATTTGAAATGCCATCAGGAGGATTGTGGGTGGGGTTGGCTCATTGTGAGCTGTAGGTGTGCTGCAAGGCGCTGGTGGAGGAGGGCCACGCCCTACCCAGGCTTCTGTAATGGTCCATTGGCATGCAGCACGTCCTCCTCCACCATGTGGGGACCACCACTGCAGTCATCATAGCTGCCTGGGGTGGGTCCCACAGGCCAAGACCCTCACGCAGCTCCCACTCCCATCAGTGCTCCAACCAGGGTCCATCCGCCCGAACTGGTCTTGCCAGCAGCCTGCACCGTACCTCCTTGCCCAAGCCACCAGCGGCGCAGCAGGAATGCCCCACCACCTGCAGTCCCATCACAGATAGCACCCGCTGAGCCTGAGAAGGAGGAGCCATGACCCATTCCAAAGTGGCCATGGCCTGCTGAGGGAAGGTGGGGATGGGCGAGGGGGAGAAGCCGTACAGCCTGAAAACGTTGTCCACACACCGCCAGTGATGTAACCCCATATTTACATTTGTCCCCCCCCACTGATGTAACCCCATATTTATGCTTATTGTACGCCCCCCCCCACTGATGTAACCCCATATCTACATTCCCCCTCCCCCGGTGATGTAACCCCATATGTGCATTTATTGGTTCTTTCCCCCTGGTGATGCAACCACTTATTTATATTGATGTCTTTCCCTCCGCACCCCAGTGATGTAACCACATACTTTGGTTCTTTTTGGAGCTTTTTCCACCCCACCCCCCTGGTAATGTTACCATCTACATAATTACGTTGGTTTTTTTTTACAAAGACCCCAGTGATGTAACCATGGATTTATTTATGTTTTTGCGCCTTTATTGTTTTGCATTCTGAAAATAAATGTGTTCATTTTTTATATATTGTTCCCTTTCATTTCCTGGGAACAGTGGGGGCACCCCTCTCTCAACTCCTGACCCTTGAGTTAAGGGGCAGGGACTCCCAAAGTGAGCAACACTGCCATCTGTCCCCAAGTAGCAGTCTGTTTCTTCCCCCACCTGCTTACCTAATACGAGTCACCTATGAACATGGCCTGGGGCGCTCAGAGTGTCTGGGGTTGAATCACGGACCCAGCTAGTTCCCTTTTCTTGCTAAACAGTATAATTATTTTTTTCTAGCTAGCGCTGCTCCTCATCCTAGTCAGGCTTTGTGGGGTCTTTCCGCCTGTTCTCATCAGCGCCATGGCAGGTGCTCCTGTCTGTGCCTGCTGTCCCAGCTCGAGTATAGGGATGGGAAGATTTGCACAAAGGTCCCAAGCGGGAGGTGGGGGGAGTGGAGGGGATATGGGAACACTTTACCAGGGTGCGGATGTCCAGGTGGGCCCAAGCTGCAAGGCTGTTACCATGAGACCACTTATGTCACCTTGCTGTTTTGACTATTGAATAGGGCTGGGAATCTTCACTTTCAGTTTTAATCATAACAGTACAAAAATGGCTGTTTTGGTTTAAAACCAAAGGGTCCAAAAATCAGGCTGTTACGCTTCCTGATTTTCTGTTCTGTATCTTCCCACTAAAGTCAATTGGGAAATCTTCCCATTAACTTACATGGGAAGGGGAACGGGAACTGGGGTCCAACTTCCCCCATCCTCATTCCCCAGGGCCCACTACCAGCCTCAGAGGGTCGGGGTGGGAATCCGAATCCCTAACATGCCCCCCCCAAGGCCCCACCTCCTTGAGCCCTTCCAGCTGGCATATACTTACGGGTCCAGGCTTCGGAGAATGGGGGTGAGGAGCCACCATCTCTGCTGCCGGCTGGATCTTCTCTGCTGCTGGGTGGCCAAGCAGGGGTGCCTCCACTGCCGGGAGGCCAGGCCAGACCACCTCCACAACCGGCCTGCCACACCAGAGTCAGAACAATTTTGGAAGGCCTGACAGCAGGCCTTCTTCCCAGAGTGTGCTGCCAGAGCTCCCTGATCCAGCAGAGCACGTGTGCAAATGGCTGCTGGGGCCATTTTGTGCATTTCCAGCCCTTTCCCAAAAAGGTGCTGGCAGTGTTGGCACAAAAGACCGTCATTCTGTGCACGCGTGAAATGGCTTCGTGCATGTGCAGAAAGACTGTCCTTTATGGTGCCAATGGTGCCAGCGCCACTTTGGAAAAGGGCTGGACATGTGTGCAAAATGGACCTGGTGGCCAAATTGTGTATGTTCACTGTCTGAGCATGGAGCTCTGGCAGCACACCCTAGGAATAAGGCCTGCTGGCAGGTCTCTCACAGCTGCACCAGCTCCGACCTGGCCTCCCAGCAGCAGAAGCAGCCCTGCCCAGCTCAGCAGCAGAACAGACCTGGGTGGCAGTGGAGACGGCAGTGCCTCACCCCCATCCTTCAAGGCCCAGACTGGTAAGTACATGCCAGTCAGCAGGGAGAGGGGGTGGGGCTAAAGAAGGGCCCCGGGGTGGGGGTGGGGAAGCGGATCCCCCACCCCCACCCTCCAAGGCTGGTAGTGCACCCTGGGGAATGGGAGTGGGGGAAGTTGGACCCTCTGTCCTAGCGGATGGGGTGGAGGGGGGTTAGGAACAGGGTGGGGAGGCTTCTGACCTGGATCCATTTTTTGGTTCTTCAGTCCAGTTTCCCATCCCATTGACTACAATGAGGAAAGAAACAAAACCATAATCCAAAAACTGAAATCACAAAAAAACAGGGATCCGACAACCGGAAAAAAATGAAACTGAAAAAAGGCCCCGTGTCCCACCCCTTCTCTTGAGTGTGAACTTGCATGAAACACTGACATTAGTGATTTCGCAATGGAAAAGGCCAGACAACTAAGGCTGTACAGTGATGTGGTCTATTTATGTCCTTTCAGAAATAAGATAGGTATTTTCCTTCATGGGATGGAATCACGATGCGGGGCCCATGTTACAAGTTTTTACCAAGCCCAGAGAAATTATGCTTGGGCCCTGTGTGCACACACTGGGCAGCCTGACTCAGGTTCCAGGTCCTTCAGACTTCTGTGGTGGGATGCCTGGGGGCAATGGACCTATGTCCTGTGCTGTGATCAGAGCCTGGGAGGGGCGGCACTCGCAGCGTGCCAGAGAACTGCTTGCTCAGACTACATGCTGCAGCATCTCTCTCTCTCTTTGGCATTCCCTTTCTGTATGCCCGCTCATTACAATAAGCGCCTTGCTTGGTACGGTGTGCGTTCTCTGCATGGCAGCTGGTTCCCCTGGCTGGCCAGTCTGTGGCCCACTAAGCAGCTCTAAGTGCCAGCACTGCAGCTCCGCCCTCCCAGAGTCTTGGGCAGGATGGGCAGACATGCTTCTTCTGCCCATAGTTCGCCGTGACTGTATGTCATGGCCGGGGTGCTGGGCATTTTGGCACAGCAGAGCCGGCCACCCATCTGGGGGCCAGCTCCTTGTGAGGGCAGCCTACCTGCCTGGTTTCCCCACAGCGGGGCTGCTCGTATGGCCAGATCGCCCTACCGGCCCAAAGTCTAGTGGCTGCATTTGCCCTCTCCATGGCGGGCAAGGGATCAGGCCCACCCTGTCATGTGTGGCTACACACACAGCATGCAATAGTGTTAAATATATTGAACAAAATCAATGAAGTAATGAAATTATTTTATTTATTTATTTATGTTTGTTTATTTTAACACCCCGCCCAACTCCACCACAGGTGGCTCAGGGGAGCTTACAATAAAATCATATAAGTAAAAACAACATCAACACAATAAAATAATATAAATATAAAACAACATTTCCACCCAACTTAAAAATATAAGACACAAACCTTCCCATAACTCCCTCCCCCCACTTCCCCCCCAACCACCATCACCCGTCCCCTCCACTGAAGGCCTGGCGGAACAGCCAGGTCTTACACAAGTGACAAAAAGTCAACAGGTCCGGGGCCAGGAGAGCCTCCTCCAGGAGCGAGTTCCACAGCCAGGGTGCAGTCACCGAGAACGCCCTCTCCATAGTGGCCCGCCGATTAACTCGGGGGACCTCCAGGAAGGTGCCCCCAGCAGACTGCAGGGGTCGATCCAGGACCTGGGGAGTGAGGTGATACCGCAGTTAGGTTGGGTCCAGGCCGTGTAGGGCTTTAAAGGCAAGAACTAACACCCTGAATCGAGCCCGGAAAAAAATAGGAAGGCACTGCACAAGACAGAGCACCGGTATAATGTGCTCTCGGTGACCCGACCCCGTAAGGAGTTGGGCTGCTGCATTCTGAACCAGCTGTAACCTCCAGACCATTACCAAGGGGAGCCCCACGTAGTACGCGTTTCAGTAGTCCAGCCACGAGGTAACAAAAGCATGAATTATGGTGGCCAGGTCAGAGTCTGAGAGGTAAGGCCGAAGCCGTTGAACCATATGTAACTGTTGGAAAGCCCCCCCTCATCACCGCCTTCACCTGGACATCCAAGCGGAGCCGGGAATCAAGGAGCACCCCCAGACTCCACACCTGGGAGACCAGAGGCGAGCAAACCCCGTCAATGACAGATGTCACACCCGCCGCTCTCCCCACCAGCATTACCTCGGTCTTCTCAGGATTCAGCTTCTGTCGACTCTGCCTCATCCACTCCCCCACAGCTGCCAAACACCAGGAGAACACAGAGACTGCCGGGCCTGGGTCTGAAGAAAATGTGAGGTACAGCTGAGTGTCATCAGCATATTGATGGCGACTCACTCCGCACCATCTCACAACCTCACCCAGTGGCTGCATGTACACATTGAACAGGAGTAGGGACAGAATGGAACCTTGCGGGACACCACACGAGAGGTCACGAGGAGAAGATGAATAATCACCTAACACTACCCGTTGGGTCCTACCAGCTAGGTAGGAACGGAACCATTGTAGGACCATTCTGCCTAATCCTGCCCGGTCCCGCAAGCGAGTTGCCAACAACTCGTGATCAACCGTGTCAAAAGCTGCTGAGAGATCTAATGGGACCAGTAAAGTTGAATGTCCCTGATCCATCTCCCGGCACAGGTCATCAACCATGGCCACAAGTGCACCATACCCTGGGTGAAAGCCAGACTGGGAGTGAAGTGAAGTGAATTAATTAAATTACCATAGTAACTGAAACAAAGTATCTAAATTAACAAACATGTGATTTGGATATTCATTAGTTTGAACAAATACACAAATAATTCTCATGAATATATTTCAGCTCTATTTTAGATTTGTTTTCCATATATAATCATACGTATATGTACATGTGTGTGTGATGCAGCCCCCACTCACTCCCCACTCATGGCATCATCCATATACCATATATGAGTGTGTAGAATATTCCACTCACTTTCCATTCATGGCATCATCCATATACTATATATGTGTGTGTTGAATATTCCACTCATTTTCCATTCATGGCATCTTCCATATATTATATATGTGTGTGTTGAATATTCCACTCACTTTCCATTCATGGCATCGTCCATATATCATATATGTGTGTGTAGAATATTCCACTCACTTTCCATTCATGGCATCGTCCATATATCATATATGTTTGTGTAGAATATAATGACAGCAATAATTACAAAATTACCAAATAGTGGAGATAACTTTGGAGAACTGAATTTCCATTTCAGAATTGTGAACATTCTCACCAGGATTCCAGTTCTAAGAATTAAACTCATACAACTCAGGGACATGAATATACCATGTGAACTACAAATCAAATCAAAAGTGCCCAATTGACAACTGCCCTTAGCAATGACCTCAGAGCAGTTAGAAGACACTTCTCTTTTGGATAGATTAAAAGCACCATGATCATAAGAAAAAGGATAGGAAACCACTTTTTTTCCTTTGGACTCCAGTTCTGTAACTATGAATCTCTCTCCAGCTTGTAAACTGAGCTAACAAGCAACACTTTTTGAAGCTCTCGCTCAAGAAAGAATGTCTAAAGTCCATTTTCTGTTCAAAATCAGTTCCTCCAACATCCTTGGGACACAACCCACAATTCAGGTTATATCAGGAGTACCACTGAATATTATTTTGACCCCGGTCATCTTGCAGGAGTTCATAAGTGCAACAAGTTCATCCTTGACAATCTAACTGTAAATGCTGTATTGAAATCGATCCACTTCATGTTAGAATCCAGGTGAGAGAAAAGAAAAAAGAAGCTAAGAAGGAGAGGAGTATTAACACTACTCTAAAAATAAACGTGATAAAACAATTAGGCTTTCTGACGTTAAAAGCCATAGAAGTATTGTTATACCAAACCTTCCTAAACCAAGAATAAAAAAGAGATGTCCATCATGCTGAAAGCAGCCAAGCTGTAGAATAAAATATTCCAAGATAAGTATCTCTTATGATGCTTCCACAATGCATCAATCAGGATTAACAAATGTTCATGCTATACAAAGAGATACTGTAAAACCCTAGTATAAGAGCATTTATTTGACATTACAAAAAGCATCACTCCTTACAAAACATCCTTCACATCACAGAGGCTGAGGAAAGATCATGAATCTAACCTGCTATAGATACCTCCATCGGTACATTTGCACAGAAATTCATTCCATATAAGGTCAGCCTGGGGCAGCAGTTCCCACCCTGGGGCAGTGGCCAGCTGACAGGAATTCCTTCAAGTTCCCCCACAGCTGCACTAGGGAATGAAGAAATGTGTAAGGGATGGTGAAAATAAATGAGATGACAGCCCACATTAGTACCCAGTCCCACCAAGTGGGTATTCGCCTGCCGGTCTATTAGGTGTTTGTCAGATGTTTGCACACATGCTCCATGCAGCCCCCACTCACTCTCTACTCATGGTATCATCCAAGGACATCATGGGCCCATTGCGAAGGCCAGAGCGTGCATCCGCCTCCCATCTATTAGGTTTGTCCACAGCCTCGCCCACATCCAGGTCCACCAGCACCACAAAGTTGTGCCTAGCATAGTTATTAGAGGAGGAGAGAGCAAGGGTGAGAGAATGCTGAAAAGTGGGGGTCATGGCCAGTGAAGAAGCCTTCTCTGGCTGTGAACTCCCTTTCCATCAGAAGAAGCACTCGCTGCAAGAGAAGATCCTTCCTGCACCCCCTGCTCTCTCCTCCTGCAGCCGCTTCACAGCTGATCGCTGATCACATCCTCAGGTGGCTGCAAGAGAATGATCATCTGTAAAGTGGCTGCAAGAGGAGAGACAGGGGATGCAAGAAGGACCTTCTCCTCTTGCAGCAGCCCAAACACGCAAGTGCTGCTTCTGATGGAAAGGAAGTGGGGGGGGGTCACAGCCAAAGAAAAAGTCTTCTCTGACTGTGACTCTCCCCTCCCCCCCCTTTCCATTAGAGCCAGAGTTGGGGAGAGGAAAAGTGCTGATTGGTGCCACTGGTGGCAGCTACTGCCAGCACATGAAATGCAGGCAGGGAGGCTGCCTGTTAATTAGCTCTACACGCTAAAATATGTGATTGGGGGCTGCACAGGCCGAACACAGACTCCAGCAGACTATTATCTTATTTATAAACACTCTAAATGAGCATTGCACTCGCTCCAGCATCCTTCCCCCATGAATCCAAGATGGTGGTCAGTACCACCAGATACTGAGCAAAAGAGAGTCATTGAATTTTACCCTCCTGCCCCTGAAATTTGCAAAACCTTATGCCTATGGACAGTCACCTGTAGACAGCAGAAACTCCAGAACTTTAAAAAAATATCTGTCTGACTTTTCAAGATCTTAAGATGTGTTGTACTGATATTTGATTCTTGGGATAGGAGACAGGGGAGGGTGACAAACTTTATTTTATGCAAGGTGGGAAAATGGATACGTTTATCTCCCGATTCTGTGACGATTGTGTTCAAGGAAATTCATGACAGGTCTCTAGGACACGCAGCTTTCCTTTAGCTACCCAATCTTGCCATTGCTTCCAGGATAAACCTCAGACCTCTGTAGGATTTGTATCAAGGAAAGGGATGGGAGAGGAAGAAGTGAAACAATTCCAATTCATGACGGGCTTAAGCACAGAAAAAATAAAAGGATTTGAAAGTGCAGGTAATGAGAATAACCAAGACGGCAGCAGGCTTTTAGAAATATCTAATATTATTTCTTTGACGAGTGCAGACAGGCATATAGAAAGGCTGTGCAAGGCCAAGGTTCAGGTCCCATAAGGGCAAGAGGGAGGGATGCCTGGAGGGAGGGGTTTATCTTGGTGGGGTGAGTCCCCCCTCCTCCCCTTCATACTGCTGCTGCTGTTGTAGAGGGTACCAGCTGGAAACACCACTGAAAGCCACTGATGGGAGGGTGGGGGGGAGCAACTGGAAGCCCATTGGAGCCATGCGGTCACTGCAAGGGACCTATAGGAAGCTTCTGCTACTGCTTGCATTGGCCAGCAGGGCCGGCCCGACCGTGGGGCGGCACAGGGTGGCTGCCCCAGGCCCCGCTCCTGGGGGGAAGGCCGTACTTGGGGTCCCCAGCTCCAGGCCTGACAGTGGCCGGGAGCCCCCCTGGTCGACTGACCACATCTCCCCTGACAGACAGCGGAGGGGGGAGCAAGAAATGAGAGAGAGGCAGAGGCCCCACCTCTCCTACACTCACCCCACCCCACCCCGGTGCCTGGCAGTCTCAGCCAGAGGAAATGTGGGAGCGGCGGGGCCTCTGCCTCTCCCTCATTCCCCCTAGCCGAGACAGCCAGGCAGCGGTATTCCCTCCCTTACCGATGCTGAAAATTTCCTAGCAGTGCTCAGGGGGTTTGAAAAAGGGGCCCTCAGAGCCCCCACCCCCATGACAGCTACACCACCAAGGGAAGGGGTAGGGAAACTTTTCTGCTGGAGGACCACTTTGAAAATTAATACAAACTCCATAGGCCAGATAGGAGCTGGGGGCAGGGGTGTGCTCAGGATGAGGAAAGGAAGGGGAAGGTCCAAATCATAAATTTATGCTGTGGATCCATCCCCTATTCTTGAGTGCATGCCCTCATTTCCGCTCCCTTCCCCTAGGCTCACTCTTTCAGTGCTTGAGGGTAAAGGCTGGATCTGTGGACCACATCCTTGAATAAGAAAGTCAAGATTAATTTTTTTAATTATTTTTTTAAACAGCTGTGAGCCACAGGTTTCCTATCCCTAGTCTAGTGTGGACTTTAGGAGGGTGCACTACTTTAATTAAAAAGAGCATCCCCGAAAGTGCTTTGAGAAACTGACAGAAAAGGAGGATTGTGTATATGCCAATGTTTCACTTCTAGGCCAACTTCAATACTGTTCTGTTATGCTTGAAACTTGTTGCAGTCTATTGGTTGGTGTCCAATAAATCTGGCAATAACAGTTGTCCACTTTCTGTGGCACATTTAATTCCTTTTATTCCTCATTATGCATTTCTAAAGGTACTTAAACCCACCACTGTAGTCCAAAACTTAAATAGGCTCAGAGAATACCAGACATTTCTAGATACCTGTGATTTCTAGATACCTTGGCAACAGTCCAGAAACTGCAGCTGGTGCGGAATGTGGTGGCTTGTCTCCTTATGGGGACATGCTGCATGGAGCACATAACACCTGTGCTATGGGCACTGCACTGGCTGCCAATTGTGTTCCAGGCCCGATTCAAGGTGCTGGTTTTGACCTTTAAAGTCCTACACGGTCTGGGCCCTGCTTATCTGAATGATCGCCTCACTTCCCCACTCCCCCCCGAGTCCCAGGGCAGCCCCTGCAGTCATCTGGAGATGACCTCCTAAGAGGTCCCGTGTTTTCAGCGGGTCCAAACGGACAGGAGGGCATTCTCAGCGGCCACACCTTCATTTTGGAATGCTCTCCTGGTTGAGGTTCTTAGCCTGGATCTCCTGGCCTTCCGACATAGTTGCAAGACGTGGCTTTTCCGCCAGGCATTTGGGGGAGGGGGGTGGATTAGGGTGGATTTTGTACACAGATCTCTAATTTTGTTTTTGTGATTTTATTGATAATTTTACGAAATTGTATTCTTGTATTGTTTTAGTTTGTGACCCACCCCGGGATGCCAGTGGTGAGAGGGGCGAGGTATTAAGCATAAATAAATAAATAAAAGGTTCATTCATGGTGATAATTTACATATGACACCACTTCAGAAAACAGAGCTGTATAAAAGTGCTGCACTAACTGCAGTGTTTGTGAAAAGTCTAGGGATGGGCGAACGCAGTTCGGTAGTTCGGTGTTCGGCCCGAACTCGGTCTGTTCGGACAACTGAACACGAACACACCGAACGGAACCGAACACCGAACGGTGAAATGGCGAACACACCGAACAGATCCGAACGACGAAATGGCCGAACAGTTCGTTAAGTTTGGATCGCGTTCGGTTGTGTTCGGGTGGCTAAAACGTGGTCTGTCAGGTCACTGGAAGGCCAAATGTAGGGGGAAGTCATTTGACTCAGCTAGGAGCAGACTTCCAGGCACCAGGGGTGGAGGGTGGAGAGAGTGGCTTCGA
Source organism: Sphenodon punctatus (assembly GCA_003113815.1). Taxonomy (NCBI): domain Eukaryota; kingdom Metazoa; phylum Chordata; class Lepidosauria; order Sphenodontia; family Sphenodontidae; genus Sphenodon; species Sphenodon punctatus. The sequence continues at coordinate 391,299 of QEPC01015163.1, read as the reverse complement.
GTAGCAGCCAGCCTGCCGAATCACCATCTCTTTTCGCCTCAGACCACTGGCTTGGCAGTCTATAATTGGCCATGGGCTAGGCTGCACGGAGCCAATGGGGCTTGATTTGAGGCGGGCGCAGCAAGAAACAAAACT
>QEPC01015163.1:354543-369957 GCA_003113815.1 Sphenodon punctatus | reverse complement strand
GGGGGGGGGGTCAGGTCCGGGCTAGGTGCAGGGTGGAAGTTCCAGGCTAGGTGCGGGAGGGTAGGTCGGTGATCAGCGTGGGGGGCAGGTCCGGGCTAGGTGCAGGGGTGGGGGTGGAGGTCAGGGATCAGTGGGGGGGGCAGGTCGGGGATCGGCGCAGGTTGCCAGGGGGGCAGGCAGCAGCAGGAGCAGCAGCCCACAGAGCTCACAGGGGGACAGGACACAGCCGCTTCCCCAGCTCTCCAACAGGAGGAGCTCAAGTGTGCATGCGCAAACCTGCAGAACTGATTTTTTTTATCACTAATAACTCAGTTTTGGCTGCATCAATCAGTATCATATTTCAGAAGCACTTGTTATTGATCTCATTCTCAAAGCCTGTGAGGTTTGGGGCCTCAACTCATCCAGGGGGAGGAGATATTGATTATTCAAATACGTGAGGATGGTGTGCGTTTTGACCACAACCAATTAACGTTTAAGCAGTTGTAACATTTTATTTTCCTAATGGATCTTTTTCAAACTTTGTGGATATGATGGTCCTCACAACTTACAGCCATGGTCAAATTTTCAGAAATGTAGGTCAAGCGGTTTCCTCAAAATCGGGGCTTCAGCAGTCCCCTGTTTATAATGAACAGTGGCTATGCATTTAAGTTTCAGCCAGCTACCGCTGCCTGAAAATTAAAATCTCAAAATGGAGTCATGTGAGCAAAATTTTGGGCTTATGAAAACTGTCACATACAAAATTCTGGTCTTACAAAACTGTAATTCCTCCTTCAGGCTATTAAGTCTGCAATTTGTTTGTACACTTTCTCTTATTGCTTCTCTTCTCATACTCTCCTCTATTAAGAGACACAGGGTGCTGTCACAAGAGCTTCTGTGATTCCTGATTCCCGCATGGCCCCGTGGTGGGCAAACAGAGTCGTCACATTGCAGGGTCAGCACAGGGCTCTGAACAGATGAGCGCTCCACCCCCACGAGGCAGCTAGGCCACTGCCGGCAATCGCAACATGGCCAGGTCAGGCTGAGGCACTGTTCACAGAAGTGGGTGCCCTGTCCTGCCCCGTCTCCCTTTCCCAGCCTGAGCAACATCCTGCCCTTAGCTGTGACATGGCAGCAAGAGACAGGCAACAGCAACAGCTGCTCAAAGCCCCGCTGCAGAGCTCGCCACGTGGCAAGGCAGACATGGCTGGCCACATGAGTTGTCCTGCCATGGGCAGCCTTACCTGCTACGTGACACATCCTCTGACTTTTTCCAAGGACGTATCATGTAGTAGCCAACTACTCACCCCGCCCCGGGGGGGAGGCGAGGGGACACCTGGTGGTTATTGGTCACACAATGTACTACATCACGTGGCCCGGCTGTCCAGAGTGGGTTAAGGCTACCCAAGCCATGGTAGCGTTCCCACAGAGTCTCGTGTGGCTGCACCCATAGCTAAGCAGGAGTGCACAGCAAAAAAAAATGCTGCATCCACTAAGCTGCAGCAAGATAATAGTTATTACGTGGTAAAGCAGTGGGCACTCACCACCATGAAATTCAGATTCCAGGCCTATATGCCTATTGTCTGTGTAGATAAATGATTTAGCAGGATAGGTTGTGATTTGGTTATATAAGATAGTGTTTTGGCAATCCACATATAAGATCATATGACTGCACATTTTGCCAGGTTCTAAGGCTGACAATGGAAAGATCTAAGTCAAGCAGAAACTAAAACCTAGCTCAAACACGATCTGAACACCAAAATCAAATGAGCATCAAAACTTGAAGAAGACGGGTAAAATGCATGACCACAAACAAATCACTCCCAAAACAAAGTGAATTCAATGATTTCATATGTTGTGAGGAAATACGCCACCTCTGAAAATGAGTCCAAGAGAAAGAACGGAAATGTTAATTTAGCAGGTTATTCTAATTATATTACAACCTCTTTCGGAAACAGAATGAAACCACCAAGGAAAAATGGAGGAAAAGAAACCAATTGCCAGATTCATTCTCCAGAGTTGTTGTCCTTCATATGACTAACTCCTACAAACAACAGAAATAAGAAAACTTTTCTAAGGAAAAAAGTTGTGAAAAGACTTTATAAATTGAAAGTATTGTTGTGGCTCCGTCAGAAACACAGTCAGGAACACAGTAGTGCCCCTAGGAGCACTATCAGGTAGCTATAGAGAAGTGTTAGGGAAGCCAAACTAGGAAGACAGAACTAAGAGAGGGAATGGACAGACACACAGCCACCTACAAGGCAAACAGAGACTAAGAAGCCAGGTCCCGCCTTCAGGGTTAACATTCCCTCAGGAGCTAGTGACTGCTGAGCTCAGAGGCTATGACGAAGATCTTCATCAGGAACCTCCCAAGTCCAGAGACGAAGGGAGGAGGCAGGAACGAAGCCACCACGAGATCCCTGAGTTTGTCAGACTCAGGAGTGGGCCCAAGGAAAGGTAAGCATAAGCAAGACAGAAACAGGGGAGGACTAAAGAGCGAGATGTGAGGCTAAGTGGGAACGTAAGGAACCAAAAGGGAAGGAGAAGCAGATTCTACCACACAAACTGCAGTTACGATGGATATAAGGAACCAAACAAACAAGAAATAAAAACTAAGAGAAGCAAGAAAGCAAACAAGAAGTAAACAATAGGAGTGAGTGTCTGGAGGAAATGGAAGATTTAGATCCATTATGGATTTTGATCTGCAATTTCCTAATTTAATGAAAGTTTCAGATTACACATCCATATTTAAATCAATTAAAAAAAGAAATTGAAAAAAAATAAAAAATCATTGCGTATGTGCAAAATCTCCACCAGACCATTGCCAATGCACCTAAATAAGACAAGACAACTTGAATGGGTTTAAACAGCTGCACTCTTTATTCAAATTAACTTAACTTCTGATTGGTATAGGTGGGGCAATCACCTATGGAAACTGGGTCCGGTACCTCCAACAATATGACTAGCTCAACATGAGGGCTGGCCTGATATACCCTCGGGTAACCAGACCCTATTTATCTCAAATGTCTCCCTCTCTCCTGTACGAATCTGGGAGGCAGACAAGGTCCTTCCAGACCCGATGAAGGTACCCGCAGGCTGGGGACCATACTTGTCCCTCGTACCTTCGCGGGTTACCCTTCCCAGGGATGCTGACACCACCGCTTGCCGTACCCTGCTTTTGCGGCAGGTGTAGCATCCCTATCTCTTATGGAGATGCCTCATTTCCTATGTTTCCTTATAACTATTCCCGGTACTGGACCCTTGCCACTCAGGGACCACTGATGTAAATTGGACGGGCCCTCCGCCCACCTACCTTCTCGGATTCAAAATTTCCTGTAGCTTTTCCTTAAGGGCAAGCAAATAGCAGTTGTTTCCCGCTGGGAACAAGTGGACCCCATCACTGCAGAACAGCTCTGGCATCTTATGCGATATGGCGTGGTGGCTGATGGTTATGCCACCCATCCTGCGCAGCCATTTTCCTGTTTATGATCTTCCTAGTTCCAGCTATTTTGCATGGAGGTACGCCCTTGCCCCAGGATATCCTTTCAACTAATTCGGTCCAGATTATTACTGTTGCTGGGAGCAGCTTTTTCACCTCCCATATCTCTCTCTTTGTATCTTTTATCAGTTGTACTCCTTTCGGGTGTACTAGGTCGTCCTCACCCAAATGGACCACTAGGATCTCCAGCTGGGGGACCCTGTTTGCTTCCCTCAGCATCGGGAGCAGCTGATGCCACTGCATGCCTCTGTGGCCTTTCCAGCTGATTTCTGCTGCGCCAACAGCACCAGCTGGGATCCCCAGTTCGTGGTTCCGGCTGCCTTGCTCACACAGCGAACCAGGCTGTGGCCCATGATCCATATCAGTTTCCTGTGGTGAAGAGTTGGACCTGGTAAGATAGACAGACTGGTTAGTGGGAAGAGGGTGGAGCTACCTGCACGTAGGACCAGTATGCCCTAGAGCACCATCTGCCTAAAGCCCGGATACTCTGCTGGCATGCTTGAAGTGGCTGCGAATGTTGCAGCCCCGATTCTGAAGGCATGTTTCCCAAACTGTTTGGGTGGGGCCTGTATCTTAGCTAACAGGGCCCGCACGACTGCCATGAATTGATACTTCATCACAGGGGACCTGTTGTTTGCCTGAAGCAAAGGCCAGGGATGGGCGGCCGTACCACCAAACAGTCCTGTATCACCTGTACTGGGCATATCTCCTGGGAGCCTGCCCTCGCCAGCTGCACCATATGCCCCCTGCCTCTCTGTTCAGTTTTTGAGCGCCTAAGTTGGATTATGACAACGGCCTGCTGGGTGACCCCCACATCCATGACGCTAAGGTCCTGGCTGTGTTGTCCCTGCCCGAGTTGGCTATCAACTCGCTTGTCCTGAAAGCCCCCAAAAACGCTACAAGGAATACTGCCCTGAACAACTGAACCTCGTAACTGTTAATGCAAACTAGGGGGAGGGATTTGCACATATCCACCAATAGTTGGGGAGTTATGGGCCTACGCCCATCTGGTGGGGTGTCCCATTCCCTGGCCCATCCCTCCATCATTCACCTGGCAAAAAAAACCTGTTTGTGAGGGGGCAGGGTGTGACTGTTGCCAGGCAGATGATGAAACCCAGGGACTAAGCAAGAGGTGGTTGTAAGAAAGATCAAGGGATTGGGCAAAGAGAAAACAGGTCCGCCAATAAGACGACAGTACGCCCAGCAACAGGGCAATAAGGGAGACCAAGATTACACAAGCTACAGGGGGAGGGAGAACATAGAAAACCATGCATGAAAGGGAAAGCTGGAACAATGAGATACTGATACTGTACTTAGCTATTCCTGAGAGAAGGCTATTTCTTAAAGCCTCCAGTGCCTGCCTTGGCAAGTTATTTCGCAGCTTAGCTGTCCTGGTAGTTAGAAAATTCTCTAATCTTCAGCCTAAATCTTTTCTCCTTTAATTTAAGCCCATTTCTTTTGTCCTGTCCTCAGTGCTCAGAGAGAACAGCAGCACCATTTTGCTTATAGCAGTCCTTTAGATAGTTGAAAACTGTAACCATGCTCCTGTCCTTAATCTTCTTTTTTTCTAAACATTCCCAGTTCTTTCAAGCTCCCCTTGTAGATCTTTTATCACTTTTATCTTCCTTGTTGCCCTCTCTGAGCCCCCTCAGACTCATCATTAACCTTCTTTAAGCAAGGCACTTAAAACAGAACACAGGACACCAGATGAGGCCTGACCAGGGCCAAGTAGACAGGACCACCATTTCCCTGATCTTCAAGGTAATACTTTGTTGATAAAACCCAGAATAGCATTTGCCTTTTTTAGATGCTACATCACATTTCTGACTCGTATTGAGTCTACTATAACCCCCAGATCCTTTTCAAAAATACTGCTACCCAGTCAGTCATCTCCCATTTTGTACCTGCACTTTTGATTTTTTCTCTCCTATGGAGAAGGCTTTGCATTTGTCTTTATTGAACTTCATTTTTTTTAAATTTATTTTTTTAAGCCTAGTTTTCCAATTTATCAAGGTCACTGATCCAGCAGTCAGGCTTGGCACAAAGAAGTTTTCAATTGTTTTAGTGTTTACATTCCTCCCCCCAAATTTTGAAGATATATTAATTTACCAGATTAGACTTAAAACTTCCTCCTCCAAGAAGAATTGCTTTGCCGGTCTGTGAGGTTATTTAATTGTTCACAGTCCCATGTGCAAAGCCCACGAATAAAATTACATCAAGATAGCAAGTCAAGATTGTGAATGCTTTTTGAAAGTTGCATAAATTGGAGCAGAAGGAGCAGTATGTTATACAAGACTGAGGCCGTTTTTAGACGAGCGCGGCGGCGCCCGCGCGCATGCGCGTATTCGGCGGCAGCGTCTCGTGTAGAACGAGCTGCCGGCTTTTTAAAGAAACAATCGCGGGCGCCGCCACGCTCGTCTAAAAACGGCCTGAGGCTCATAGATTTCATTGTTCTGGTACAATCCAGAGAACTGATTAAATATATTTATCTGGACGTTGTCTGCAGAAGAGGAAAGACAGTTCCATGAGTTTATTTGGGAAACGACCCAGAGTCCAATGCAAGGTCTGCACATGCACAAAGCACAGGTTGTGTGTGCATACTGAGCATGAAGTGCAGGATTTGCACACATACCATGCATTTGATGTACACAGATCCTGCACTTGTTGTGCGTGCAGTGAACACTTAGTGCGTATCCACACCAAGTGTGTGCACTTAGTGCACACGTGGAACTTGGATTGCCCCCGCCCCCCCCAGTCACTTTCTACTAGATTCTGGTCTAAACTGAAAGGGAAATGTGTGGCTTATGGATGTGAACACCAGTGCTTAATTTGTAAAAAATAAAATGAATTGCCAAGACCACCCCAGAAGCCATGCCTCCCAGCCCAGTTTATTAGAACAAGGAAATAAACCCTATTCTCCAGCTAGCAACCCAGCCACTAGACTTACCTGCTGCTCTACAAATAAATATAAAACAGAAATTCTTGTGATTTAATCTATATGAAAGCCAGTGCAAGGAGATGGGGCAGGAAAGTCATTAATGAAAACCAAATAAACCATCCATTTTTTTTCATTTCCAAGCCTGAAAATGACAATATTGGCCTTTCCCTGGTCTTTCATATTTTACGGTGCACATTCCTACTGGGAATATTTCCCAACGGTTCAGTTCCTCCCTCCCACCTTGAACTCAGTTGACAGGGCTCAGCCCTGAAAAAACCCCAAACAGCTCCCCTCCCAAATTAAGCCCTGGGGAACACTTCATTCTGGCTTGCATGCCCAATTTTAAGCAGCTCATCTCACACTGGTGGGATTCAGCTGAAATTTCCACTACAGTTCCTCTCTACATGTGGTTGTTGGCATTAGTTTTCTCTTCAAAGATTAATCTTATTTAATCAATTCAGCCTCCTGTGGACAGAATGGTGTGTTGGCCTGCTCTAAATGTAGGCTTCTACAATGGAGCCACAGGACAAGGCTGACTTTGAATTAAATGTTTGTAAGACATTTTAACAACCTCAGAAAGAAGACGCTGCCTGTGGGGCATAAGAACTATGGCCATTTTTAGATGGACTCTGTGGGGGGGCAGGTCTATGTACTCAGTCGCACGCACATGCACTTCTGGTGGGTGGGAGAGGGTTTAGATGGCGGCAGATACGTGTGCGTTTGGTGTGCGCCCCATCCACCCACCAGTCACCCATGCCCCCACATGGATTAACATGGATTTTCTTGGTTGCTTCATGCAGGGAGATGCATGGGTTGCGGGAGCGCCCCCCCACTTTAAAACAGGCAGTACCATACGTGTCCACTGCGTAGACTTGTGTGGTACTGTCTCATCTAAAAACTAGAGGTGTGCACCAAGGCCCCATGTTGTTTTTGTTTTCTCGTTTTTGTTATTTAAATCTGTAGTATTTGTTTTCAAAAATATCAAATTGTCATTTTTGTTTTTGCTTTTGTTTTTGTTTTCCATTGGTTTCAAAGAAAAACACATTTTCATCTGTAACTTCTTTGTTTTTCATTATATTTGGCTGGATCCTGGAGGGGGTATACCTCCAATGGAAGGCATTATGTATACCAAATTACAAAAGGATTGGATACAGGAATCCAACTTTATAAGCAGTTGAATTATATTATTTTGCAATAATCTTCATATATATTATTAGCTGTAACTTCTTTGCCTCACATGTAATGTAGATGAAACTTGGCAAGTTTATATCCCTTCATATATTTACTATTTCTGCCAACTTTCAGAAGGATTGGATAAAGGGTCCTGGTGGTATAAGCAATTAACTTATAAATGTATGTCTGACTAACATCTTTGTAGTTCAACCAGTTACATGAAATTTGGCAGGACTGTATACCACACTTTCACAATCATCTCTGCCAAATATCAAAAAGATGTGGTAAAGGGTCCCAATTATATATGCTTGCACAGCATATGCAGAGAAGGCGCCTATGCCACGGATTCTCTTACGTGTCACTGTGGTATAAGTTCGGTTTGTGATGCCAATTGGCCAGCAGAAATGTCAACCAAATATCCTCATTCTTTGTTGTGATCATCCCAACTTCTCTCCCCCACTTTTTACTGGGAACTCAGAAGCATCTGTTTAGGAAAGAACCAATAGAGATTCTCTTACGTCCTCTGTCACAGTGCTGTAGGATGTGATTGTGATGATAATTGGCCAGCCTGGATGTGTAAACTAGGTCTCCTGATTTCTGGGATGCTATCCCCAAAGTCCCAGTTATGTCCCTTCTATGCCCACCTCAGGGCCACCCCCTATGCCCGCCTCAAAGCCACTACCAATTGGTCCTGTAAAGATGGAAGCATGCAGTAATTGGACAGTGAATGTGTCTGTCAGTCTTTTGGGTTGCTCCACATCCTCCCTCCCCCTGCCATGCCCAGTGCCTGCCTCTGACTGGCACTGCATGTCCTGCTATTTATCTGAATAATGGTCTTCAAGGGGACAACTTCAATTGCTTATAAAATTGGATCCCTTTATTACAGTGTCCTGTAGTTTGGTAGAGATGACAGGGAAGGTGTAGGATACATTCCCGCCAAATATCCTGTAAACAGGATAGAATATAAACATGTTAGAGCTGGAAATGTATTTTAAAGGTAATGTCTTATATCATCAGGACCCTTTATCCAATTTTTCTGAAAAGCAGCAAGAGTGTTAAGCTTGTGGAGGGATATAATAGTCACAGGTTTCATGGAAACTGTATGGAAGATAAAAAAAGATGTAGCTATGAATGTGTATGGAGCTTTTCTTAAAATCACAACATTCAACTGCTTCTTAAATTGGTTCCCTTTATCTAATCCTTTTGAAACTTAGTACACATAGTGCCCCCCATTGGGGGTACAATCTTTCCTGGTTTCATTAGAATTGAATAAGAAACAAAAAGGTTATAGCCGGAAATACATTTTTCAGTATCTTCCCTTTATTTAAAAAACAAAATGTCTTTTTCGTTTCTATTTTTGTTATTATTATTTGTCGTTTTTGTTACTGCAGTAACGATAATGAAAATGACAATTTGCATTATCGTTATTATAATAATGAAAACGACATGCACACCCCTAAAATTAAACACCCTATGGGTTGGCCACATTCTTGCTCCATATAAAGCCTGTAGGCAACTGACTGAAGGCTTGCTCTCATGTGTATGTCTATCTTTTCATTAGCACTTCCAGTGTTCAAAGTGCTTTACAATCCTTCTCTAGTTCACCTTCACAACAACCTGTGAGGTAGGTCATTGTTAGTCCCATTTTACAGATTGGGAACAGAGGCTGAGAGAAAGTGACTTTCCCAAGGCCACCCAGTGAGTTCATTGCTAAGAAAGAATTTGAGCTGTGGTCTAAGTCAAACACTTCATACATTAGGCTATACTGGGAAGGAGGTAGTCAATCCAGCATAATTTCTCCCAAGAAACTACTCTTGCTTGTGTGCCCAAGCCCTTACCCATTTAAGTACCTCTTGCCTTGCTTTATATCTTCTGTTTGCTCCCAAAAATATGATGGTTAAAGTAGAAGTTGGGGCTGAAATGAAATTTTCGCCCTGGTTCCGATTCCTTTGGAACCAGGTGTTACTATCGTTCCTATCAAAACAAGCAAAAAAACCTTTTGCCATTTTGCACATGCACAAAGTGGGTCAATCAGAATTCCCATCAAAGTTTCACCAGGTGTTTCGTTTTCACAAAAATAGAATAGCTGGTTCAAACCAGCCCGAGTAGAGGTGCTTGCCTCTGCAAAGAAGCAGGGTTGAAGTCAGAGGTGGGTGGCAGAGGGAGGTTCCTACTCTGGGAAAGGTAATTTTCGGTACAGGAGGAGGAGAATTATCTTCATCCCTTTTTCCTCAAAGTCATCACTTCTTCCTGTTTTTGTGCTCCTTTCACAGAATCTCTTACTGCTTATTATTCAAGTTCCCTTCCCCCTCTCTCTACAGTTCCTCCCCTCCCCGTGACAGCAGTTCCCTACAAGAGCTCCCGAACTGGGAGATCAGGAAAAGGGAAGAGCTATTTAACCCCTGCTTTCACTGCTTGTGGGAAATGAAATTGAGGAAAGCAGTTACTTCAGACTTGAGTAATAGCCCTTGCTCATGAGAACAAGCCCTAAAATGCAATGCTACTACAAAAAACAATTACAGTGTCAGTATCATATCATATTAATGAACCCATCTTCAATGATTTTCTACTAAACAAGTTCTCTGCTTCCCAAACCCAATTCTGGCCTCTCTCATGCAATGAAAGAGACCAGGTGACATCCACATCCGGCCCATGGATAACTGATTACACCAGTATTGTTAATGGTTTGGCTTAACCATACACCTACCTCAACCCTTGAAAAAGATGGTGTGACAGCTTCCTGCATCAGTGCAAAAAAGTGTTAAAACTGCATCATGCACATAAGTGTTGGCCACTGCCTGCCTACTCCTATAAATGCAATGCCCAATTGTGCATTAAAGTGTTCTAATGAAACATACAGATTAAATATGAATATGCCTACGATTAAGCTCAGAAATAATTGTACATAATAGGCAAGATATGGAAATGTCACAACAGAACATCACACACTCCATTAAACAGGTACAATGATACTAACGACATCTTTGTCATTTATAGAGCCATTTTATATAAGGTTTTCCCTATGTGATGCCAGGCAGAATATGCCACAGTGTAGGGAATTTCACTTGCAAATGTGGGAAACTGCACATAGCAATTGACTGATTTTGTGCTATTTTTGCCTATTTTCCTCTGCAGACGTATTGATAGGCTACTGTTCATGTGACTGACAAGTACATGTGCCAGGTTAATCCTTTTGCTAGCTAAATGCCTCCTTGGGGAAGTCTACACCCTTTCAATAATGCCTAGAATGGAGAGTTTATAATGCAGCTGATGGGGTTTGCCTTAAGAGACACTCAGGGCTAAAATGAGCTCATGCAACATATTCCTTAGAAATCCTCTTTTTGCTTTACAAGAGCAGGCTTAGACGATATTTCAAGGAACTCAGAAGCCTTAACACTGACTCCTTTGCATGGCCAATTTCATGCTCAGGTTTCAGTAGAGTAGGGTATAAATACCGTACTTTTTATTAAAATAGTGTACATTGATATTCTTAATGGTTTCTAACCTTGAAGTCTAAGTTAACTTGGTTCACTAAGTCACAAATGTACCAATAAGCAAAAGCTGCTCAGTAACATATGTTTCAAATGCATTAGGGAGGCGGTTTCCAAAACTCCTGTTTATTTCAAACAAATGAGGAAAACATGAGGCAGTGAGGCTTGAAGACTCTCGCCAGTTCCTGAATTGCAATGGGAAATGGAAAAGAGTACTTTTAAAGAGCTGCACGGCGCCTTTCAGAAATGCTTCCAAAGGCATTTCATTTAGTAATTGTCTGCATTACATAACATCTCTTCTACATTTGGTTTCTCTTATTCTTCATTATGAAAGGCTGTTGCGCTTGAGAACAGGAGATCAGATTCCTCCTTGGGGCTAAGAAAAGGGAAGTTTGTTTCTAAACAAAAATTTCCGCTTCCATGCTGCACCAATTGATATAGCTTGAAACACCACAAGGTAAAATATTTAAAATTTGCTTAATCCCATGATTATTGATAGGTTATTACATCAGGGACATCTTTAGCCAAATGTCTTTATTTTTCAACAGTTTATTCACTGCTGGATTGTTGTTTTTTCCTGGCTGAACTCACAGGGTGTTTCCACACATCCGTCACTCCCATGGCAGGAGTTCACACATACTGGCATATGTGTGAGAGCACCCATTGCTTTGCTGGCAGCAGTCCTGTGTTCTTGCCAAGCTAGAACCCAGACCCGGGAACTCTAGGTCTTTACACGGGATCTTGGGGTCAGACTGACCCCACAGAGCACAAAAAACAATAAAATATGTTAATTAGTAGCTCTTCAAGTTTGAGCTTTTAGGATATTGTCACCGGCACCTCTGGACATAGCATACTAAAATTTCAGCCAGATACCTCTTATCATTTGTCTCCTATGACCAACAAAGTGCCATTTTACAAACAGACCCCAGGTTTCCATAGAGTTTTCCTATTGGAGTCCAAATGTCCCCCCAGTCAGTGGATTTCAATAGGGGTCCAAATGGACCCCAGCTTAAAATAAACCAAATAAACAGTTTTCAAGGACCATTCAGATAGCAAGGGGACATGGAACTCAAGGCCACTTCAGACTGGCAGCAGCAATTAAAATTAACCCCTTCACTACTCTTATCTTGTGCCTTTGTATCATGGTTGAAAAAACCCATGAAAATATGCTAAGTATTGGGTCTACAACTTTGAGCTTGCAGCACATCGTCACTGGTACCTCTGGCCATAACATACTCAAATTTTAGCCAGATCTCTCTTAACGTTTGTCTCCAATGACCAAAAAGTGCCAGGGTGCAAACGCACACAAGGTGTCAATGAAGTTTTCCTTTTTGGTTTTACATAAACCCTTTCTGTTGCGTTTCTCATTTGTTCAGGTAATGTTAGGTTTAATTTCTTCAGCCTAGGTTTCAGTTTCCCTTCTGGATTCTGCAAGTCCTCATCATGCAGGCCACACACCAGGTGATCATGCAGCATTTCTTCCACATTAGTGAAGTTATAGTGCTGTGCTAGCCTATGCAATTCTGTAATGAATGTGGGAATACTTTCCTCGGGGCCCTGCATTCATTTGGAGAAAGCATTATGCCGCACAATCTCAGAGGGCCCTAAGGCTAGGGGCTGTCAGAGCGAGCGAAGGGTGCCTGCGCAAACCCAGTTGAGCGAATGTAAGGAACCATTTCGAACTTGGAGTACAGCTGATAGACGCGCATATAAGATACAGACTACGTTCTGTGCATCAACTTAGCCAGTCCGCAAAGGATGCTACAGCAATTCTGGGGTATAAACCAATACATGTTCCAGAAGAACAGGCAGAGACAACAACCACCTCTGACAGAAGACAGTGTTTCCTTTGTCCACGGAAGGATGACCAAAAAACAAGAAAATAAATGTGTCACTTGCGATAGATTTGTCTGTAATATACATTTACGAATAAAGTGTGAGGCGTGTATCTAGGCACAATTTTATTGTTTCTTACAAGTGTTTACAATTTTGTAGTTTAAATAAGAATTTAATAAGTTAAATCGTTATTTCTTTCCATTTGGAACATTTTTCTAGAATTTTTAAAATGTTATTCAGTATTTTCTTTCTTTTAAGGTTTAGATTAGTTACAAAATATATGTTTAATGTTTGTTCAATCAATGTCCTGTATTTTAAATACAATTTACAGTTTTTATTATTTATTTTATTATTATTAACAAACATTTATATAGCGCCAGCAGTGTACCTGGCACTTTACAAAGTAATAAAACAGACACGGTCCCTGCCCCTAGGGCTTACAATCTGAGAGACAGGAGCTGGGGGAGAGACTTAGGAAGGGGAACAGAGGGAGAGACAAGGGGTCTAACATTCATGAAGATGCGAGGTCTCAAGTGCACGTACTTGGCTTGGTTACGATGAGAATGACAGCAGGCAGGTCCATGTTGCAAGGATAAGGGTAAACCGATCGTAGGTATAGGAATAGTGGCTCAGCAGGATAAATAGTCAGACAGAGCAGAGCGAAAGAGGTGAGTTTTAAGGAGAGATTTGAAGGGATGAAGGGAGGAGGCAAGGCGGATGTGGACAGGGAGGGAGTTCCAGGCATGGGGGGCAGCAAGTGAGAAGGGACGAAGGCGCTTAGGGGAGCAGGGAAGGCGTGGAAGGGTGAGAGAAGGGACAGAGGAGGAGCAAAGTGCACGGGCTGGAGTATGGGGGGCGATAAGTGCAGAGAGGTAGGGGGGAGCAAGGTTGTGAAGAGCAATTTACAAAGGAAAAAGACTTTTTTAGGTCACTGGTTATGTTTGGGTGAAAACAATCCCCATAAAATAGACTCATGTGCTTGTGTGTGTGCGTGTGCGCTTCCAGGGCTTAGTTTGAAGGGTTTTGACATTTTGGGACACAGACTATGTTAATAGACCCCACCGACAATGGGTTTTTCCATAGGGGTCCAAATGTACCCCAAGACTGGCGAGTGCAATTTTTTTTAAGCCCGAAGGTAAAGGCTAGAGCTACCCTTCCTGGTAATCGTCTACAATACTGGAGGCCTGATCTCGTATGAACCTGGACACCCCCAGATCCCATAAAAGAACATAACAGGAAATGGAAAATGTCTGAGCAACCTGAAGGCTGAAGCATTAGAATGTGCCTGCGATTCTGCTCTGTAATCCTGCACTCCAGCCCTTGCCTCGTCTCCAGCCTGCACCTGAACTGATACTAACCCAGGGACCCGTGTGCACTGCATTGCCACCAACCCTCGCTTTGGCCCTTTGACTCTGCTGAATCCTTGGCATTGACTCAAGCCTCTGGCTTGTGAGCCATTCCGGCCCTGACCACATTTCTGTATTTCCTTGTGATTTGACAATAGATTTGGATTGACCTGATTAGCAGTTGACTCTAGCTCAGATCCTAACCATGGCTCTGGGATTGTCCTGCAACAGTGCTGTAAACAAAACCAACAAGATGGCTCCTGCCTCCTGACATTTTTTTTCTGTCAAGGCTTCTTTCAGAACAGCACTCCTGGTCCACCAGCAGAATCTGTGGCTAGGAAGAGACCGAGGGGATTCGGCTGGCTGACCAAAAGAGTTCCTCATACTCACAGCACTTCTATATGGACAGAGTTGGTTTTGCACTCGAGAAAAAGCTGATAGGACCCATTCTGCTCCCTACCTTTCTCCTGGCTCACCCAGGCATCCACACCTTACAGAGGTCATGTGTGGACCAAACTCAGGGACTGCTGCTCTAGTTTATTCCCTGGATACTGAAACATGCAGAAACATTCATAATCTTCTGTGTGCACATGCACCCCCACATTTGCTGCTGTGGGAAACACGGTGATGACGCAGGGGATTATGAATTCCCATGAAGAAGAGCAGCTGATGATGGGTTGAAAAAACTATTCCTAGGTTTCTGGAATATTGACTATGTCAAAGCTTTTGATGTGGCTTTGCAGAGACATGTAGGAGTGGCCACCGTCATACCAGCTGCTGGACAAATGGCCACTGTTTTATTAATTAAAAATATAATTAAAGATACACCCTACAAGCATAACCATATCCCTGTGTCTCCTACCAGGTCAGCCACCCTTCCTGTAGAGTCAGCCACACCCACAATCCCTTTGGAGCTCCAGTTGAGATCCATCCACTACAGCAGGAAGTTCTAAATCCCACTAGACTCTAGCCTGTTTCAATTTGCCTTAACACATTGTGAAAGTTTATTTGCGGCCTAAGCCAATATCGTACAAAAAGATGATACATAAAACACAAAATACACAAAACAAAAAATATACACAACCTACACCGAACCATAATCCGCTGCTAAAACTTGTCCAACAAGTATAGCAGTCGAAACTACTAGTTGGTTAC
>QEPC01015163.1:314149-354443 GCA_003113815.1 Sphenodon punctatus | reverse complement strand
GGGAGGCGGTAGATGACAGCAACACGAAGGTGTAGCGGGGAGTATAAATGCACAGAATGGGCCTCAAACGAAGGGAAGGAGAGGGAGGAAGGAGGGGAAAGGGTTTGGAATTGACAGGGATTAACAAGGAGGAAACCCACGCCATGCCCCTGGCCCTCAGGGTGGGGTCGGTGAGAGAATGAAAGGCCCCCCGAGCATAGAGTGGCTGTATATACAACAAGCAGCATCATTGCCCATCACCCACTCCCACTCGCACGTGTTGAGTCACTTCCCAGAGCCCAGAACAGCAAACTCTGCATGCTCAGCACTTTACGTGTGGTCTGAGCACTGGTAGGTTTGTTCCAGGTACAGAGATGTATTCTGGATTACCACAATACAAGCAGCAACAGGCTGACTGTGGTTATGTTGCACAATGATTCCTCTCGCTCTGAATGAAGATCTGACACCCACGGCACTTCAGCAATTCTCTTGCACACCTGGATAAATGTGTCCCTAGATTTCAGAGGTCTATCCTACAGGGAAGATGAAAGAGATTAGAGGCAAAGGCTTCTGGTTCCCACTTTCCACAGGCCTACCCTGGAGAAAAGGGCTCTTAGGCTGCATTCTCACCTGTGGCAGCGGCAGCAGGAGGGGTGAGGGAGACGCGGCAGCATGGAGGAGCCAGCAGCCGGGAAAAGAGCCGGTGCGAATGGGGATCGCCGCGGCTTTTCTGGAGCATGTCAGGGCGCAAAATCCTGCCCTGACATGCGCGAGAGAAGCCGTAGCAGAGCCCCATTCGCACTGGCTCTTTTCCCAACTGCCGGCTTCTCCGCGCTGCCATGTCTCCCTTGCCCCTCCCGCTGCCGCCACTGCCGCAGATGAGAATGCAGTCTTAGTCTTCAGGTTTCAAGATTACTCAGCTACAGGTGCACTGCTCACTCTCCTTGCCTGAGTCCAAGCCCTCTCTGGCTATACTCAAGGCTAGCTATGATTGACTGCAGCCTTTCTTTACTAAGCCACTGTACAGCTCTGCTACATCCAACAGCTCTCAGTTAATTCACTCAGCTAGCTACTTGGGCAGTTTTTAATTTGTGTTTTTAAAAAAATGAATTGTCAGGGTCCAAACCTGCCCCATAAGCCACACTCCCTGCTGCATAAGTCATGCCTCCTGCCACAGAATTTATCAGAGCAGAGTCTCAAACTCTAGTGTCTGCCTAGCAACCCAACCACTGGACCACCCTGGCTATCTAGTATCTACTCATGAATATAAAGTTCTTGTGATTTAATCTATATCATGTGCATTGCAGGAGGTGGGGCAGGAAAGTCATTATGAAAGCCAAATAAACCATCCAAATGTTTTTTGGCTTTCATTCCCAATCACAAAATGATCAGTATCAGCCTTTCCTTGACTCACATTTCAGGGTGCACACTCCTACTACAAACATTTCCTCGGCCCCCTCCCCCCTGCAATTTTATTTCCAGAAGTGAGACCTAGCAATTCCTCACCTCCCACCCCCAAATTATATTTCCTGAAGTGAGCCCTGGCAACTCCTCTCTCTCTCTCTCTCTCTCACACACACACACACACACACACACGCACTAAGGCAACAGGAGCCTAGACAAGTGTAACTGCTGTGATCCTTAAAGGTCTCCCTCACCCTGAGGCACCTTGTCACACCTGAAAAGATGTTGCACAACAGCAGACATTCCCAAGGTTTTGGCTACATGACCCTATTTCCAGACACATAATACCATGACTCCAGAGAGCAAGAGAGACATGCAAAGTTCATTAAATACCAATGGGATCACAATTTCATCTACAGGGGACACAGAGGACCCCATTTCAGGTCCTCCTAACCCACAGTTTGGGAACCTCTGCCTGCCCTTTGGGTTCAATACTGACATCTTTATTTAGTCAAATGTCTATTGAATGGGACCTTTGCCTGAACACAAACATCAGCCAAGTAGGAGAGGGTGCAGCGTAGTTACATCCAGCAGAGATCAGAACGCCACTTGAAATGAATATTCAAAGTGAATAACAAATTTGATTAATCACATCTACTTGGATTCGTTTTAGCAAAGTGAATATGAAATCAGCGTCCACTTCCATTTTTGTTTGCAGATGCAAATCTTCATTTCCATTCTTTAGTATTAGGATTGTTAATTGTAGTGCAAGCAATGTGCCTGGGGCTGAACAATTGTGGTAAGACAGGTCCTTCCCCGTGGGGCTTACAATCTAGAATGGACAAGGGAAGGGGCAACAAAGAGGAGCAGGGATGTATTTAGGAACTTTAAAAATTGCGGGTACATGCACTTGGCTTAGTTCCAGGGGAGGAGGATCCACTGTTTCAGTGCTTAACAATTTGCGTATTTTGACATTGCATTACTTGGTACTTTGTGTCTTCAGCGGTAATGTTTGGGTTGTTTTTTATTTCTAATTATTTAAAGCGAATGTGATTGGTTCTTTCTTTGTGGTATAATTTAAGGAGCAAAAAGTCACAAAAATACCAAATAATGGAAAACAAAGTCACCAAAGAAGTGAATTTCACTCTGGTGACGAAAACAAATTCAGATGTTGGTTCTTGGGAACAAATATGGCAATTAGCTTCATGAATATAAAAATGCATTCATTTCAACACAAATGATCTCAAATTCTGTTGTATAACAGACAGTGGAACAAGGGATGGTTGTATGATATGGCTACAATGAATCTAGCCAACAATGGGTGAAAACAGACATGACGCTAACCACCCTTTAACCACTCTTGATGGTTATTTATGCATGTTTCAGGGCTGCATAGGGCACCAATACAGCCCTGCAACATGCATAAACCACCACCAACGGTGGTTAAAGGGTGGTTAGCGTCATGTCTGTTTTCACCCAATATTTTTCAAGTTTTTCTCTACATTAATTAGTGAAAGGCTATAAAGGGGAAAAAGCAAATGGGACTGTATGTATTTGGAATGAAACATGCCAAACGCTTGCCTCTTATTATGCCCTATCAATGATAAAGTGGGAATACAACAAATAGATCATACTGTAATTGTAGAAATGAGATCTCAACTCCTTTAGTAGGCAATCCAAACAGATTTTCTCCTTAGCTAATTGCAATGTAATTGTGCTACAATCTTATTTACAAGCAGCTTGGCAGGAAAACTGTTAAACAGAATGAAGGTATCTTTGACCTTCATCTCTTGAAGAGGGAAGAGGAGATGGTGCAGCTGTCTATCTCCCATTCCTTCCTAATTTCCATGATATTGTGCTGCTCATTTGGGAAACATGAAAAATAGGGCTGATTCAATTTCTCCAAGTTATTCTTGAAGACTTTTGACTCTGGGTAAGATACAGGGTGATTGAAATTCTATGGTGCCAGTGTTTAAGTTATTGAAAACAGAAATCTGTCACATCTTCAGAGTTACGGATGAAGCACAGCACGCTGGCAGAGTTCAGCATTTCAGTGCAAGGATTTGGGGGTGGGGTTACCCATAATTTCCATGTATTTGAAACGAATATATAAAGGTTAAGAATCTCTCAGACACCCACTTAAAATTTGTATTACTCTTTATTGTGGTAGCACTGAGGGGCCCACACCCAGACCACTGGCCTATTGTGCTAGGCATTTACCTCCTTTTCACTTCCTGGATCTGGCCTGTGGATCCAGTCCCTAGCCTCAAGCACTAAAGGAATACGCTCAGGGGAAGGAAGCATAGATGGGGGGCATGCATTCAAGTATAGAGGATGGAGCCATGGCATAAATCCATAATCTGGACCCACCCCTTTTTTGTAGGGTTTGTCAGATGTGCAGCCCTGCAACATGTATTTTTCATAAGTGGTGGGTAAAAATTTGCATATCTGGCAAAACTACTTCTGTCCTCTATCTTGAACACATTCCTAAAGCGTCCCCATCCAGACCACAGAGCATCTACTAATTTTCAAATTGGTGCACGGGAGAGAAGGACTCCCCACCCCAGAAAAGACTTCACTCAACGCTCTTCAACTTCCTGAAATTCACCACTTGTCTCTTAATCTGTGTTTGCCTTGTTCCACAGCAATACATTCACACAGCTGCTGATTACTCTGCATTTCAATGGCCTGCCCATTAAACCAAGTGGCGGAGAATGCAGGATCAGAAAGGAGCACTGGGAACACTAAGGATTTCACACCCATTCGGAATGTGTGTTTGGGTAACTACCCACTCTTAGAAAGTGTTGTGTGAATGAACCCCAAAATAAGAGACAGCAGAGGGATGAAGACAGAGAAACAGATAGGAGACCACAAGGAAACAAGGTAACATGAGACATCATGATAGGCAGCAGTGTCTGCCCCGACACTGATGCCTAGTTGTTATCAAGCTCTGGGTAGGCAACACAGGAAATGAGAAATTTAGAGAATAAAGCGAATGTTCACAGGGAGTTTCTCCTATGCATAAGAGGAAGCTAGGGCAAAAAAGTCTGAAGACTAGCGCACTGAGCACAAGACAAACTACTAAAAGCAAAGAAACTCTAGTTGCCATGACAGTAGCAAGAGGCAGCCCAATTCTGGTGTAAAGCACTTTAAGGATCAGGCTGTAAGCCACTGAATAACCCAGGTAATCACATTACTTCTGTTTCATTCACTGTGCAGACATCTCCTAAAAGTTTTATTTATTATTTATTAATTTTAAATACATTTACTCCACCCCTCCTGCCAGGCAGCCCAGGACGGCTAACAAAAATCAGTTAATAAATACAGTAAAATATATACAAACATTAAATAACAAATACAACTCTAAAAGGGGAGAACAAAACCCAAAACACCCACCTCACTCCAACCCTCGCCCCTCTCCTTCGCCAAATGCCTGACGGAACAGCCAGGTCTTACAATTCCTACGGAACCTCAGGAGGTCTGGGGCCAGACGGGCCCCCACCGGGAGGGAGTTCCAAAGGCGCAGTCACCGAGAACGCCCTGTCCTGCATGCCCCCCCCCCAAGAAACCTGGGGGACCACCAACAGGGCACCCCCAGATGACCGCAGGGGCCGGTCCAGAGCCCAGGGAGTGAGGTGATCTCGCAACTAGGCAGGGCCCAGACCGTGTAAGGCTTTATAGGTCAGAACCAACACTTTTAACCGGGCCCAGAAGACTATTGGCAGCCACGGCAGAGATTGGAGCACTGGTGTAACGTGCTCTCGGCGGCCCAGCCCCACTAGGAGCCGGGCCGCCACATTCTGCACCAGCTGCAGCTTCCGAGCCATCACCATAGGTAGCTCCACGTAGAGCGCATCACAGCAGTCTAACCAAGAGGTGATAAAAGCATGGATGATCGTGGCCAGATCTGGAACTGAAACCAGCAGCCGAAGCTGCCGCACCAGATGTAGCTGGCGGAAGGCACTCCTCGCCACAGCCTCCACCTGGAGATCCAGGTAGAACTGCGCATCGAGGAGCACCCCCAGGTTCCACACCTGGGAAGTCAGTGGAGGGCACACCCCCTCAACCAAGGGGGTCGCCATCTGCACTGACTTACCCACTATCACCACCTCCGTCTTGTCAGGATTCAGTCACAGTCGATTAGCCTTCATCCAGTCCCCCACAGCTGCCAAACACCGAGTAAGCACCAAGACAGCCGGGCCTGGGTTGGTTGAAAATGAGAGGTACAGTTGGGTGTCATCCGCATACTGATGACACCTCACCCTGTACCCCCTGATCACCTCGCCAAGCAGTTGCATGTACACGTTGAACAGGAGAGGGGACAAAACAGAACCCTGCAGGACCCCACACGAGAGGTCTCGGTGGGATGAAAAAGAGCACCACTCGTTGAGTTCTTCCAGTCAGGAATGAGCAGAACCATTTGAGAATGATCCCACCTACCTCTGCACTGTCCCGCAGGCGCGTCACCAACTTCTCGTGGTCAACACTATCAAATGCAGCTGACAGATCTAATAGGACCAAAAGGGTCGACCAACCCGTATCCTTTTCACGGCACAGATCATCGACCAAAGCCACCAATGCGGTCTCAGTGCCATGCCCCAGACGAAAGCCAGACTGTGAGGGATCCAGATAACCGGTGCGGTCAAGTTGCCCTTGGAGCTGTTGAGCCACTACCCGTTCAATAACCTTCCCTAAAAAGGGAAGGTTAGAGACAGGCTGATAGCTGGCGGGGGAGTCAGCGTCAAGCAATTGTTTCTTGAGCAGAGGCCGTACCACCGCCTCCTTGAGGTAGGGCGGCACTCTGCCCTCCCACAGGGAGGCATTGACCACCCCAGCCAGCAACGGCCCCATTGTCTCCTGGCAGGTCTTAATCAGCCAGGACGGGCATGGATCTAATTCACAAGAGGTGGCTCGAACAGCCCCCAGAACCTCCACCACCTCAGCGAGTGTCACCGACTGAAACTGATCCCACAAAAATCAGACAAGGCGGGGCTTCTGCCACCTCTACCTCCTCCACTATATTAAGTGTGTCATCGAGGTCTTGGTGAATACGAGCGATTTTCTCCGCAAAATAATCCACAGAAAGGTCACAGCGGGCAGTTGATGACTCCACACCAGGGTTGAGGGAGGCTGGACTGACTAGCCCCGCACAACTCGGAACAGCTCCGCTGGATGGGACTTAGCAGATGCTATGCGGGCAGCAAAGAGGGAATTCTCTTTGCTGCCTGCATAGCCACAGCATAGGCTCGTAAACTAGCTCTATGCTGCAATCTGTCGGCTTCAGCCCGAGACCACCACCACTGTCGTTCCAACCGCCACACCGCCTGATTCAGCATCTGCAGCTCCTCAGAGAACCAAGGCGGTCTGTGGAGCCTCCACCTGGGCAACAGATACCTGGGAGCCGTTTCATCGATGGCCTCCGTCAGCAAGATGTTCCACAGCTTGACAAGGTCATCGATATGATGGTCGTCTAGGTCAGAGGGTAACTCCCCCAGACCACCTAGGAAACGCACTGGATCCAACAGCCTCCGGGGGTGAACCATCCTAACAGGTTCCGCACCCTTCCGGGGGCAGACATGTGCTAGAAGGGAGGTCTGTAGGAGGTAATGATCTGTCCATGACAAGGGCACAGCTGTAATCTCCCCCATTAATGGACCACCCGCCTCAAAGTCAATGCAAAACGTGAGGTCTAAGGTATGTCCTCCAAGATGTGTCGGGCTGTTGACTCTCTGGGACAGGCCCATGGTTGCCATGGTGGCCATGAACTCATGCTCAGCTCCCCCAAGCACTGCGTCGGCGTGAATGTTGAGGTCCCCGAGGGCTATCGTCCTTGGGGACCGCAACACCACCTCCGACACCGCCTCCGCCAGAGCCTGCATGGAGGCTACTGGACTGGTAGGTGCACGGTATACCAGTAGCACACCCAAACTGTCCCCTGCCAAATCAAACACAAGATAAAGACGTTCAATACCTACCATGGGTCGCACTGAATAACTCCTCGCAGACCACTCCTCTTTAAAAACCATAGCTACAATGCCCCCCATCCCCCCGACCATGGCTGGTGTTGTACAGAATCTGTCTCTTATACACATCTAGATGTGTATAAGAGACATGCACAGAATACCCAACCAGAACAAGATCAGTCAGAATTGGCCCCGATTCATTTTCCAGCCAGGTCTCCGTGATACACACGAGATCAGCAGCATGGTCCAGGATTACCTCCTGGACCGTTGTTGCCTTATTTGCCACCGATCTCATGTTTAACAGCACCAAAACCGGACCGAGGGCCCCCTGACCAAGTTTCACCAAGATGACTTGGCACCTCGCAATACAGTGGGCTAAATTAAAGGCGATTGCATTTAGAGGATCCCTTGTTTTCTATCAGCTTGTGCCTTAATACCAACAATGGGGCAAAGAAATAGATCTACTTGAGAAGGCTCAAAAGCCTGCTGAATATATTTGACTTGGATACTGGTTTGTGGTTGTATCACATAACGTGCGTGCGTGCTTTTTTCCTCCTTCAAAAAAGGAATAACCGATATGTTTCCTGAGATCTCAACTGTCTTGGGTTTCTTTTCTGATAGGCACTCTCATCAAAGCCTGGGTTTTATCGTCCGTTGAAGTAGCTTAACTCTCATCACTACTCCCCACTCCTCCCTCTGAGCATCTCAGAGGTTTCTGACTCACCCATCTTTTCAGCCCGTTTTTATAGCTTTTGACACGGGTTCATATTCTTAACCTATTTGCTATTCTTGTAAATCTCCTATGAACACTTTCTATCTCATTGCTCTGCTTCTGGTAACAAGGTTTCCAAAATCTGACACTGTAGCTTATATGTGTGAGCTCCATTTATATGCTGAAAAGGATCAAATTCTGGATTTATTTCTCCTGCGTAACTCTACTGCTTTCTGTGACCTATATGGGGATAAATGATTGTATCACATGGATGCCACTCCTCAAAGCACTGCACTGGTCCCGGCCCCTTTCATTTCAATGGGGTTTTCACCAGCACAGCATTCTGAGGGTTCATTCACAGCACGCCCTTTTGGAACAAGTGGAGGCACAAACCTACATTCCAAGTGTTATGTCAAATACTTATCACTTCCTCTGTCCCTTGATGATTCTTGTTCACCACTTGATGCACAGGATGGGCCACTGAAATAGAGGGGAATGAGCAGCTGTGCAAATGCATCGTTCATAGAAATGACAAAGGGTGGCATCACACAAAATGCTACTTGCATGGCTGCCAGTGTTTTATGCAAACATAGCAGCTATCAAGTAGCCGCTCATGTTTAATCAGCAACTCAGTTTGATAGCTGATATGACAGGGGAGTTGTGGAGACAGTGGCAGGATCTCCAGGGACCCTGTCTAATGCAGAGTTGAAATCAGCCATTCCCAAACCAACAGGAAATCCAATCATGTCGGGAACATTGGATGTTTGGTAGAATTTTTGAATCAGGAACAATTATTTTCAGGATTGCAGGTTCCGATTTTTCAACACCTGCCCTAATCTTTTGGTACTTTTTGTTACTTTCTGTTACCTTTGTGCCCTGGAGTAGTTGCACTCCCTGCTCCTGGTCCCATGTCTTTTTTGTCTCCAAGTCACCTTCTTCCAATTGGGAGGGGAAGGAAAGAAGGAGGCAGTATTGCTGTACCTGGTCTGTGTGTATTGTGTCTACCTCCTTCTCCTGCTAATGTGCTGAACGTGATGGCATGTTCTGAAAATACCAAAAATTACCATACAAAGTATCTACCAATGAGCAGTCCAAAATGGGAACAAACAAACGTGATGAAAACCTGGTAAGTTTCCACATCATGGGGAGGTGGTGAACAGGCTGGTTTCCAGGAAAGCAGCATTCACCATGAATTGTCATTTCAGCTCTAACCCTGTCACCATCTCTGCAGTTCCTACAGACTGCTTCATCATGTCAGAGCCTGTGGGACCCTGGAAGGGTCCACTTTTCTCCTTCATCCAGACAAGCCTCTCGGTGGATACAGCCCTACGCAAGACATAGGTGATTGAAGCCATGTCTCCCGACAGGTGGTACCTCTCTGTATGCATCAGCTGCCCTTGCACAACTTTGATCCTCCCCAGCGCTGTCTGTTGTTGCGGTGTGGTGCGCCCCACTATCCCAGCCACAGATCAAGCAAGAACCTGCCTGCGGTGCCTTGAAATCACATTGCACCAGTGACAGCAGAAAGCTGGGATCTGTTGGATCACTCACAGCTTCTGCTCAGCAGTCATAATGAAGGCCTTGAGCACAGCATGCATGTCTATGGCTGCAGTTCCTGGGACTGTGAACTCTGCACACCATGCGTCAAATGTTTTGAACAGCTTAGAGAACTGGGTGGCTGCTTAGCTAGGATTAACTGCATGCTACACATGAGCATCTATTGGCCACTATTGGTTGTCGGTCCATACAGGACTGGATGCACACCAAGCATATTGGTTACAGGCCAGCTATTGACTAAAAAGGTTTTTGCAAAGTTTATGCTCGGTGCATGTGTGTTGTTGCATTGGTACTGCCAATCCAGGTAGCTATTAAACTGGATACTGTCACGGGGGAGGGAGTAGTCAGGAACGGGACACCCCAATTCCTGACATGGGCACTTCCGAACCCCCAGGCACACACCCCGGGATAGAGGGGTCCAGCACAGCTCCCCAGACTTGCTCGGAAGTTGGAGAAAGCCCGTCAGGATAGTAGTTGGCCCTTTAAATCCACGAGGGATTAGGCCTATATCATCATAGGGTGCCGGGTCACTATGCTGGAGCATTCCTCCTCTCCCACCATCCACCACACACACACTCCAATCACCCCACAGGGAAGGAAGGCTGGTGCATGAGGTGAGGGAGTGAAAGGAAAGGGTCCCAGGTTCGGGGGGTAGGACAAGGCTCACTCGTACAGAGAAAGAGGGAGGGAGCAGGGGACCTCAGGAGGGGGGAAAGGCTGACTCGCACCCCTCACCCTCCACCCACACCAAGGTCTCGCTCACCCTCACCAAATTCGGGAAATGGGGTAAACAGGAACAGTCACACTCACAGTCAGTCCAAGAAGCATGCCACCCAGTCACCCGAAGGGAAATGAAGGGGGAAACGGGAATCACTCGCCAAGCTCCAAGTCTCCGTCTCTCTCTCCTTCTCTCTCAGCACGGGGGGGGGGGCAGTCTAACAGATCACCGGTGTTGTGTGCTTCACAGCGCCGGCATTTGAAGGGGAAGCCCCGCCCCTGGTGCGTGCTTGGAGCCACGCTGAGCGGCGAGGTGCTTGTGGCCCCGCCCCCATGCTTTGCGTGGCGTCGGGGGCCAGGGCCGGCATTCCCAGCTGTGGTGGTTGCTCAGCAACTGCTGAGTCCATGTCTCTGCTGGCGGAGGGGGCTGGTGGCTCTGCCGCAACGCCCGGACATGGGTGCAGCTGATCAGGGGCTCTTTGTGGGTGGTGCTGGGGACCGCGGGGGCGGACCCTGACAGACATTTTTGTCTAAAGCACATTCATGCACATGCCAACTCATCTAAAAATGTTATAGATGCTAGCACCACGGAAGCATGGAATTTTTAATTTGGGTGGAGGGACCCACTGAATGTTAAGAAATTGCCAAGTGGAAGGATCTGCTAGGCAGTGAAGGTCACTGTGCTCAGAATGTATGTAGGAGCAGAGCTGCCCATTGGATAAAAGCTAGTCATATTTTCTTATCTTTTGAAAGTAACTGGTTTTGCTTGCAATGAGCATGATGAGTCATAATGCTATAGAAAACTACTGCTGTGGATTGTTTGCCTGGGAAAGCCAAATGGCCTTCCTTTTTATCTGTGGGTGATGTGGCTGCCCGGAGCATGGAGCCCAGAGAATTTGGGGGGGGGGGGGTGTGATGGATAGCATGGCCTTTGCTGACATTTGGGTGAGGCTTGATGTAGAGAGAAGCTTCAAATCTTCTTAAACTATAAAGCACTGAGTATTCCTAGTAGCGCTATATAAATATTTAGTAGTAGTAACTGTCAGACCGATCCTCTAAGACACCCTATGGGCTCAAAGGGTGGCACATGCACACAATAGGGTTCTATGTAGACATGATGGAACGCAGACACCATGCAACCCTGCTGCAGTTTCACGTTCAGCAGAATGGAAGAGAGACTGCAACTTTTCTGGACATTTGTGCACTGCCAGAAGTAGGGAAGTCACTAATGGAGGCTGGACCTTCCCTGCCATTTTTTCTCATCACTGCCCCAATGAGAGCAAGAGGATACCCACACAGCCACTGGGAGTTCCTCAGTCAGATCACAGAGACGAATCTCTTTGGGGAAACAAGCAACAAGAGTACAGGGAATGTGAACTGACTGAAGGAAAGCTTGTTGCCCTATACAAAGTTTGGACACTTGGAGAAGTGCAGAGAGCCCTGGCAAACAGGGAATATTTTCCATCCCCATGATATGATAATGCAGTAGATGCTAGAGAGGTGGTACAAGAGGCACACGTTTGACTGGAGGTTTTACATGAACCAAGAGGGATTTCCAATACCAAGGCAGGCAAGAGCCCAATAAAACTGTGTGCTGCTACCTGCCAATACATCGCTGTGAGCTGTGAATACGAGAAACTGGGTGGTGACAACACGCAAAGATTGATTGCTTTCACTTTCAATTTTACTTTTGCTTTCAATTTTTACTATAGGTGCTCAATAAAGTATGCAATTTGCTCAATAAGCTCAACATTATGTGCATAGCAAAAGGTTATTTCCAGCCGCCAAGTGCTGGCAGGTATAAACCCAGGTATGACCTTCCATGAGTGGGAAGGGATAGTAGGTGCTGGACCACATTCTGGAGTCATAGTAGCCCAGAAGAAAGAAACCGCTGAGGTGGCTTATTGTTCTCATGGTTCACCGTGGCTGAGAGTCCTGGCGGGGGGAGGGGTTTGGTGGGCAGAGTGTGGCAGGGAAGAACGCCTGCCCATGTATTAGGCTTGTCACACGAAACCTGTAAGTGTGGGCTGCCTGAACACACAAGAAATACATGCAGGAAGCTGCCCATTTATTAGGCTCCACACACTAAAAATGTGAAAGGGGAATGCACGGAGCAAACCCGAACTACACAGGACTACCTTCTCATTTGTTAACACCCATGGCTGCATTCACATGTGGAGTTTCTCCCACCTCTTCAGTTTCTGACAGGAGATTGTAATCCTACATTTTAAATGCACACAAGGGTATTAGCCCGATTGTTAAACCTTGGTGTGAGTTAATTATTTTGGTTAACCACATATTACACCACCTGCACGCTGCATCCTAATAGTTCACATGATTATGATTATGATTATGATTATGATTATTAAAGCAGGGGGAAAGTATTTTAGATTTTTCAGGGACTTGGCATTTTATGTGAATGCAGACTACATCTAATGATACCCAAATGCAAACTAAGGCCATTTTTAGACGTGTGCAGGGGCTTGCGCCTGCAATCATGCCCCGTGAAGCAGCGCATGGGCGGGGTTTAGACGAGCAGGGACGCGCCTTATCCCCACTCACGCTTTCTTTAAAGGCATTAATGAAAGACCGAGCACCTTTAAAGAAAGCACGAGCAGGAATAAGGAACATCCCCACTCATCTAAACCCCACTCACGCACTGCTTCACGGGCACATGATTTGCAGGCACGAGTACCCCACGCACGTCTAAAAACGGCCTAAGAAACAAGTGGCAAGTTTGCAAGGGGGAAGTGTGTTGAGGATCTTGAACTACTATCTGATCTTCTACAAGTAGAGATGTATATCTGGGAGGTATACCAATCAGAATAATGCTTTCTTCATCAATTATAGCCCTTTAATTAGAAAACAAACATGGAAAAATTATCCCCATGGGTTTTTTAAATGTCCAATCTTCGATTTACTGTGTTATTCAGTATATAATTGGTCCACAATTGCTGCATGTCAGAGATGAACTAGAGTCAGTCAGTGGCAGTCTGGTCAATCTATCACGTTCCTTTCCCATGTTCTGATCTTCCTTCCCAGTCTCCAAAAGCTTGCACTGCATTCTAAATAATCAATCTGGCTTGACTGGCACTGCAAGAAATATTTACAGCAATCCAGCCTGCTGTACACAGTGCAAAACAGTCTGCCAGTGATTAGGGGTGGCAGGAATGTGTTTTGACAAGCTTCAAACCTACTTAAGCTTTAAAGGAATTTTAACCTCTGGGACTTGTTCTCTTGAAGTGAACTGTGAAATTTTTGGCTTTGTACAAGTTGTGTGTGAATGGCACCCCATGCTCATGCATAGATCATTGGGCTGAAATGCCTTGCCCCTACAATCTGCAAAGTGCCATGAACTCCATCTCTGCATCATGCAACCTGGCCTCCGCATGAATGTTGAAATCTCCCAAGACAATACATTTCGGAGACCGCAAAACCAACCCCGAGACCAGGGCAGCTAGAGCAGTTAGGGAAGCTGCCGAGCAGTGGGGTGCACAGTACACCAGAAGGATTCCCAATCTGTCCTGTGCCAAATCAATCACAAGATGGAAGCCCTTTATCTTGGACTCAGTCTGTACTGAAAACCTCCCAACAGGCAAACACTTCCGAAAAATAATGGCTACGCCACCCCACCCCACTAGTCTGGGCTGATGCTGAACAAAGTAACCAGCTGGAATGAGGTCAACCAAAATCGGCCCTGAGAGATCATCCAACCAGGTCTCTGTGACACAAACAACATCAGCAGCCCAATCCACGATCGAATCCCATCTAATAGATGACTTATTGGCTACCGACCTTTAGTTCAGCAGCACCTGAGACAGGCCGGAGGCCCCAGAGACCTCGACCTCCTGACTACCCGATCCAAGGGGGGTCAAGAGAGGGACGGGCATCAACCACCCGTCCCTCAACTCCTGATGATAATTCCTCCCATGAGGACCATATTTTCCATGCTCCAAGACGACCCCTATTGCCGCTGCGTGCACACACACACACACACACACACACATATATAACCCGGCATGGTCCCTCCCACCTCCCTCAGCCTGGCCCCTGCCTCCCGGTGGCCCGTCCACCAGGGTAGTGGAAAGGAATACCCTTCTTCCTCCCCTCCCTCATGTAAGAACCACACACACACAGGGGAGCCCAAACATGCACCATTTCCCCTCCCTCCCCCTCCCCTCTGCCCATACCCCTCCTCTCACAGGGGGCCAAGGCACTCCCTCCCTGTTCCTAAAAAACCCCTCTCACAGGGGGGCTGGTACATGCCCCCATCCCATCCTCCCACCTCTGCTACCCAATTGGAGAATCATGCTCTCAGTGAGGGTAGGCACTTTGCAAATTTCTCACAATAGGTCAAAGGCAGAGGTGGCCAGAATTATGGAGCATCAACCTCAGGTGATCTATCAGGATCCCTCCTACTGGCTCTGGTGCTCCAGAGTGACCTCTTGCAGACTAATGAGTCTGAGCGCCTCAGCAACCAGTCTCAGAAATGAAGAGGAGCACTCCCCGTCTCCTCTCCAGTGAGTGCGACACTCCCTGGGATACAGGTCCTGTTCTCCACCCCAGAGGCAAACTGAGAGGCTGGTTCCCATCCCCACGCTGATCTACTATTGGAGATTAGACTGTGAACTACCAAGTAGATCATGATCTACTTCTTGGCCGCCTCTGGTCTAAGGCTTCCCAATTAGAAGTAGTTCAGATCCTATCTATTAAACTATTTCTTTAGGGCTGATGAGTGGGAGGTATTTGGAGTGGTACATTTCTCCCCTCAAACCAGTCAATCAACTCATCACAAGCCAGCCAAATTGCTGTAGTCAGAGGAACAAAGTTGCGCTGTCAGGTGTCTCAATTACTGCGCTGGCCCGTGCCCGCCCACTGCTTCTAATAAGCAAATTCAAACTCCCTGATTTGAAACCTTCCTATTTGAGCTTTGGGAAAGTTCATTTTGTGGGAGGGATATAGTCTCTCTCTCTCTCTCTAAATTAATGATTGTGTTGTCAAATAAACAAACACAGATTGATGAAGAACAATGCCAGCCAAAGTTATTGCCCTATTTTGGAACAATTTATGGCACTGTAGAAAGGATCCAGTAACACACCCACACTGGACCTTCTGCTCTTTTTTAAAAAAGACCCCTATTTCTAGTCTTCCTAAAAGGATCACTGAGTTTTATGTCTATGAAAAAGATAAGCTGGCACATTCAGAAAAGCAGGAGCTTTGAAAGAGGACTTGTCTTGAGGACTTAAGGAAACAGGGGTTTAATAATAAAAAGGGATTTATTATTCAAAGTTGCACAACCATCATTCCAATCTATTGTCTCTGCTCCTGGGACTCTATTTGAGTCTAATGAAAGCTCCATCCATCAGTTTGAACCCTTCAACTGGCCTTTGCTGGTTTCTTCTGGGCTTTTGTTGGTTTTGACTAAGTGCCACCAGTATAGCCAGGGAAACAAGCAGACTCCTTGCCTTGTTCCGCAAAAACCCATGTTCCAGTTCTCAAAGTGCTACACAGTCTCAAGTCCAACTGAATTGAATGGGTCTTGGCCTTGCACAGGGTTTTGAGAATCTGAGACCCCATTGCCTCCTGTAAAGGAAAGATTGAAGGCTCTCATTGGGCTTGTACTCTCAAGCACTCTTTTGGATTAAGTGCCTTCTGGCCCCCAGTTCAAGACTCGTCTTAGCCATGAACTCACTGGGTGACCTTGGGTCCGTCTCAGATCTCTCTGCCTAACGTACCTCACAGTGTTGTTAAGAGGATTACTAGTTGAGTTATTTAGTTTAATGTCAATGGTTAATAATTGTTAATTGTTAAACGTTAATAAGTTGAAATGTGAGTCACCTTGAGCCTACGGAAAAGGCTCTTAGGGAAAGGGAAAGGATACAAATTGAAATAAATAAATAAAATAAAATAAAATTAATGAAATAAATACCTTTCCACAAGCAGTGGGGCTAAAGAAGAGGTACTTACCTCTCCAAAGAAGCAGGACTAAAGTGGGTTGAAGCAGCTTGCTCACCTGTGCTGAAGGAAGATAATTACACACTCTAGTCCACTGCTTTCCTAGAACCCTCACCACTACCACTTTTTAAAGTTTCTCTCACAGCCCCTAGTCTCTGCCTCCATGGCTGCTTGTTATTCCAGCTGTCC
Source organism: Sphenodon punctatus (assembly GCA_003113815.1). Classification (NCBI taxonomy): domain Eukaryota; kingdom Metazoa; phylum Chordata; class Lepidosauria; order Sphenodontia; family Sphenodontidae; genus Sphenodon; species Sphenodon punctatus. Next base: position 337,967 of record QEPC01015163.1, on the reverse strand, counting down.
CTGCAGGCAGCTCCCAACTAGTAGGTAGAATAGGGTGTCCTGTTTGTGGGAACGCAGGTGGAGGGAGGTGGTTACATCAGAGTAACTCTTCTCGACAACTACCTTTGCTCAAGAGAACAAGCTCACTGTCCCTAGATACTGGATTTGGGACAGCCTCGTGTCTAAGGGTATTAACAAACATGGCACTACGCACTCAAAAATGGGTACTGCCCATAAAATAGAAGTGCCCTGCCTCCCTCAAGCTGTGAAGCATTTCACTTTGCACCACAGCCTCCAACCTACCTCCCCCCCACATCCCAGTTTGGTGGGTGGCCATTGCCACCCAACTGGGATGTCTAAAAATAACCCACCCACAAATGGGGTGGGGTTGCATGTGATGTTTCGTCTGTTTCCAACCTAAATCTCATCTTCCATCCTTCAGGAGTGGCTGATTCCTTTTTAGGTCAAGTTACAACAAACCAATATTTTGAATGGCTCCCAGGCCAAGAGCTATAAACAGAAGTTATTAAAGAGTAGAAAGACAAGTATGTACTCTAAAAATGAGGAGTATCTGCTCCCTTTCACTTTTTCCTTTGAACTAAATGTAGTGTAATAAACCATTTACCTTCCTTTGCTTGCAGAGGCGACATTGGTCAGTTAAAATGCAACGGCTGGTTTATTAAGCTTGCTGTTATCAGGAGCTTACTGCCTAGCTTGCAGTCCATCTCTGCTCTGGCTTTTAGGCACGACCCTGGGTTGCTCCGCCCCTTCCTGTTGACACACCTGGGAGCTTCCTCCCACATAGCTCCTCCTAGTACAATGACCATTAGGGGGAGACTGCAAAGTAACCACATCCATTTGCAGCTGCAGTTGTGTAAAAACCAAAGTGAAGTAGGTACTGAGCTGAAGTACCAATTACTTTGGTTTAACACTGTTCATTGGAACATGCCCAAAGACTCAGCTTCTTTTTGGGCAGCTACTGTTAAGATAAGGTATTCTTTCAAATACAGCAAAGAGGCAAGGTGAAAGGAGCACTTTCTTCTATTCTAAAACAGAATAGCAATCATTCAGGGAAGATGACACACAACATTGTTCTGGTTGTATCACACACCTGAAAGAGTTCTCAGAGCAGGAAGGATTAAGCTAAAACTATCTTCTGGTGTTTTGGAGAAAAGATTCTCTTGCACTCAAATCCTCTACAGCTTCTGTCTCAAAGATACCTACACAAACAAACAAACACACAAACAAACAGGAATCCCAGTCCCTATCCTATAAAAGCCCTTCCTGCTGAGGAGGAGAACATTTTCCCAGTATAGTAAAACACCTAGGGATGGCAGCAAGTACCCTAATAAAGCATTCTGAGCAAGCCAAAAGTTTATTTGCAGACAAGCCCACCATGAAGACTTTGCAGCTCATCCTGTGGAATAGTTAGACCTAGTACTGTTAACAAAGCCTGTGCTAGCTCCCCACATTCAGATCTGTCAGTACATCACTCAAATTTGATCCTGCAACTGCTTATACACATGCTCAACTCAAGTAGCTCCACAGAGGTCATTAAAGTTAAGCACAGGGTAAATAGTTGTAGAAGTGGGGCCATATTCTACAATTCTTGCATAATCTTTATAAATCCTAAAATTCCACCACACTAATCCCCCTGAAGCCAAATATGCAATATATGTTATCATTTGTCTTCTCATGGAGAAAATATGGACAAACAATGTCTTGGATTAAGACTGAACCCTCAAATATATTTTCCAATGTCACAGCAACAGAGTTCTGAATCCATCCCTCCAGAGAGAATAGGCAGGTGCTGTATTAACGCCTAACACACCATCCAGACTTTCACTGTACTTCTTATATAGCGGCTGCAGTATGTATGCTAAAAGTATAAAGGATATTTCACCTTTTATTAAAGCAAAACCTTAATCTGACCTTGAAGTCTGCAGGCAAAAAAGTAAATGGTTGTGTAACCAGTGACAACTAGAATTAAATAAACATTAAAGAAGCAGGAAGAAAAGGGAGGGGGAGGGACTAAATTGCTTTCTCAGACTGATAAAGCGAGCCTGTCCTTTCACAGTAGGATTCCTACCCCTGGGTAAAATTGCTTATTGTAGGAACATTAAAACATAAGCAATTATGTATATGAATGGTATTAACAACAAAGCTATTTTTAAAAAAAATAATTTTAAAATCCTCCTCAATATTGTCACCCAAGCCTTGTTCCGACAAATGGAAGATGATATTAAAATGCCAAGCCACACTCTTAGGCCAATTAACTAATCAGAGTCGTTACCATGCGCCTGAATATTTTTTTTTTTCAAACCTGATCTTGAACAACAAATGATTTCTCATCCATCACCACCAAAAAAATAATAATGTGAAAATAAATGTATTAGAGATGTTCTTCTTTGGAAGGGGAGTATTTTGTAAGTCAGCAGTTTTCTCCAGGAAAATAAAACCCTGTATACTATTATTGTGTTTGGAGAACATTTGGCTTGCTCGCCTGACTCATAAATAATTATGAAGCCTCGGGAACACTGACTTTTGTTGCAGCCAGCTGCTTTTATTTATGAGCAATTCCGGCAGCCAATCATTTTGTGCATGTTAATGCCACCTTATTACTCATGAGGAGGCAATGGGGTCACTGAGAAAGCAGAGACATACAGTATTATACCACCCAGGAGCTAAGATTTACACACCTTGGTGGCACATATTTTATCGGTGCCACCAGAGAGCAACATGGCATTCTGCATTTCTTTGTTGTTTCCAGATGAAACCTTTTAGCATTTACATTTGCACCCCCGCATCCAGGAGTTGAGAGAGGGTGGTTGTTCTTTCAAAGGGAGGTGAATTACACCACCGGGTGGACATTAAACAACATCCCTACCATTCATTCCCCATGCAGTGAATCACAGCACGGACAAACACATTGTGGGTATGTTTTTAAAACTACAGCGGCAAGTAACAACTGCTGCTGCTGCTCAGGAGTGGTGATAACCACTGTTCGGAGTTAAATTCTCATTTATAAGTTAACAGAAAATGTCTGGTTTCTGAAACTACTAGTGGAACGGGGAAATTGTGTGTTTTCTAATAAAGCAATGTCAATTCATTACTGGGTCCGTTTCGTAAGATAGGAGATGCCACTGAATTCACACAGACGCATACCTCCCAACAGTGCCTGTTTAGGAGGGACAATCCCATTTTGGGTGCTGAATCTGACTGTTCCTCTTTCAGGAGGGAAGAGAAGAAATTCTAGCTTCAGGCACCCCTTTCCTGGCTGCCTTCCAGGAAAAACACTTGAGAAGATAACGGGGAGATGACAGAATGACAAGGCTGCTTTCCCACGAGCCATTTTCATGCCGTGGAAGCATGCGCTATTCAAACCTAGCGCAGCTCCCCATCTCTTGGCAAGTTCGCAAAAAGGACAAGGTAGTGAAATCCTACCCTGTCTGTTGTGCAAGCTTCCCAGAGGGAGAGCCACAATTCCTACTTTCCCATGAGACAGGGAGCTGCGCTAGATTTGAATAGCGCTGTGCGCATGCTCCCACAACGTGAAAACGACTCGTGGGAGCAGCCTAAGTGCAAAGGTAAACACTAGCGCCTCTGTCCCTCTTTATGCTCTTAGTATATTAAGAGTTCTGTGTCTGCATGCAAGTGTGTGAGTGAGAGGTGGAGTTTATTCACCACGAGGGAGAGCTTACTGACTGCAGGGACGAAATTGTCCTTGTGACCACTGGAAATGTTGAGAGAGATGCAGACAAACAGAATTGCACTACACAGCACAGATCGTATGGTTTCAAAAATCTTAAAATCCAGAATTTTGATTCAGAGGGCCAGCCTAAGCACCATTTAATTCAGTCTTCAAAAGGAGGCATCATTCAGAAAAGGGCATGTTCAAAAACGGGACTTGGGCCTCATTCCTATGGTCCCCTATTACATGATCACTTACTTGGGGGATAACTAATCCCACTTCATTTGAACCCCGGTGTTCGTATGAGCAGAGTGTTTAAAGTGAAGTAGGCACTGGCAGATGAAATTACTTCCAGAGGTATGTAGTCATCATGGGTAAAAGGATAACATACTCCAGAGTTGCTTACTCCAGAGTAAATGATTGTGTAAACATAGAAAGATAATTGTGTGTGTCAACACCTAACTCCTCCACAATTGTACAAATGTTTGCAGAGTGGGTAATTACCATCAATAAACAACACAGGGTAACAACCCCGGAAGAAGTCTGTTTCTGGTAACAGGGTTTTAGGCCCACACAGATCTAAGCCCAGAGCCTTCAGAAGCCTAGTTTCATGCTTATATTTACTAGGGATGGGACTATCGGCAAATTATCATTACCAGTTTTATCGGTATCGGATTAATCAGATATCGGATTTACCGGTATATTGGTTTTTTAACATTGCTGTTTTTTCGGATCTTTAACATTGCGGCCATTGTTAAAATGGTCGCAATGTTAAAGATCAGAAAAATCGGCAATGTTAAAAAAACGATATGCCTATACCGATATTATCGGTATTATCAGATTAATCAGATATCGCCAATTAACAGCATTATCGGATTAATTCGATACCAATAGTCCCATCCCTAATATTTACTCACATCCATAATTCTACTGAGGTTACATAGTGAACGAGATCATGCAGAGGAGTAATGTCCATCATGCATCTAAATATTTGCATAAGAGCCTTAAGCACAACACAAAGCCTGTGCTTTTCTTAAACTTTGTGAGGATGAATTTTTACCCACAATAAAGAGCATTTTTAATAACCAATAAAAGAAATATCTTTTCTTTTTTAAAAAAATTCCCTGCCCAACATTCCATTTCTTTCATAGAGATGGTGAAAAAATTTTGCACCATCAATAGGAATTAATTGAAAAACATTTGGAAATTGTAATTGCAACTGTTATTTTTCTAAATTTTTTTTTTTTTTTTTTGGTCTTTGTGAAAAGATTTTTCCTAAAATTTTTCATTTTTGAAAGCCAAAAAAGTTTTGAATTAAATACACCCAGAGCCAGCGTAACCTAATGGACAAGTTCTTGGACCCAAGATAACAGTAGACAAATCATGTCTTAGCTGTCAGAAACTAACTGGGTGGTCTTGGGCAAGTAGCTGTCTCTCAGCCTCAGTTCCTGTGTTGCATGATAGCCCAGCCTGCCGGACTCACAGATTTTCCTTGCTTTTTCCTGCCGATGTCCACTTTGGGCCAAGGGAGGGTCCTTTTCTTCCTGTGGTACTCGCTGTTCCTTTGTTCTTTGGGGGATGTCTTCACCACTGGTCACCAGCTGTTCTTGCTGCTTCAGGATTTAAGCCCTGGTGGGGATAGTCTCTCCCATGGGTCTCAACCCATGGTGCTCTGGCCTCCACCTGAGCAAGTTCCTATAGTCCATGGTCCCCCTTCTGCAGAGATGGTCTAGCTGCCCTTGGGTCACAACTTTCGAAGTCCTGGGCCACTAGGATGTCTTCTGTTCAAGACCCCCCAGTCCTGCGCATCCAACCAGTGCTCCAGCCATCTGCCCCCACCCCCGAGCTCACCCCGCATACACTTTGGGTTCCTGGGCCCTCTTTAGGCTAGTCTCTGAGCTCACAGCTGGCCCTGGGTGACTTGAGGGTCTCTAGCCTCCCAGGAGTCGTCCTTACCTGTTGCCCCTTTGCAGTTCTTGCTGGCCCACTCCAGTGTCTGGAGGTTGGGCATCCTCCTCTGCCACAATCCTCACTGGGTGTCTTTAGACATAAGATAACGCTGTTCAGTGTTCTGAAACACAGTGTCCTACCGTTACAGTGTTTAGACATACCGTCAACACAGTGTTCAGCCTAAACACTGATTAAACTGTCAAGTCCTGGCAGTTGTTCACTTCCAGTGTTTGGGGTGAACACTGTGTTGGCGATATGTCTAAACACTGTAATGGTAGGACACTGTGTTACAGAACACTGAAGAGTGTTATGTCTAAAGACACCCACTAGGGTTCCAAGCTCTTCTCATCCCTTCCTGGGACATTCAACACTTGGGTTCTTACACCTCCTGGCTTGGTGTTTCTGTGTCTGCCCTGTGGTTCCCCTTTGTCTGCTAGGGACCATGTAGGCTACCATCCCCAGTTCCATTCTGCCCGTTTGCCTTCCATCTAGGTCTCCCATCTGCAGGTGGATCTAGCTGGCCTCATCAGGTTACCCTACACCTAGAACCTAGCTGTTGTCTAGCCCAAGCCCACACTGGCTGGGCTCTGGCCCACTGGGGCCTCACATGCCCCCCTGGCCTAAGGCCCTATTAACCAAGACCTGACTAGACGACCCACCCACCCCTTGCCCTTTCCTTAGGATGGGGCCCAGATTCCCGCCTGTCTCCCTTGCTATGGAGCTCCTTCCCCTGATGTCTCAAAGATCACTGGTTGAGTTGGCATTCTTTCTCAAGCCTCAGCCAGATCATGTGACCCATCCACTCTGGTCACATGACCTCCTGCTCCCTGCACACTAGGTTAACACCTCCTCTCCCCCAGGCTAGGTGAGCAAGGGGTGAAGCAATCTACCAACCTGTGGGCCTCCTCCTGTAGCTACTTAGTCCAGCACTTCACCAATTTCCCATCTATAAAATGAGAATAAAGACAACCTATCTCACAGGGATGCTGTTAGGGTGAACTAGATAGGAACTATAAAGCTCCTTAAATGTTGAAAGTGCTATTGAAATTATTAATAATAAAAATAATAATTTGGTTGCTATAAAAGTTCAATTCTTGCACCATGATAAAATGTTCACAAAAGATGACACACATCCTGAGAATTTATTTTTATGGAAGTGCAAAAATAATTTGTGCAATGAAACGTAAAACAAAATATTCATTTATATTTTTGCATTTGTCATGAAACAAAATAATCAAACCAGCTCTATGTTTCAGGTATGATGCCAGATGTTCAAAGAATTTCGTTTCTACGAGCAAACAGACATGCAAAGGTTTAAACAGAGTGTCATTTTTAATCTCATAATTGTTCAAAGATAATCTCTCCAAACCAGTACCCATTCATAAACAAATGAGTACACATTCTTATCAATTTAATATTAAGATTACAGAAACGCATTCGTGTTTTGAGCAGAGTGCCTTTTCTGTTAAAATGTTCCAGTTGTTTTCCTGTTAGCACCTAACATTTACTATTGACAAGGCTTTCACTATGCCTCCCTAGTGTGATTACATGTGACAGGATGCATTAGCACTCCTGTTTAATTCACTATTTCAGAGCTCACAGAGAAGACCAGATAGAGTAAATGACCAATGATAGGGAAGCAATCACACAACACTTCAACACCGATGAACATTAGGGGAACCACGTGTTCCTTTTGCAATTTACTTTTTAAACTGATCACTTATGAAAGATGCATATCCTACCCTAGTATGTTCTCTATCCTACATTATCCATCTTTGCTGAAAAGGGTGGTCTCAGTTTTCATTCCAATAGCTATCTCAAATTTTGTTTCCTTAAGAATATTGTGGATTAAGCAGGAACCATTGTTCTTTCAGGGGATAAAAAACAAAATGCAGAGACAAAGGCCATTTTTAGAAGGGATGCACCCACATGGGTCCACCCATCCCCCATGGACCCAAGCACCTGTCTGAAGGCAGCATGGGTGGAGGCGTGCTCCCACAACTCACGCACTGCCTACCCATACCCCTGCACGGAGCAATCTGGGGTTTTCCCAGTTGCTCTGTGCGGTGACATGGGTACGGGTGCACACCCAGCACACCCATCCCCCCTCACCAGGAGTGCCCTGGTGCTTTACCCAGTGTATACGGACTCAGCCGGGAGGTGGGTCCATCTAAAAACAGCCCATGTATAGCTGAAATAGAAAGAGTCCGAGATGATTTACTTCTGAAGGTGTTTTTAAATGAGAATCGCTACCATGCACGATCACCAATCAACCACTCATCCAAACGCCCATTTGAAGGTGGTGTGGGGGAAACCTCCGGGGAGGAGTGGGTGGGGGGAACCTCTAGGGAGGGGGGGAACCTCCGGGGAGGGGTGGGCAAGACGCACCCTCATGGCTGGTATGCCTGGCCAGGATGGCCCGGATGCGCTTAGCATAATGGTATTCTCTCAGGTTGTCTGCATTCACGTAAAGGGGCACAGGGCCAGGGGGCCAATGTGGCTCGGGGTACTCCAGGGCTGCCCCATCGGTCTCGCACACATTGTGCAGCACGCAGCAGGCACCTATCACCAGGGCAGAGGTCTCCACAGTGTAGTCCAGCCGGCCGGCAAGGCTCCTCCAGCGCTGCTAGAGGGCCCCGAACACCCGCTCTACCACAGTCCGGTTCAAACACAGGCGGGAATTGTGCAGCGCCTCCACAGGGTTGCAGGCAACCGGGTACACCATCAGCCACCGGGTGAGGGGATAGGCCGGGTCCCCCAGGATACAGGGGGGCATGAGCGCTCCCTCGATCCTGGTCATCCCCATGTCTACAAAGTCACCCCAGTACATCCAGGCATAGAAGGGGGAGATGGTCATGATCCGAGCATTGTGACTGCGGCCTGAGTGGCCCGTGAAGATGTCTATGAATATGCCCCGGTGGTCCACAACCACCTGTAGCTGCAGAGAGTGATACCCGTACCTGTTGACATACTCTGCGGCCTCCCCGGCGGAAGGGCGGAGGATCTCTATGTGGGTGCCATCCACGGTGCCCATGCAGTTGGGGAAGCCTCCGGCCGCGAAACCGGCCATCACAGCCCTCTGATTGACCTGTTGGATCGCCCTGTCCAGGAGCACGCCCTCCACAGCCTCACAGACATCCCGGAGGATGCAGGCAACGTTGCTCAGCCTGACCCCGAAGTGCTGGGAGACAGACCGGTAGGAGTCGGGCATTGCTAGGGTCTAGGATGGGGGTCCTAATGGGGGTGTGCTGGCGCTCCAGCCAGGGTGTGAGGAGCTCCGCGAGCCACAGCAAGGTGAGCTTGTCCATCCTAATGTGCGCCCATGGTCTCCCTCCGACCGCCTCTCGGATCGCCGCTGNGCTCTGAAACCCACAGCTGCCTGTCAATGGGCATAGCGAGCAGGGCAGCCCGGCACGTGGTCTCCCTCTGCCAACAGAGCCACCCAGCCGCCTCTCGGATCGCCGCTGGCCTGCTCTGGCCCCACATCACGGCCTGCTGGTCCACCCCAGACACCCTCTGGGCCCTGAGCCGGGCCAGGACGCATCTACGGCTGTGGCGGGCCCTGCGCGCCCCTGCACTGCCCCAGGCGGCGGTAACCCACAGGCGGGAGCCCAGGTGCATCTCTGCGGTAAAGATGCACAGCTGGTTGGTGTGGGTGCGATACCACTCAGCTGCGAGCACGAGGTGCATCCAGTAGGCGGCCGCCCTGTCCCCCTCCATGGAGTTGGCAGCCCCAGAGGTTGGGGATGGTGTCAGCCTGACCAGGCCTGGCTGAGGTCAACCGGTGTCCCGCCCCCAGCTGACTGGGCCTTCCCCGGCAGGGTGGGCAGGCCTGGGCACCACGGGTGCACTGTTGGGTGCACCTGCTGCCCCTGCATGGGGCCTGGCGCGTGGACAAGCACACGCCCAGGCGTTCCTGTTGCAGCTGCATGCCTTCAGCCATCACCCCCCGCCTCTCCCTGTTTGCTACACTGTGTCCTTGGTGGCCTAATTACAGTCTCGGCTGTCCTGACTGGGCGCCTGTTTCCTGCAGCTGTGCCTGGCCCACAGCCCACGACTCGCTCTGTTGCTGTACATTGTTGCAGCCTATGGCTGCCTCGCTTGTCCTTGGGGACCCCCCAAAGCCCCCCCCAGCCCTGCAGGGAATGTGTGCCCCCCTGTCCATGGTGTTATTATCCCTGTCTTGCTGGACTATGGCTGGCTGTGCTTCCACGGGGCTCCCGCTTCCAAACCCCCATGGGGCCCCCCATAGCTGAACCTTCTGCGAGACCATGTCCCTGTTTGACCTGTGGCATACCACGGCCATGCAGTTGCTCCTGGGCTGCCCGGACAGCCAGTTGGGTGCTTATGCAAGCCTGAGTGCTGGCCTTCATTACTTCAGCTACGAGGCTAGCGCCCGTGATTGCTGGCTGCATGCTGAGATGCTGGGGCTGGTTCCCTTCTTGGATGGGCGCATCCCAGAGAGGAGGTGCTCGCATGTGGCCTGGTCCATGGCTGAGACAGTGTCTGCCCTGTCTGTGTGCAGCCTGGCCGCCTACAGAGTCTGCTTTGCGGAGGGGGGTCCTGCCTTGGTTGTGTCATACTTTGGCTGTATCCACAGGGCCCATGGGTACCAGCGCTCTCGTGGGGTGGTGTATCACCGGCTGTTGGAGCTCGGTCAGCTTCTGTGGCCTCCTGCTGCTGACTTCTGCGTGTCTGAGCCTACCGTGGCAGAGCTGTCGGCACTCTCCGGCGTGTGGTCCTGTTCGGATGTGCAGCTGGGCTTGTCCATGCAGGATCCTTTTGAGGCTTACTACCTGATCGCCCACTACATGTCCTTGTTGGGGTACCGCTGGGGCATGATCCATTGGCCACACCTCGTTCACCGGGCAGGGCACCCGTCCCCTGACCCCTTTGTGGCCCCTAGCAGCTGGCTGTGAGTCCCCCTGTGCCCCCCCCGGCCTCATGCCCCCGTGCAGGCACCCGCCCCTGCCCTGGGGCCATGTTCTGCTGCCTGCACCCTCCCTGATGTCCCTGCCATGCTGCAGTGCTGCCGTGCTGCCATGCTGCCTGCATCCCGGGGTGCTGCTGCCCCTGCCTGTGGCTCCAGTTCCCCTCTGGGCTCCCCCTCTGCCTGCCTCTGCACCCACAGGACCCCTCCATGGCTGCCCTCTCTGGCGCCTGGGTCCGGCTCTCTGCTCGGCCTCCCTGGCCCCCCTGGGGCCAGCTGACTGTCCTCGCCCACTTGCGCTCCCTCCGGCACACACACCCTTGGATACCTGTGTGACCACGGGGTCCCGGGGCCTCCAGATTGCCCCTCCCAGCTTCCTCCCAGGGAAGGGGGTGTTTGTGACTTTGGACCTGCTGCACTGCACCATCTCTCCTGCCTGCCCTCCATCGCCCCCTTGCCGGCGTGAGGGGTCCATGTGTGCCCTCTGGACAGTTCCTGGACCGCTTCTTGTTCTGTGTGGGCTCTCTCTGTGCCCTTGCCCCGAGCTCCTGTGGCCCCCCCATTCCGGGACTGGCTGTGTTGCTGTGGGGGTGCCCATGCGGACTGTTCTGCTGTGGGGGTTCTGGTTGCCGTTGCCTGTGTCCTGGCTGGCCCCTGTGCCGGTTACCCACCTCATCCCTGTCCCACCCCCCCTCATGCCCGGTGTGCCCTGTGTGTTGCCCAACCACCTGTGTCCCCCCTCCCTTCCTTTCCTGTGTGGGTGTGTGTGTGTGCACCCAGACGTGTATCCATGCCGTGTGTTCTGCTGTACCCTCGTTGTCTGTGTGCCTGTTGTGTGTGGTCCCTTGGTGGCTCTTCTCCCTCTCCCCCCTCCCTTCCCGTTTCCCTTGTTTGGGCATTCCCTTTTGTCCCCTGTGACTTCGTTTGCCCTCAGGAGGCCATGTCTGTGTCCCGCCCCTGCCCGGTGCCTTGTGGGCGTTCTGACCATGGCCGGGGATCGGTGTCACGTCTGTTGTGCCGCCCCAGCCCGTGATCTGTCGGCCCAATTCCCTGCCGTGGTCCCGGTCCCGTCACGTCTGTTCGGGGCTTTTTTTGACCACGGGGGGTGGTTGTTTGGTTTCCCCCACTGGGAATCCACCATGGTGACTCGGGACAGCGTAACATCTGAAATCACCCAGAGAGTCAGTCTCTGCCTGGGAGCTGAAGAGTGAGGAGCTCCTTGGTGACTGCTGGCCGTAGTCCTGAACTCTGTAGGAAGAGAAAATCAAGGGCTGGGAGCACTGCTGGATGGTGTGCCGACAGGACTGCAGAGAATAAGCAAAGGCCTCAGAGATAAGAGTGCTGACCTGAGGGAACCTAAAGCCTGGAGACAGTGAGTGTCAGCCAGGGGATCTCTGCCTGGCTGGGAAAGGCTGTGGGCCTTGTTCAGTTTGCTACTATGGAGGTGAACTATATGAGAGACTGTGATATGTGATACTGTCTAGTGTCTATGGACTGTTAAGAGTGCCATGTATGGAATAAAAACTGTATAGGAGTTAATTCCCTATTGAGTGAGAGACAGCTGAATTCCCACACCAAGTGAGCCCAGTGGTCTGATCCTGCGAGGACTTACACACCAGGGCACTGCACCTTGTTAGAGCAGGAGTGTGTGGAGGCTGCCTGAGCCTGTTCGGTGGCCACCATGGGAGCTGCCCCTTAGAATTCCTCCCCACTCATTCCACGTGTGCGGATGCTCTGCGGCTGTGCCACTCAGCAGCCATGGACCGCTCCTCAGGCCTTGCTCATTTACAAACACCCCGAGATATGGAACACAATGATGTGTGTAAGCTACTATAATAGAGAGCCTCAAAAGGAAACACACATAGCTTATTTCATTATCTTAATGCAAAGCAGTAGCAGTTCCCAAGATTTTGGTCTATGTGACCCATTTTGAAACTTCAACATAATTCTGTGGCCTCGGACAGCAACAAAGACATGTAAACTATATCAAATACCAGTTAAGATCCATGACCTCCTCTGTAGCAGATGCAACCCCATCTGGGATTCCAACCCATAGAGTATAGGAAAGGCTTTCCTTTGTACAAAATACCAGCAAAGGCATAAAAAATTGCAACTATTTTAAAAACACCACAGAAGATTACGGTTGGTTTCCATGGGGAAAATGGGCCTCAATTTCCATAGCAGAAATGTCACCATGCAACCTGTTTCATTACCATTAAAAGACATCTTGACTTTCGTTTCCTAAAGAACTGGCACTCTTCTCCAGAGGATGTGCTTTCATGGAGCAACTGACATATTCTTAAAGACATATCAATCCGTGCTGTGTGGTTGACATTCAGGAGAAAAGGTTTTTTGGTAAATGGCATGACAAAGGCTTAACGGAGAAATGCCTTAAATCCAATGTCAATTATTGTCACCTTCTGTCAATTATTCAGTTTCTTTTATTAGTTCTGTTACACATCCTTCTTGTGACAGCTTCATCCACGGTCACACCAAAAGTGCTGATAACCTACTGTTATGATGCTAAACTCCACATGAGAGAAAATAATATTGAGGGGATAAGATTAGCCCTATGCACAGCTTCAAGAAGGCTAAGTTCACTGGGCAATACAATATGTTAGAGAACAAGAGATCCTCCAGAAAATAATCCCTTTGATAGTACTCTCAGGACAAAGGTAAGGGAAGGAGTGGGCCATGAAGACTGTGGAACATCCTCTGTAGTTCTCAGCTAGGGAACATAAGACAGAGAGCTTGGAGTATGGAAAGCTTGTGATACATTGCATCTTTCCTCTGAATCAGAGAAGTTTGGTCTTCCGCCCCACAGAGTCAGCACTATTCAGGCATGACAAAAATTCAGAAGTCAGCAGTGCGTGAATGAGTAAACAAAGTCCAAACATGGATGCCATAAAGAAAAGATGGGCACCAAACTAGGGAAGCCCCAAGTTCCATTTTTGTAAAAAAAAAATTAAAAAAAAGAACTACGTAAAAAGTTGCTTGCCAATTTTAGAAACAAAAATGAACACAAGGTTCCATGCACTCCACTCCGGTTCACTAGCAAGAGCCAGGTGTGCAGGACTGGTCTTAAGCAGGCCCAGTAAGCAGGCCCATAGCCTTTGCCCCTTGGTCAAAGGGAGCCCTGCAGGGAGGCCAGTCATGGTAGCCTCAGGACCACTAATACTGAGGCCCTGGGATGGACTATTTCTTTGGGGTCCTTTCTTGCTTGTGATTCTCAGCCCATGGGGTTGATTTCCCCCATCCCTTCCCATACTTACTAGGATGGCGAGGAGGGGGGGGACCAGGACTCTGCAGGAAGGTGTTAAAGAGTTGGAACTATGGGGCCCCCACTATTTTTATTTTTGCTCTCAGCCCCGCAAATTGCGGGTATGGATCCAGAAACCTTGAGAGGCCTTGTACAGATTCTTCTTTGTTCAGTCTGTCTCTTCCAGATCCACATTCACCTCTTTGGGCCCTTTTTGTCCTTCCCCCTATGGAATCCTTCACCTTCTACCACAGAAGGCAGCCAATTTTAGCAGACCTCAGTTCCTTGGTGAGCTGCACCATTTTTAATGCCTTGATCTGAAACTTGCAGAGGCCTTCTTGGTTTGCTAATTAGAGCTGTCATGAAGATGCCGACACAAATTCATGAACTGAATTGGGATATATTGTGAATATCCATTTTCAATGAAGCTGCAACATTCAGTACTTTGGGATTTGTCAATTTGTAATTAGCGACTTTGTTATTCCATTATTTGGTATTTCATTCACTTCATTATTCGGTATTCTATTCAGTATTTTGGTAGTTGATATTTTGTCACTTCATGACTTCAATTCAGTACCACACTACTTGGTGTCTCGGTTGAGTTCTTTTTTCAGTCATGCATTTCCCACTGCCCACCCCTCCTTATTACATCACAGAGATGGTCTAGCCAGTGCCTGCCCAAATTCAAAACCCACCCCAAATAGTGCCACCAGCAACACAGAGTAAATAAAGGACTGAAGTAAACAAAGTACCAAGCACTGAAACTGATGAACAAGGAAAGTCAAGATGGGTGTCAATTTTGACCACAAACAGTACCTGTACATTAAATTTGACAAATTTGAAGTTCTCTTTAAATATTCATTTCACCTCTAACACTGATACACATAGATTTCTTCCTTACACCCAATCCCACCCTTGCATATAGTCTCAAGCTATATCTCGGCACTGAGGGACCAGATTTTGTGGCTTTCATGCCATTATTTCAAGCTTTTCCTCTAATCCTCCTCCTCCTCAAGCAACAAGACAGGTTTCTTTTTACTGAATTGATGTGATTTTAATTTGGCTCAGTACCTGTTGTTCCCCTCCAGTATGTGACATCTGACAAAATTCAGCAGCTAGAGCTCTAATGGGCTACATGTCTCTTGCTGTTTGGAATAGCGATTACAGGAACAATGCTTTTCAGCTTTACATGCTGAATAGCTGAGTTTCTATTTATCTCTCACAGAACGCAGCTAATTTAGGCAGGTTTGCTTTTAGTTTCAGGTTAATATAAAAATCACAGGAGGATTGATCTAAAATGACCTAACAGCTACTTAAACTAGTAAATGCTCCGTTCTGCTCTGGAAGAATAATTAATACACTCTTTCATTAGGATCTTTCATCTTAAATGTGGGGGGGGGGGAGGAGGGGAGAGAGAAAAAATAGCTAATAAACAAAAACTGTACATTTACAAGGGATGGGGGCAATGAGCAAACAATAGAATTACACTTGCAGAAGCGCCCATGTTCTAGGACAGAAATGACAAACTGAGACACATTACATCAGAATTTGGGAATTCCAGTTGAATTCAATGAGAAAACAGACATGCACCTTAACTCCTCTTTAACACCACTTTAATATTTCTTATGCATGTTGCAGGACTGGGTTGACACCCTATGCAGTCCTGCAACATTTATTTTAGTTAGTTAGTTACACCATTTATGTCCCGCCTCTCCTGCCTAGACAGTTCGAAGCGGCTTACAAAAATTAAAATATTTAAATATATAAAATACATGAAAGGGAGGCATTGAAAAAAAACAAACAACCTCCCGCCCTGCTCACGTGATTTTTCAAAATCCCACAAGGTATTTAGTTCACGGTCTTTAAACAACACGTGACCACGATGAATGAGTGACACATCACGTCTAATCCTGTCTCTCCGGATTTTGAAAAATCACGTGAGCAGGTCGCGCAACTGCGACCTGCTCATCTAAAAGCTGCTAAAGTGGTGTTAAAGTGGAGTTAAGGTGCATGCCTGTTTTCACGGAGTATAAGTTAGGATTTCTTAAAATGACCTTCCCAAAGGACATCTCACATTTTAAATGCCCACTTTTAGACACTTAGTTGACATCTAGAAGGACTTAGCACTAATGTCTCAGGTACAGAATTTTCAGGGATTCTTTTTCAAATGCTGGACTAGAGTTTCAACTCAGATCCATCCTCTTCATTTGCTAGCCATTCACATCTGGATAGCCAAATGAACAATGTAGTATCTAATATCTCAGAGGCTTAGATTCAATTGAGGGGAGGAAAAAGCTTTTCTTTTGAACTAAAAATGTGGATTGGTTTGAAGAAGAAAATCTCTGATGCATTTCAGTTCAAATGAGTATTTCCACACTGAGCACTAAAATACCATTAAAGGTCAATTGGTTTGCAAAAAGGCTTGAAACTGTTACAATTTCAATTTACCTTGTTATGCAGAATTTATTCACATTTACAGTTCAGAGCTAAACTCAAATGGGACAAATTCCATCCATGCGTAAATCCTGAATAACTCCACTGGAAGTAAATAGAGTTATCCATGGTTTACACCATGGCAACAGAGAGTAAAATTGTATCCACTAATCATATTGTTCAGACAAGTGTTCCCCCGCGGGGCCTTGACAGAATATGGCCTATGGCAGTCCAGAATATGACTAAAAAGATTTAAAAATTTAGATTCAACTCACTAGCAAGCATATCAACATGGAACCCATCACAGTTCCATAGATTCAGATCATGACAATAAGTATTTACTGACATTGTTGAAAGGTCTGTTTCTTCTCCTGTTTTGTAAATTAAAGCATTTCAAATTCAGATTCAAAAGCTTATTCTCAGCATTCCGTCATCCTTTTAATGAGCACTATGTGAACAGCCAAAACTCCCATGCGAGAGACAGACTGCACTCTTTAGGCGCTGATCCTGCAAATTTAACAGAACTACTGCTACATCTACCTAGGACCCCATTGACTGAAATGAGGCTCGATGCTGATCTGGTGGTACACTTATGAATAGTGCATTGTTCCTTGTGGCTGTATATTTGGACTTGATAGCTAATTTGGTACCACCAAAAAAATGGTACCACAAAGAAAGACGCCTGCAATAACGTCTGGTCTACTAGCCCTCTAACAGGTTCTATTAGTCTGTCGGACTGTAATGCTGTGCACTATCCCTTTAAGAGGAATTGCAACACAACGGGTAGAGAGGTGACAATTGCCCCCATAATAATCCTAGTGGCCAGCCAACATACTCAGGTTGGGTCCTGGGAGAGGTTTTTTCCTTAAAACATTGACATGTCTTCATTTTCCTTCCAGCACTGTAAAGGAAAAGTCCAAGTAATGGGGCTTTGTTCTGGACTTCAATCTGAACTCAGCCCTGATTGAATACTTATTTATTTTATTTTTTCCAATTCTTTTACCCTGCCCTTCCCAAATGGCTCAGGGCCATGTAAGTATAAAACAGCATATAAAAACATATAAAACAGCATATAAAAACATATAAAACAGCAGAAAAACACCAACCTCCCGAACAACCTTTTCCATCACTCCTCTAAAACCCAACCCAACCCCAAAAATCTGCTCCCAACCCTCAACCCTGCTCAAAACCTCCCAACCAGTCCCTATCCCTTCCCCTCACCCCAAATGCTTTTTTAAACAAAAATGTGATTGTGCCACTTCCAGAAGATGCCCAGGCCCAGGCTCAGAAGAACCTCTGGGGGAAGGGAGTTCCACAAAACTGGGGCAGCGACTAAGAATGCCCTCCTACTCACCCCCATCCTATGGACAAGGGTAGTAGATGAAACCTGCAAGAGGGTGCTCCCATCTCAGTCAACCACAGGGGTCACAATGGAACAGGGTAGGACAGGTGGTCCTTCAGATTCGTGGGGCCCAAACTGTTTAGGGCTTTAAAAGGTCAACACCAGGCACCTTGAATTGTGCCCAGAAGACAATAGGCGGCCAGTGCAGACTTCAGAGCATTGGTGTAATGTACTCTCGCTGTGACTCATCCCCCAAAGGAGCCAAGTCACCATGTTCTGCACCGGCTGCAGCTTCCAAACAGATATCAAGGGTAGCCCCATGTAGAGCTCTCAGTAATCTAGCCTCAAGGTGATGAAAACATGGACAACAGTGGACAGATCCGAGTCAGAAAAAAAGGCTACAGCCTCCTCACCAGATGAGAGTTGGTGAAAAGCACTCCTGGGCACCTCCGCTACCTGATGATCCAGGTGCAGCGAAGGATCAGGAAGCACTCCAAAACTGCAAACCTGATTGACCAGAGGGGGCCAGACAGACTCCAACCATAACAGAAGTCCCAATGCCCTCCAAGACACAAGGCTGGCCAACAGGATTCCAACCAGCTGAATCCTGATATAACTGAATGGGTGGTTGCCTGGCAGCTCCGGGCACATCTTGATGCTATCAGATTCCTGGACCCATTTCAGTTGAGTTTTCATCTTCTGCATGAAGACTGCGCTTGTGAACAGGAGGGGGGAATGATCACTTCAGTCATATCAGGATTCAGCTTCAGTCAGCTCATCCTCCTCACACAGTCCCCAACCACAGCCAGGCATTCGGTAAGAACTGAGACAGCAGGACCTAGGTTTAATGAAAAGGAGAAGTAGAGCTGGGTTTATCAGCATATTGAGGACACTTCACTCCAAGCCGCCGAATGATCTCGCCCAGCTGCCTCAAATACACTTTGAACAGGAGGGGAAACAGGATGGAACCCTGTGGGACCCCACGAGAGGATGATGAGCAATCATCCATCCCTACCCTCCCCAACAAGAAGGAACAGAACCACTCATGAGCAGTCCTGCACCCCCCCGCCAGGTCCCGCAGTCATGTGAACAGCACCTCGTGATCAACTGTATCAAATGCCATTAAAAGATGAAACACAGTCAACAGGGTAGCATTTCCCGTATCAATCTCTGGGCACAGATCATAGACCAAGGCCACAAGCACAGTCTCCACGCCATACCCAGGATGAAAACCCAACTGAAACAGGTCCAGGAATCCAGTAGCATCGAGATGAGCCTGGAGCTGCCAGGCAACCACCTGTTCAATAACTAGGGATGTGCAGAACATGGTTTGGAAGTTCAGTCGACCGAACTCGACTAGTTCAGTTGACCGAACTGAACTTCCAAACCAAACTCGAATTCGACCAAACTGTTCAGTCGAATTTGAACCAGTTCGGAAGGCCAAAACCAGCTTAAAAAACCCGTTTTGAATGTACGAACTCAGTTCCGAAGATTGGAATTTGACTGAACTTGACTAGTTCGGTCGACCGAACTGAACTTCCGAACTGAACTCAATTTTTGAACCGAAACGAATTTCCGAACTCGGTTCTGTTCACACATCCCTATCGATAACCTTCCCTAAAAAGGGAAGGCTAGAGACAGGCCGATAGCTGGCTGGGAAGTCAGTGTCCAAAGATGGTTTCTTAGCAGACCCGAACCACCACCATTTTTTTAAGGCATGAGGTGTTGACAACCCCAGCCAGCAATATTTATTTAGTTATACACACCACTATTCATATCTCGCCCCCTCCTGCCCAACTGCAGCCCAGGGCCATTTACAAAGTAAAACCATCATAAAACCCATACAATAAAAATATATAAAACTATAATTCACAATAGCAGTCTCAGAGTTAAGAACTTTCCACCACCACTCACCACAATCCCATCCCACCCTGTACCCATCCCTTCTCCTGACTAAAAGCCTGACAAAACAGCCAGGTCTTACACGGACGATGAAAGGAAGGGAGATCCAGGGACAAACAGACCTCCATGGGGAGGGAGTTCCACAGCCATGGTGCTGCTAGCAAGAATACCCTCTCCATTTTCAGCACCCAAAAAAGGCAGGGGCCTTAAGACGGGTGCCCCCCAGCTGACCACAGGGGTCGCTCAAGGACCCAGGGCAGTGAGATGGTCCCGCAGGTAAGTGGAGCCCAAACCATATAGGGCTTTATAGATAAGAACCAACATCTTGAATTGGGCCCAGAAGATTATAGGCAGCCAGTGCAGCGAGCAAAGTATCAATGTTAAATGCTCATGCCAACCCGTCCCCATAAGGAGACGGGCCACCTTCTACACCAGCTGAAGTTTCTGAACCATCACCAAGGGTAAGCCCCACATAAAGCAGATTATAGTAGTCTAATCTTGAGGTGATGAAGGCATGGATGATGGTGGCAAGGTCAGAGTCAGAGATATACTGCCGAAGCCGCTGTATCAGATGTAACTGGCAAATGTGCTCCTTTGACACAGCAGCAACCTTGAGGAGCACCCCCAGACTATGAACCTGAGGAACAAAGGCAGGACGGACCCTGTCAACGATGGGAGCTCCCCACCAGCATCACCTCCATCTTGTCAGGATTCAGCTTCAGACAACTCACCCTCATCTAGTTCCCCACAGCCGCCAAACACCAAGTAAGCAACGAGACTGCCAGGCCTGGGTCAGCTGAAAACAAGAGGTAACGTTAGGTGTCATCAGCATATTGATGCCACCGAACACCAAACCCTCTCACAACCTCGCCCAAAGACTGCATGTACACTTTGAACAGGAGAGGGGACAGAATGGATCCTTGCGAAACACCACACATGAGAGGTGTGGAGATGAAGAGAGGGAGACGAAGAACAATCCTCCAGCACCACACGCTGAGTTCTCCTGGCCAGGAAAGAGCAGAACCATTCAAGAACAATTCTGCCCCCACACAGGACCCCATGTGGTCCCACAAATGAGTCACCAACATGACTCCCATGAATTGGACCAGGGCAGTTCGACCCTATTGATCCTGTTAGATCTCTCAGCTGCATTTGATACCATTGATTATGAGTTGTTGGTGACTCGGCTGCGGGACTGGGCAGG
This sequence comes from Sphenodon punctatus, assembly GCA_003113815.1. NCBI lineage: Eukaryota > Metazoa > Chordata > Lepidosauria > Sphenodontia > Sphenodontidae > Sphenodon > Sphenodon punctatus. Next base: position 317,277 of record QEPC01015163.1, on the reverse strand, counting down.
GATTAGCAGGACTGTTCTTAAATGGTTCAGCTCTTTCCTGACTGGGAGAACCCAGCGCGTGGTGCTAGGGGAGTTTTCATCTTCCCCCCGGGGCCTCATGTGTGGGGTTCTTCAGGGTTCCATCTTATCCCCTCTCTTCTTCAATGTATACATGCAGCCTTTGGGAGAGGTCGTCAGGGAGTATGGGGTGAGATGTCATCAATATGCTGATGACACCCAGCTCTCTCTCTCATTTTCTTCCAACTCAGGCCCGGCAGTCTCGGTGCTTCCCCGATGTTTGTCCACTGTGGGGAACTGGATGAGGGCGAGCCACATGAAATTAAATCCTGACAAGATGGAGGTGATGACTGTGGGGAGGGCCAAGGGAGTGATGGCCCCCATCATTGATGGGGTCCGTACTCCCTTGGTTTCTCAGGTCCAGAGTCTGGGAGTGCTCCTGGACCCGCAACTCCGCCTGGATGCCCAGGTGATGGCAGTGGCGAAGGAGGCATTTTGCCAGTTACATCTGGTGCATCGGCTTAGGCCGTATGTCTCAGACTCGGATCTAGCCACAGTCATCCATGCTTTTATTACCTCAAGACTGGATTACTGCAACACACTCTACGTGGGGCTACCCTTGGTGCTGGTTTGGAAGCTGCAGCTAATACAGAGTGCGGCGTCCCGTCTCTTGACTGGAAAAGGGCTGATGCGAGCACATTACACCAGTGCTCCGTGCTCTGCACTGGCTGCCGATAGTTTTCCAGGCCCAATTCAAGGTTTTGGTACTAACCTTTAAAGCCCTAAAAGGCTTGGGTCCCGCCTACCTGCAGAACCGCCTTGCCCTCTGAGTCCTGGATCGGCCCCTGCATCGGCTGGGGGCACCCTCCCCTGGGTTTCCCAGGTGTCCACCACGAGAAGGACATTCTCTGTGACTGCGCTGCAGCTGTGGAACTCCCTCCTGTTGGAGGTCTGCTTGATTACCGACCTCCCCTCTTTCCATAGGCAGCATAAGATCTGGCTGTTCCGCCAGGTCTTTCCCGAGGGAGATGGGGTGGGTGGGTTGGGTTTTATATTGTTTTAATCATAGTTTATAATTGTTTGTTTTCATATGTTTTTAAATGCTGTGAGCCGCCCCGAGATCCCTGAGGCAGGGGGGGCGACATTGAAATTTTAGAATACAATAAATTTAAAAAAATAAAATTCTCATGGTCAACCATGTCAAAGGCAGCCAATAGATTCAACAGGACCAAAAGAGTTAAATGGCCCTGATCCAGCTCATGACGAAGGTCATCGATCAAGGCCACAAGCATGGTCTCAGTGCCAAATGTCGGAAGGAAGTCAGACTGTGAGGGATCCAGAAAACTCACCTGGTCTAGATGCCCCTGAAGTTGTTGAGCCACCACCCATTCAATAACCTTCTCTAAAAAGGAAAGGTTAGAGACTGGTCAATAGCTGGCAAGGGAGTCAACGTCAAGTGACGGTTTTTTGAACAAAGGTCACACCACCACCTCAAGGCAACTCCAGACCCTACCCTCCCAAAGGGAGGCATTGACCTCCCCTGCCAGCAACAGTCCCAGCCTTTCTCTGTTGACTTTAACCAACCATGACGGTCAAGGATCCAGTTCACAAGATGTGGTTTTAATAGCCCCCCAGTACACCCTCTGCATCAGCGGGCGATGCCCACTGAAACGGACCCCACAAAATTGGACAAACTGGAGCATTAATAATCTCTGGTTTTCCAACTGTAACAAACACTGTGTCGAAGTCACGGTGAATGTGAGCGATTTTATCCACAAAATACTCAATAAACCTGTCACAGCAAGCACTGAAAGAATCCAATTCCAGGCAGAGACAGGCCACTCGGCACTGCCACCACATAGGCCCCAACATCCCCCTGCTGGCTTTCACCAGCCAGGACAGGCAAGGATGTAATTCACAACCAGTGGTCCTCAGTGCCCCAAGCACCTTCTCCGCATCGGCAGGTGATATCAATTGAAACCGTTCCAAATAAACAGGACAAGTGTTTCCATAACCCCAAACTCTTATCCTGCAATCAAAGTGGCAGCACCCACGTTGTGGTGAATACGAGTGATTTTGTCTGCAAAGTAATTAATAAAAATGTCACAGCATGCATTAAATAAGTCTATTTCCTGGTGGAGACAGGCCAGATCAACAAGGCCTCTCATCACCCAGAACAGCTCTGCTGGACACAACTTTGCAGATGCTATGATGGCAGAGAAGAAAACTCTCTTTGCTGCCATCACACCCACAGTATAGTTTTTCAAAAACTATCTATGCTGCAATTGGTCGGCTTCAGCAGGAGTTATTATTTATTAATTATTATTATTATTATTATTATTATTATAAACATTTGTATGTCACCAGTCGTGTACCTGGTGCTTTACAGAACAAAGATAAAGACGCAGTCCCTGCCTACGGCTTACAATCTAAAAAGACAAGGAGGGGGCAACAAGGAGAGGGGACAAGGGAAAGACAAGGGAGAAGCAAACAAACATGCAAGCGGCTGCGAAGTCTCAGGTGCATGTGCTTGGCTTGGTTACAGTTAGGCAGGAGTCTGCAAAGGAGGGCAGACCGTAAGTAATTGGGGGAAAGCAACTAGCAGGCATTGGGAAAGGTGGCATGGAAGAAGTGGGTCTTGAGGAGGGATTTTAAGGTGCGGAGGAGGCGGTGAGACGGATGTGGGTAGGGAGGATGTTCCAGGCATGGGGGGTAGCGAGGGAGAAGGGACGAAGGTGGTTAGGGGAGCATGGGAGACGAGGGAGAGGACAGAGGAGGAGCGGAGGGCACGTGCAGGAGTGCGTAAGGAGATTAGGGCTGAGAGGTAGGGGGAAGCTTGGCTGTGAAGGGTTTTATAGGTGAATACCAGGAGTTTAAACCGGATGCGTTCAGGAAGGGGGAGCCCGTGGAGAGAGGAGAGGAGAGGCTGCACGTGGTCAAAGCGACGGGCTGAGTGGATGATCTTGGCAGCGCAGTTTTGGATGGCGATAAGGGGGAACAGGTGAGAGCGAGGGAGGCCAGTGAGAAAGTTGCAGTAGTCGAGGTGAGAAATGACCATGGCGTGAACAAGGGTTTTGGCAGAGGAGATAGAGAGAAAGGGGTGGATCTGAGCAATGTTATGGAGGGCGAAG
>QEPC01015163.1:267242-286958 GCA_003113815.1 Sphenodon punctatus | reverse complement strand
GGTGGGTGGGGGGTGTCCCCCCTTCCACCCGCGCAGCCTGGACTCGGGGAGGGTTTTTTTTAAAAAAACTTTTTTGCTGGGGCTTTAAGTTTTTTTACATTGCAGCCATTTTTAAATGGCTGCAATGTAAAAGGAATCCGGTACCCGGACCGGATTACCGGGTCGAATCCGATAATGCCGGTACGCCCGGTACCGGCATTATCGGATACCGGATTTTACCGGTTTCCCGCCCCTACTCCTTAGTACCTCACAAGAGGTTGGGTTGGCAAAACAATATTTTTTCTTTACACCAATTTAAACTGATTCAAACCAGCATTTTTTGTGGTTTAAACCAGAAGTTATTAAGAGTGTCAAAACATGACAAGAGGCTATAATCTGGTCTCTGTTATGTGGCTGGAAATGTGGTAGTGAACTGAAATTGATAAGTACCTGCTATCAGGATCTAAATTATGAGGTAATGGCACTGATAGAGGTAGGTATATCTGAGACTTTAGTCAGCATTTGACAAAGACTTTAGAGAACAGTAAGGCCAATACGGAGAAAGCTTTACTATGGTGAACCACAGACAACTCCAGTGAAGTCAATGAACTCAATCAATCTGACAAGAGGGGAGACTGGATGAACCATGAGAGAGTATTTTGCTAAAGTTCCTCATGTTTTCTAGGTGTAGCAAAAAACAAAACAAAAGTAAAATCCCAAAATAAAATTTACTCTTGCCTAGTACAGACAATATTTTCAACATCCTTCCCAACCCTCCATTAATTTTACAGCTAGTAATAAATAATAATTAGCAGAGTCTCATGGCTCAGTATGAAAAGCACTATTGAAATGCTCACTTCCACCCCATTAACAATTTTTGTTGTCAAAATCTATATTAATTGCATGTGGTGTTTGTTCTATCTGCCTTTTTTAAGGTGGCTATTTAGCAGTAAGGAAAGAGCTCAGAAACTCTCCCTTTAAGAAATGCTTTTAGCTGTACACTTCATATTAGTAGATGGTTGGGTGTTGAGAGACAGCAAAAGGTAAAACTGGATTTGGTTCCTGTCAAATCCTTCCTTTGTTCACCTTTAGTTTATCTAGAATTCTAGCAAAACCGAAATCCCAGACAAGAGAGCAAAAGCGGTATTTCGGCAACATCCAGAAAGGCATTTCAAATCATCTCCTACAAATCCTTGAGACTGCTCTGGCTGACAAAGGCGCTAGACAACATGCAGTCAGGAAGCTATCTATCAATAAAATCAGAAAAACCATGCTGTTCACTCTCCTGATTTTCTGAGTAAAAATAATGCACAAGTGCACTCCACAGCCATCAAATCAGCAGCACTGGTTATATCTCCCAGGAACAGATGTTGCTGGCTTTTGGTCTCATTTGACTAAGTGACTGGTGTTTTTTTCATCCTATCAATACAATAGGCAAATAAGAGATTTCTGCCCCATTTGCCTGTGTCAATGCAGCATAGCTCTTCCACGGCATTTGTCATGTTCAGAAAGCTGTACAAATATTAACTAATCTTCACAACAGCTCCGGAAAGCAGGTCAATAAGTGTCCCCATTTTATAGTTCGGGGGTGGGGGGGGGAAGAGAAATACAGGTTAAATGCTTTGCCCAAGGCCACCAAAAAAAAAAAAAGAGATTGACAGACCTGGGGACTAAATCTTAGGACTTCCTTACTAAACAGGCTCTGTTCTGTCCTCAAGCTTATTTTATGTCCTATTATTGTGGTCTTACCATAGGTATAGGGGGCCTAAATTCTCAGCCGTGGCTAAGGAGCACTTAGTGCATCTTAGTATACAAGGGCACCACCAAACAGTTTATCTAGGGGGAATGGGTGAGAAAGTCTTATCAGAAAGGGATGGCCGATGAGCCTCTCCTGCTCACCCCTTTCTGATATGGCCCCAGCCCCCTATGTAGCATTGTGATGTCACAATGGTAGAAGGTATGGCTTTGTCAGATCCTCTTTGCCCTGCCCCTTTAAGATGTGGCCACACTTTTCATGAAGCATTGTGATGTCATGGAACTCTAAAAGGGTGGGTCATGGTTAAGTCTAGTGGGGAGTGGGGGCAAGCGTTCCCCTTTAGCTCCACCTCCCAGCACCCACATGTCCACAATTAGCATGGCTACATGGCTCCCACCAAGGCCACTCAGAGAATCCTGTAGGGCCAGGGCAGAATGTGGTGAAAACCTCTTATTTCACCATGCATTATGTTCAAACCTGCATCCCAGTTTTGTTGATGTCTCTCTTTTGTGTGAGGACCAAGCCAAATTAGCCATTTTGCCCCCACCTCCATGTGGCCCTGGCTCCCACAGCCCATTCAGGGGTTGCTCTATGCTGGGCCAGTTTCCAGGTGCTATTTAGACCAACCTAAAAACTGCTTGAACAGGCACCATCCATGACTACAAAAGGTCATGATGACAACAGAGAATTATCAGAGCATGGGAGCATTCCAGTTACATGTGCCGTTACCTGTTAGATGCAGGGGAGGAGATGGGACAGCTCAAAGTCACTACATGGGGGTGCACCCCAAAGTCTGCCCACTTACAGCCACACCAGGGTCCATTGTAGTCGGCCTGCATGGCACCCCCTCCCCCACACCATAGAGTTGCAGGCAGATTGGCTGTCGCTCTAGGCTGCCACCTACAGTTCTATAGTGTGTTACCCAAAGCAACCCCCGGCTGGCAGTCGAGCTGCAGTGGCTATCCTCTTAGCAGACGGAGCACAGCTCTGCCTCCAGCTGGTGCCCCAGATTTAGGTGACGTGCTCCGCTGGCAGTGCTCCTGGATGTTCTGGAGCACCACTAGCAGGGCTGGAGGGAGCAGAGCAGGCAGTGCCTTCTGCTTTGCCTGCACATCTGGTAGCACCCGCCTTTACACAGACGGGCTGCCCAGGTTTGAGGTGGAGCAGAGCCATGAGTGCCATCCATGTAAATGCACCCTATGTTAGCTTTCAGATCCTCGAGCGGCTCATTACACCATCAATTTGCGTTAGGGGAGCTTTTAATGGAAAATAGGATGTTATGCATTCAGAACTAATACCTGTGGCCTAACGTGCCCAGAAGTAATGCTGACCCACCTGTGTCACTTCTATGTTATCCCTAACAAAAATTCTGTTCCAACTAAACAGGCCTCCCTGTGCCCCCCTGCTCACAGAACCTGCCTTACCTTGTCTGCCCCTCCCCCCCCCAAATACATTTTTGTCCATCCCCTGCTGCTATGCAAATCACAGCCTGAGACATGCTTAGCAGAGGGAAGTAGACTTTCCTGCTCCCTACCTGCACTGCAAGGTCCAGGCTGAGATTTGCTCTGTGGGGCATACTCCTGGTCCCCACCGCTGGTGCCTGAAAATCTCCAAGTCATGCATACCCCTTTGTACCACATTCAGAAGGCCGCTGCCCTGGACAAGGTTCAATGGGCGGACTGTTCCTGCTTGTTTGTACCTCAGCAAAACAAGTGCAACCTTGATTCACTTGGTACATATGAGTGGAAGTTACATATGAGTGGAAGTATGCTAGAGGCAGATGGGTTGTAGTGGCTGAGTGGTTAAGGCACCTAACCACATACCTGAAGATGAGGAGTTCAAGGCCTGCTTGTTTTCGTGCTAGACACACTACCTCCAGTTCATCCAGCAGCAATTAGATTCTTGCTGCATTGGGGTGGGAGAAAGTTTAAAGTGGTTGGATGTGATGCTGTCCACCTTACTCAGTCATATCCCAAGGGACAAAACATGGCATGCCTTGAATACGCTTGCCACCTCTCTCAGTTTGGGATGGAGATTCCAGGTTTTAGTCCAGTTTCTCTGGGTCAGGGGTCCCCCAGTAACACCAGAGAAATCAAGGGGCTTGTAGAGCAGCAGGGGGTGGCCATGTCAGAAAAGGCAGTGAGCCAGAGGGACACTCTCACTCCTTTGTGATGTGGCCCCCACTCCTATGGACTACCATGACCTCATAGCACTCCATAATACATACATACCTACATTTTGAATTTATATGCCACCCTGTCTGGGCAGCTAACAAAAATACAATATATTAATAAAATACAAGTAAAACTCTTTCCGTTCCCCAATCTCCCCTTCATTTCTTCCCACTCATTCCCACCCCACCCCCTCCTCCATCTCTCATCAGGGGGAGTCCCCCTCCCTTCTCCCCAAGCTGTGTCCCCTCTTTCACAGGTCAAGAACTGCTTTGGAGGGCAGGCAAGAAAGCCTAAGGTTCATGTCAAAGGGGGAATCCTTTTCTTGTTCACCCTCACAACCACCCTGTGCGGTAGGTCATTATTATTCCCATTTTACAGATAAGGAATGGAGGCTAAGAGACAGTGACTTGCTCACTGCCACCCAGTGAGTTTATGGCTAAAACAGGATTTGAAACCTGGCCTCCCAGATCCAAGTCCAATACTTTACCCACTAGGCTACACTGGCTCATTAGTCTTCCTCTTTTTCTAAACTAAGTTGTTTCTAGCATGGCTGTGTGCATACAGCTACATTTCAAGGTAAGGTGATGCACAGCTAGCATATATTACCTGTAATTTGTAAAGTACTATTGGATACTACGGGATCAAAGTGGCTACATGGAAGGAGAGATTATTGTTAAAGTGTTAATTCACAGACTAAACAGCTAATAATAAATTACATCTTAAGAAAGAGCATGAAGCTGCATCATCGCTTAAAATTAATCATTCCTGTCGACGACAAGGGCAGGATTTGTGCAATATGGTCCCTTTCCCAAAGGCAAATTCTGTGCTACCCCATCTGTCACCCCAAATGTTAAGTCCTTGAAATGTTCCTGTGCACAAGGTATTCATGAAGCACAGAGACAATTACCATTTTGCTTAAATGGTGAGTGGAAACTGAAAGAATGACTATGGGAGAGAATACACCAGAAACAATTCATACTGACACCTACTTACATCCTATTATGCTTCTTCAAAGATTGGCCACCTCTCTGTGAGGTATAGGGGAAGAAAGGAGCATCCGGGAGGTAGAGAGAAAGCAAGAGGGGCCCAGGAAGCACACGGGGAAGGACGGAGACCGGAAGGTCTACACCAAGGGGAACATGCACACGTACCCAAATAAGGCCCTCCCTCGCATTGCAGCAGTTGCCTTGGCTCAGTAAATGGTCCCTCAGGATCTTATACGGCCTTCGGGATGTATACCCCCAGCCTAGATCAATATGGGGTGAGCACAAGGCCCTGCAGCCCAGGGAAGCACACCCACACAGAGGGGTAGGGCACAGGGCCAGGTGAGGGGAAAACATGCCAGGAAGGAAGTATACGCCCTCCGGGAATGATAGGGCTTGCACACCAGATGGGAACCCAGAGTGTGCAGAGGCAGAGGGTGACCCAAATACCCTAACAATGCACACAACTGCCTCTCACCACACCCAGTCACTCAATCACTCACTCGCACTCGCTGCTACTATGCTCTCCAAGGATACTCTGTAACACAAGACTCTCCACACCACATTCAATAGTAGGGCCTGTCTTTCAGGCACAAGGCTCCAATCACCAGCAAAAGCAAGGTGGTCAGGAGCTGCCTTTATGTCTCCCCAGCTGGCTGCACACGCAGGCACTCTGAACGTCTGCACTGCGAGGCAGGAGGCGTGGCCACACGAGGTGGCAGAGCCGGCACAGCGGAGCCACGCCCACCGTCCTCCGACAGTTTTGGAGACGGTGGGCACTCCCCCCTGTAGAGCCCCCTCCCGTCGCTCCAGGAACCCCCACCCCCTGTGGTGCCAAAACTGGTGGCGGGGACGCCGGCAGCATGATTACGACACCGGGTGAGTGCCCGGAAGCCACCTCCAGAATCTGTCCCTGCTGAGTCCCCGGTGGGGATCTCAGGAACCCCCTCCCCCTAGCCCAGAAATCCCATCCCCAAGACCTGACACTCTCTTTCTAAAATCAGCCTGTGGAAAGGTATTCTGTCCAAAACAGTTTTGGGCAGAATACTGGCAAAACACTTGTTTTGGGCAGGATAATGTCATCCTGCAGTTCATGGACAAAAGCTTTCTTCATGCTTAGGCAAAACTGAAAACCCCCAAAAGTGACATATAGTTGAGCAGAGCTTACCATCCGCTCCAAAACTGTTTTAATATAATTTTGCCTTGCCAACCACATCCACAACAGGACCCTATCTAGCCTGGAACTTCTAAGTAGTACTGCAATACAAAGAATGAGGGGAAATCAGTGCATTGGAATCATACATACAAAAATCTTATCAATAATGTTTCAGAAACGAATTGTTCCAATGGTTTTAAAGAAACTCCGTAGTGTTCTAAGCTCATGAGCAGGTAACGTTTTCCTTCATGAGCCACGTTGTAAATTAGTACAAGCTTCATGGATCAGACAGGAGCTATTATTTATCATTTATATAGTGATTCTGGTGTTCAAAGTGCTATCCAATCCTTATTTGGCTCACCCTTACAACACTGGGAGGTAGGTCAGTATTATTCCCATTTTAACACATGGGACACTGAGGTTGAGAAATAGTGACTTGCCCGAAGCCACCCACTGAGTTCATGGCTAAGAGAAGATGCCTAAGTCACCCTAAGCCTTAGGAGAAGGGCAGGCTACAGAAAGAAAGAAAGAAAGAAAGAAAGAAAGAAAGAAAGAAAGAAAGAAAGAAAGAAAGAAAGAAAGAAAGAAAGAAAGAAAGAAAGTTGAATTCTGGTCTCCCAAGTCCTATCCTTGATGTCATGTTCCCATCTTTGCTCCCTTCCGTTGGGCTCATTCTTTCACTGTTTGATGGTAAGGGCTGGATCCAACAGCCAGAGCCACTAAGGCAACTGCACTAGTGCCCATTGTATGGAGTGGGGTGTTGCATAAGTAATTCTGTCATACAAACAAATGCTGACTACTTTATGCAATTAGAGTGCATGACATTTTTGGAAATGCAGAGCATTAGTTCAGCATCCCAACAAATTTCATTCCATAAGAGCCATATAGCCATCACACTGTGGAGCTTTTGAAATGGCTGTGAGTGGGTGGCTTTGGGTAAGTCACTGTCCTGGCCATGAGCACAAGGCTTGGGCCCTCCCTGACTGCATAAAGTAGTCAGCATTTGTTTGTAGCTGCTGAGTGGCACAGCTGCAGATGGAGTAAGTGGAGAGGGATTCTAACAGGCTGGTCCCAGCATGGCTACCGTGGCAGCCACCTTGGGGGAGGGGGAAGCGTGCCGGGCTGGCCTTTGAAACTTGACATGTCCCAGCCGTAAGCGCTGGCGAACTGGGCTCCCCAGTGGTCACAGCCAGTTCCTGTGACTTGCAAAAGCCGTGACCCCTGACACAGTGCCTCTGGCCGGGGGACCTGTCTGCTGGTGTGGGTGGTCACCCCAGTTCATACAGGCAGGGGATGCATGGGTGGCTACTGCCATGCACTTTCTTGGCTTGCCCCGCATGGGGCACTCTGGATTTTTCAACAGTGTGCCCTGAGTGGGTGCTGTGAGTCTCACATGAGCATGCATCCCTCTGCTCCACCTTCAGACAGGCAGGCAGATGAGTGGTTACTGGGTGGCCACATACTTGGCATCAGTCAGAATCTGTGTACACTTGCCTGAAGGGAAGAAATGGACCCATGAGTCAGACCCAGTAACTGGAAAGGGGCCAAATAGAAGACAGCCGTAATCCAGATTTGGTCCTAAGACTGGAGAATCCCCGCCTCTGCTTTAAGGCAAAATGCAGTGTACTGTCAAATAATATTACAGGTGAGCATTAACAGAGCATGATATGATTCTATATGAACTATGGCTTAATGTCAGATTAATTGAACCCCTGCAGAAAGATACATGTTCATATATATGATCACTTTAATAAAGTGATGTTTGGTTATGCACCGCAGGCCGTGACAGGTTGCTGATGGAGGGGGGGTGTGGGGGGGGTGGAACAGCCAGAGCACAGTGTCATCTGCACAGGCTATTCCTGGGGCTGCTGCCTTAGGTTAATTATCTCACTTTGCAAGTGTTCCCACAGACACTATCCCCACTTACTGTGAATGGGCAGGCATAAGGTTTTAATTAATTTAGCCTCCCATCAAACATTTACCCCTGTATGTGTACTCAGCTTTTATCAGTAAGACTTAACCCACTTTTATTTATGGGTGTAGGATTACAGTCAAATGGAAAAATTCCCGTTGAGTTTAAAAGCAGAGGACTGCACCCAAAATATTTACGGAAACACTAGAGAGGGTATTAAAATGATGTAGGAGGTAGCTTCCACCGGAGTAAGTGTTTAAAAGTGAATGAAGTTTAAGAATGAACTAAGGAGAGAGCTCAATAACACCTGGTGTAATCAGTATCTGGCAAGATCCATGTCCCTTCTTAGGAAGATTGCCTAGCAATTCCTCTTTACTACCAAAAAATGGAATCGGTGTTCAAGGAAAAAGGTGTGAGAAAATTGATTGGTACAGTTCACAATGTGAAATTTGCACCAAGTGAATGGCTCCCCCAGAAAACACAGCCAAGAAGCATCTGTAGAAATGATTTGAACACCTGCCTAATTTTTGCAGGGAAATTTGACATTCATTAGTGCAAACTTTATTGCAGAGGATCTGGCTGGTCTCTCTAACATATTGGAGCTGTATACACTGTAAGTGTTTTGAGATTCCCAGGGGCCTAAGTAGTGTTGTGGGCTGGTTGGTTGGTGGTGGTTGTTTTTTTCTTGAAACTTATTACAGGTCTTATTGCAGAGAAAGAGAAATGCATCTTGCTAATGAGGGAGAAAATGGCTCTAGCGGACACATATAGGTAAGAGGTACAATGCATTGCTTCTGCCATCTGGAGGCCTTTCATAAAAACGTCACCGAGTGATTTAACCAGCCATAGGATTCTCAGAGCCTGTTAAACACATAAACTTACGTTCTAAAAGCACAGCTCCCCACCCCCTCCCCAACTCATGAAGCACTGCAATGTGAGACACAGATAACCTTTCAACACAGAGCTCTGACTGCTTGTTATAGCCAAAGTTTTTTCTATGAGAAACCTGTCAAATTCCCCTCTCTTTTCCTCTGCTCCCTGCAGTCACAGGGGATAGAGGTAAAGACATTTTTATGATACCTCTTCCTATTTATTTTCTGGAAGCTTTCAGTGTTTGCATTAGAATTATTAAATGGGGTGACGAGATCTGACCAACCTTAATGCAAAAGTGAAGACTGTAGGTTAGTTTGCTATAGCTACAACCAGGGTTTATGTAATTCCATTAGCACTGTCTGCAGTAGTATTATTATTATTATTATTATTATTATTATTATTATTATTATAAGCATTTGTATAGCGCAAGCTATGTACCTGGTGCTTTACAGAACAAGAAGATAGATGCAGTCCCTGCCTATGGCTTATTCTTGCTCTGTTAGGCTGATATGGCTATTAATACATTCTCTATGACAACTAAAACTATCAATAAAGAAATGAGTCTACTGAATTGCCTCCAGCATAAGAGCAAAGGTTTCAGAGGTAGAATACTGGGATATGTGTCTAGACCCCTGGAGGGAAGGGGGAAAGCACCTTGAAAACACCTCTAACTTCTCTGTAGGAATTGTCAGGGAAGTTGGTTAGGAAGAATATGATGGAGACCACCGGGTTTGCTTGCTCCATTGTGAAGTGAAAAACAGGAAGCCGTAACAATGGAGACAAAGCAGGACTTTTTTGCTAATATATTGTTTCTGTATAAATATATGAGTCTCCTAAACTGTGGATTGGGACCCCAAATGGGTCGCAAACCCAACTGATCTTCGAAATACTTTGTATGCATGCAATGCTGCATGATCATGTTCAAGACTCAAAATGGGGCCACCTGGGCAAAGTTTTCAGGAACCACAGATATAAATCAAGAATGAGACAAAACATACAAAGATACTTACGTTAACACCAAGAATCATATATTCAAGTTTAAATCATTTGCAAAACCTGGGAAAACCGAAAAGAGAAAAGCAAAAAACAGACTCAAAAACCTGAAGCCACAGTTCTCCTCTATATACACCAGTTTGGTTTGAGATTAAAATAAAGCTTAGCTCTGCCTTTTGGTGCCCTCTCTTCTCTTCCGTACCTCAAGAAGCTACCCACACCTTTAAGAAAGAATCCAGTCTTTTCATCTTCACAGGGCATTGTGCAATAGGTCAAGGTGCTTGAGGCATCTAAACTTATCAATTCCCTTGTCTCATGCAGCTGTATTAACCCACTCCTCAGGGTCATCGATGCATTTTCTTTGTGATCAGACTACAGTAAGGATCAGATTGCCCTACAATGAAGTGAGATTCTGGCTGCAAGAGGCTCATTTTCTTTTGTCGATAGGACTCATCTATAAAAAACCTCTTTAGCTTTTTGTCCATCCAGGAATTAGAAGAAAGCCAAATAAAAACCAACTGTGGGCTGGCTTTGCCCCATGGACCGGAGATTCCAGACTCCTGATCAAAAGAGGAAAAAATTGGCTCCACATGGCACATGTACAGGAACATTTGGCTCCCCAAAGACAGCATGAAGCTAAAGTAAACACCAGAACAGCTCGACTCCCACAATGTCACGGTCTTAAATTCGGATTCTTTTCAATAATAGCATGGGCACAGGATACAGCTTTATTACTTCTGAGAAGAGAAATCATCTTCTCCCCACAACATCACTCTAAATGCAACTTTACCCCAAACACTAATGATTGCCCTATACTGTCAGAAGAGGGGACGATTTTCCCTCCTCATTTAAACGTCACTTGAAATTGACAAGACCCCCAGTGTGACTCTAAATCAAGGGGAAAGTCTCTATAATGTGCAACTCTTTTATCTACATAAAAGTGGTCAGTGGCAGAATTAGACCAAAGACTTTGGCAACAGGACTGCTAGGTGCTAATTCTAAGTAATTGCTTACTTCCCCATTCCTCCTTTCCCCCACTACAAAACAGGGTGAAAACAGACATGCACGTAACTCCGCTTTAACATTTGTTATGCATGTTGCAGGGCTGCATAGAGCACCAATACAGCCCTGCAACGTGCATAAGAAATGTTAAAGCGCTGTTAAAGCGGAGTAACATGCATGTCGGTTTTCACTCATCCCACAGTGTTACTAAAGCTACATGTCTTTAGTATAAAGAGAGAGAGAGAGAAAGAGAGAGAGTGGTTGCTGTGTTGGTCCCAAATGTAAGAGATGGAGGCAATGCATTTCTGAGAATATCTTTTTATATATAAGAAACCAACAGATCATACTACCTACCTTCACAGTTCCAGCAAGCACCCAAGAAACAAAATCTCTCATCTGCAGCCAAGCACTAAAAGATGCCATAGAATTCACTCTGAAGAAGAGACCCATGATACATGTCTCACCACTCCCTTTACTAAGCATTCAAAATAGAAGGGACCTACAAATGCCAACCACAGAAGGTGGCGTACTTCATTATGTTAAATTCCAACACAAAAACTCAAACTATGTAAATAAAGGGATGTAACATTGCATAAACCAGGAGTGAGGAAATTGTACCCTGCCGGGGGCCACTTTAAAAATGAGTACACATTCTGAGGGCGGCAAAGACGTCGTGGAAGGGGGTATACTTAGGAAGGGGACGGTTCAAATCCTGGCTCTCTGCTATGGATCTGCCCACTGTCCTTGTGTGCATGCCCTCATCTCTGCTCTCTTACTTGGAGCTCAGTTTTTCAGTGCTTACCGGTAGGAACTGGATCCAGGGACCACATAAAAAATAGGGGTAGGTGCCCTGGAGAAAATTACGAATTTGGATCCATTACGGATCTGGATCTTTAATTTCTGGATTTAATTAAAGATCCATGTTTAAATCAATTTTGAAAATAATTTAAAAATAAAAACCTGCACATGCGTAAAATGGCCACCAGACTGTTCTGCATATGTGTGCCCGTTATCAAAATGGCAGCACCTGGTCTACGCACGTGCAAAATGGCTACAGCACATGTGCAGACTGGCTGCCCTTTTCCAAAATAGCACCAACACTGCCATTTTGGGAAAGGCCATGCATGTGAAGAACGGTCCAGTGACCATTTTGCACATGTGCAGTTTTTTAAAATTATTATCATCATCATTTATAGATTTTAAACCAAACCAAAAGGGTTGCGGTTCAGTACGGATTAATCCATAACACCCATCCCTAATAAAAACTAGTCACAGAGTCCATTTGGTTGCCAGACTAAGGGTGTGCAATTCGTTTTCGTTATTATAATATATAATAAATTTTTGAATTTCTTTTTCATTACTTGAATAACAAAAACAAATAATAATAATAATGAAAACAAAAACAAATTTTCTTTTTGGAAATAATGGGAAAAAACTGAAAATTATATTTCCGGCTATAACATTTTTTATAGGGGCAGGGCAGGACACAGGCAACGGCAGGCGGAACCCCAACAACAGCACAGTCCACACAGGCGACCCCCCAG
Source organism: Sphenodon punctatus (assembly GCA_003113815.1). Lineage (NCBI taxonomy): Eukaryota > Metazoa > Chordata > Lepidosauria > Sphenodontia > Sphenodontidae > Sphenodon > Sphenodon punctatus. The sequence continues at coordinate 274,586 of QEPC01015163.1, read as the reverse complement.
CAACACAGGCAGTCCCATAATGGGGGGAACCCGGAAGGTCGGGGCACAGGCACAGCAGGAGGCCACACAGAACAGGGAGCGGTCTGGGAATGGTCCAGGAAGCACACACGCACCCCAAGCGCTGGCGAGGGTGCCATGGAGGGGAGGCAGGACAGATGGGGCTGTGCAGCTGGTCCAATGTCACAACCCACCCACCCCCGGAGGAAGCCGGGAGGTGCAGTCTGGGGACCCCAGACACCGGAGGTCACACAGGCACTCAAGGGGGGTGCAGGAGGGAGCGCAGGCATCCAAGGATGGTCAGCAGCACCCAGGGGAGCTGGGGGGTGGGTCGGAGAGCTGGACTGGGACACCGGAGATGGCAGCCACGGAGGGGAGCACCAGTTGCAGGGGAAGGCGGGGGGGGCCCAGAGAGGGCCCGGTGCCACAGCCAGGGGCAGCGGTACCCTGGGACACTGGCAGCACAGCAGGGACATCAAGGAGGGAACAGGCAGCGGACCACAGCAACAGGACAGAGGCGGGAGCTCACAGTGGGGCTGGCAACTGGGGACCAGAAGGCACTGAGGGACTCACAGCCAGCTAGAGGGGGCCACTAAGGGCCCAGGGGCCGGGTGGCCCACCAGGTGAACGAAGTGCGGCCAATGAAGCATGCCCCGGCGGTACCCCAGCACAGACATGTGGTGGGCAACCAGGTAGTATGCCTTGAACGGATCTTGCATGGAGAGCCCCAACTGCACATTGGAACAGGACCACACACCCGACAGCGCCGACAGCTCTGCCGCGGTGGGCTCAGATAAGCAGAAGTCAGAAGCGGGGGCCACAGAAGGTGACCGAGCTCCAACAGTCGGTGATACACCGCCCCACGAAAGCACTGGTACCCACGGACCCCATGAACGCAGCCAAAGTAGGACACGGCCAGGGCAGGGCCCCCCTCCGCCAGGCAGACCGTGTAGGGCCCCCCTCTGCCAGGCAGACCAGGGTGCACACAGACAGGGCAGACACAGTCTCCACCACAGACCAACCCACACGTGAGCATCTCATCTCCGGAATGCGCCCATCAGGAAAGGGAAGTAGCCCCAGCGTCTCAGCATGCAGCCGGCAATCCCAGGCGCTCGCCTCATAGCCAAAGTAATGAAGGCCAGAGCTCAGGCTCACATAGGCACCCGACAGGCTGTCCGGGCAGCTCAGGAACAATTGCATGGCCGGGGTATGCCACAGGTCACACAGGGCCATGGTCTCGCGGAAGGTCCATGTATGGGGGGGCCCCATGGGGGCCGGGAGCCCGGTGGAAGCGCAGCCAGCCATGGTCCAGCAAGCCAGGGGAACTGACACCATGAAAAGGAGGCCACAGGCCACAACAAGGCATGGCAAACGAGTGAGGCATGGGGTGCGGACCCAGCACAGCTGCAGGAACCGAGCACACAGACAGGACAGCCAACACTAATCAGGCTGGCAAGGACACAACGTTGCCAACACAGAGAGGTGGGAGGTGATGACAGCAGGAATGCAGCTGCCGCCAGCATGCCCGGGCACATGCTAGTCCGCGCATAAGGCCTCATGCAGGGACAGCAGGTTCGCCCAATGGGCCGCCCCAGCCCTCCCGCCCACCTGGAGCTGCCTGGGCAAGACGGGGGGAGGGGGTGTCCCGGGCCGAGACATGGCCCGGGCTATAACAGGACTGGCAGCACCCCACCGGGGCCAGTCAGCACCATGGAGCGAGGCCAGTTGGGCGCCTGCGGGATGTACCTAGCGCTCTGTGCTAAGTGGTACCACTTGCACACCGATTAGCTGCCCCTCCTGACCGCAGAGGTGCACCTGTGCGCCCGCCTGCGGGTTGGCATGGCCCGGAGTGCGGCTAGGGCCCGGAGAGCCCACCACGGCCGCAGGCGCTCCCTGGCCCGGCTCAGGGCTCAGCGGGTTTCCGGGGCAGACTGACNAGGGGGCCAGCATGGGGGCCTGGGAAGGCAGGGTACCCGGTGGGGCGGCTGCCATCACGTATGCACTCATGGTGCCAGCGTGCAGGAGCAGGGAGGTCCCGATGTCGTGGGACCTGTTCAATTTAGCGGAATGCTCTTGGACCATCCCCTCGATGGCCTGTTCCAGCTGTCCAAACATCTCTACCTGCCTGCTGTGGTCTCAGCGCTCCCGCCTCCGTTCCAGGTGCACCTCTGCCTGGAGCCTCCGGTCCCTTGCCTCCGCCTGTTGCAGGGTGTGCTCTATGGCCGCCTCCATGCAGTCCACGGCTGCTCTTATCCGCTCCCCCTGTTCAGTGGTAGTCCACCCTATGTCCTCCGCCTGGTCCGTCCTCCGGCGCCGTACCTGTGCCCGGTGTGCCCTCATCCATTGTGCTGGGGGCACGAGCCCGGGTTGCTGTGGCCCCTCTGGCTGCTCTGTAGGGTACAGGAAGGTTGGTGATTAGGCACCCATCCCGGCAGCCCCCTTGCCAGAGGCTCGCCTGGGGGGTTGGCCCCCCCCGGGTTGGCACCCACCCCCCACCCCGCATGACCCGGGTCCCCCTGCAGGTATCCCTGGGGGCCCCCCTCCTTGCCGGTGTGTCTCACCCGGGCCATCCGGCGGCTGCCGGGGCTGTTCTCCGCCAGCCTCCTCACCCATCTGTCTCTGCCGCTGTGGCGTGCCATGCTGTGCCCTGTTGGGATAGGGGGGGCGGTTGGCAGAGGGATGTAGGTTTGGCAGCACAGCCCCCCAGGCTCCCGTCCTGTGGTCCAGGGTGTAGGGGGTGGATGGGGCCTGCCCCCTGGCTGGGCCTCCCTTCCCCCCCTCACCCCTGGTCCATCCCCCCTCCCATCTGCCTGCTTACCCTCGATGTCTGTCTGCAATCCCTCCGAGGCTGGCCCCTCCATGTTGCTAGGGTCCGGTAGTATGCCTTGAACGGATCTTGCATGGAGAGCCCCAACTGCACATTGGAACAGGACCACACACCCGACAGCGCCGACAGCTCTGCCGCGGTGGGCTCAGATAAGCAGAAGTCAGAAGCGGGGGCCACAGAAGGTGACCGAGCTCCAACAGTCGGTGATACACCGCCCCACGAAAGCACTGGTACCCACGGACCCCATGAACGCAGCCAAAGTAGGACACGGCCAGGGCAGGGCCCCCCTCCGCCAGGCAGACCGTGTAGGGCCCCCCTCTGCCAGGCAGACCAGGGTGCACACAGACAGGGCAGACACAGTCTCCACCACAGACCAACCCACACGTGAGCATCTCATCTCCGGAATGCGCCCATCAGGAAAGGGAAGTAGCCCCAGCGTCTCAGCATGCAGCCGGCAATCCCAGGCGCTCGCCTCATAGCCAAAGTAATGAAGGCCAGAGCTCAGGCTCACATAGGCACCCGACAGGCTGTCCGGGCAGCTCAGGAACAATTGCATGGCCGGGGTATGCCACAGGTCACACAGGGCCATGGTCTCGCGGAAGGTCCATGTATGGGGGGGCCCCATGGGGGCCGGGAGCCCGGTGGAAGCACAGCCAGCCATGGTCCCACAACCCAGGCAGAATGACACCACAGACAGGGGGCCCGCAATTCCTGGAGGGGCGGGAGGGGAACCGGGGGAGCTCCAAGGCCAAGCAATAAGGCCACTGGCCGCAACAAGGCATGGCAACAGAGCAAGGCATAGGGTGCGGAGCACAGCTGCAGGAACCAAGCACACAGACAGGACAGCCGACACTCTAGCCGACACGGTAATGGGAGTACCGTTACGTCAAGTGCATCCGTGCCGCCCTGGCCAGGCATATCAGACTGGAGACTGAGGTGCGAGGGCAGCCACCATCCTGGGGCCGCCAGCCACTCCCTGGGTGGTCCTCTCTGCGGCCAACNTCCCAGAAATCTGGAGACATGGTTTACACATCCAGGCTGGCCAATTATCATCACAATCACATCCTGCAGCACTGTGACAAAGGACATAAGAGAATCTCTATTGGCTCATTCCCAAACAGATGCTTCCAACTTCCAAGTAACAAGTGGGGGAGAGATGTTGGGATGGTCACAGCACAGAATAAGAATATATGGTTGACACTTCTGCTGGCCAGCTGGCATCACAAACAGATTTTATACCACAGTGACATGTAAGAGAATCCCTGGCATAGGCTCATTCTCTGCATATGCTGTGCAAGTTTATAAAATTGGGACCCTTTATCACATCTTTCTGATATTTGACAGAGATGATCCTGAAGGTGTGAGATACAGCCCTGCTGGATTACATGCACACTGGTTGGACTAAAACGTTGTTACAGTCAGTCATATATTTATAAGTTAATTGCTTATACCACCACAACTGTTTATCCAATCTTTCTGAAAGTTGGCATAGATCGTAAACATGCAGAGGGGTATAAACTTGCCATGTTTTATGCACATTAAATGGGAGACAAAGCAGTTACAACTATGAATGTAAATGCACATTTTTGCAAAATAAGAACATTCAATTGCTTATAAAATCAGATTCCTTTATCCAATCTTTCTGAAACATGGTACACTTAATGCCTTCCATTGGAGGTAGAATCCTTCCAAGTTTCATCCAAATATAATTTAAAACAAAAAAAAGTTACAATCAAAAATGTGTTTTCCATTGAAACCAATGGAAATCGAAAACAAAAGAAAAAACAAAAATTAAATTTTGATATTTATGAAAACGAAAAATTTAGATAATGAAGATGAAAAACAAAAACAAAAAATGACATGGTACCAGGTGCACACCTCTATGCCAGACATAAGGTTCCTCATTCCTGGCATAAGCAAAAGAACATGGAAAAAGAATTGACAAAACACTGTGAATCAACTGTGGCTGTTCACTCTCCCAGAACAACCACTCTGTTTCTTATCTCTCAACCCTTGCTGAAAAGGGTTGTCCTGGGAACTAAAATTCATGACGCCGTAGGATACCAAAACTATGGACTAAAAGACTAGATTTTCATATGCCACTATACAAGTGTGCAACAGGCAACCTGCTATTTACCCCTACATGTCCTGTGTTCCCTTCATTGTATTTAAAGTAACAGCTCAAAGTGATTAAAGACATTACATTCAGGCAGGGCAGAAACTTTATTTCCACCATTTTTAAAAAAGAAAACAAATAACTAGTTACACAGATACAGATGCTTTTTTTTAATGTCCAGTAGTGCCACCTCAGCAGTTTGGAACTCACAGTTACAAACGACTAAAACATGAACTAACAAAGAGCTTATATCAAACCCCTCTGGGAAATTCATTTACAAAAATCTGAAATGCAATGTGAATTTCAAATTTGAATTCACAACAGGAAAATTCATAAAATTCATCAAATATTCATCTCAGTCCTAAGCCCAGTGTATTTTCACATTAATAAAGAAGCCACAGGAAGCAAGTTGTCACTTTCATGCAAGCTGATGGCATTACTCACTTCCCTGTGAGGCTGTACTGAAATACAGATTGCGATTTTTGTGTCCATGCCAGACAGTATGTTATCTGGATCCATAATCTCCAAATGGTGACGCATTATATACTATATGCACTGTAGTTATCGCGAGGTAGCGGGAGCTACTGAGCCTCATGTAAATACATTATTGATTTTTTTCCTCCAGATGGTGCAATTCAGAAATATTGTTTTTAAATGATGCCTTGCAGAGATGCTAAGCAATGCTGCTAACAACAGACATATTTCAGGTGAACACTGGCCTCCTTTTCCTTCCCATCAAGCTAAAGCAGCCAAAGCACCACAAGTATTTTGTATAAATTACCTGCAGTGTCTGAGTTTCAAATGGAGGCTCTTTTTAATTAGAACTATTTAACGGCCCCGACCGCTCATTTAGGTTTCCATCGGAACTTGAATATGACTGAAGAAAAAAAGGCAAATAAAATACAAGACACAGCAATTCCAGCACCAAAGTTAAGCGCCTTTATTTCTTGACAGTGAACAACTGCCGTTTCTTCATTTCAGCAACATAGCTGACATCCAAAATATGAGTTCCATCGACAGACCTGACACATTTCTTCTTTAAATTGATTATCCTGATCTCAATGAGCAGTATGAAAGACACTAGCTGGGAGCAGAAAATGAAATCCTTGTGATTGCCCTCTGGGGCAGACATTGAAATCTTTTGCTCAAATACGGCTTATTTTTTGCTTCTGTCAGGAACCTCAGCATACAGCAGATGAGACCATCATAATTCCTTCTTTATTTATTCATTTTGGGGAAGTCATTATTTAGAAGTTCTACATTTTACTTTCCTGCACCTTAGAGCAGGGTCTAACTCAAAAATCCAGTGCGCTCCCTTAACTACCCTAATGCTGGTTTTGCAAATATTTTGGACCAATGTCAATTCTCAGAATTTCACCAGAACCACCATGAACCCACCAAAGATGGCATAGAACTACCGATGTCCATTGCAGGCTAGCTGCAGTTGCACAACGAAGGGTGAGGAGTACAGCTGAAACACATAGGCAACTTACTATCCACTAATATAATTCACAGAACCAGGTGCCCCTCTGAATATCTGAACTGTATTTGTGCTCGACACAAATATTCGATTCGGGTTATTTTGGTTGTGTGGTTCAATTCAGGTAATTTCACATACATACATACGGCATTTCGGTTGCTTTTGTAGTATAGCCGAAATACCAAAAACAAATATCCACAACAACTTAAAATAAGCAGCTGAAATGATTGAAATAGCTTGAAACAAAATATTTGAAATGAATATTTATTTCAGCTGGTAAGAAGGGAAGTGGAAAGTGCTTCGTATCTTCTTCATCTTACCAAAACTAATAGCCTGAAGGCTATGGGTTCGGTATTGGTTTTGAATAGTTGCTTCATATCTGGTCCCCACCAGATCCATGGTCATCTGCACAGGAGGGGATCAGATGGGGATGACGCTAATGTACAAGTGCTGCTTTGTTGTTCCCTTGGCCAGTTCTGCGAGCCAGCTGCAGAACACTTATTGTGGCCTTGTGGACCACCAGTGGTACATAGTCCACAGCTGGGGAACCACTGACAGACTAAAAATGTTTTGGTCCTATAATATATTTATTATTATTATTTATTATTATTATAAGCATTTATATAGCACCAGTGATGTACCTGGCGCTTTACAGAGAATATGATAGACACAGTTCCTTCCCGAGAGCTTACAATGTAAAAGACAGGGGGAGGGGAGACAGGGAAGGGGGGACATAGGGAGAGACAAGGGATGCAACAATCATGAGGATGCGAGAACTCAGGTACACGTTCTTGGCTTGGTTACAGTACAATGGGAGTTTCCATTATGGTCCAGGCCTCTATTGTGAAATCACATAACTGGGGCTTTGTTTTGAGGAACTGTCACAATAAATATAGCTTCAGTGGAGACACTCCATATGTACAA
>QEPC01015163.1:222554-242196 GCA_003113815.1 Sphenodon punctatus | reverse complement strand
TGCAATCAAGTTTTCTTTTAAGGAAAGAAAAGCAACGGTTTATAATAAAAATAATTAATATATTTCAAGAAGAAAAGGGGAAATGAGAATATTTTGGGGAATAAAAGTCTTGATTCTAAATGGAATATGGGAAATGAGAGAAGCCTTGATTCTAAACTGAGTATGGGAAATGAGAGATTTGAACTAAGCAGCATGGCATATCATGTAGTTGCTTGTAGTACCTTGGTGGGCAAATAAAAATAATTTATATAGCCAACTGTCATGTACATTCCAGTTGAAATAGAATACAGAAAATTTCTGGATCCATATTGTGCCTTCAAATATGACATGGGGTGGAATCCATCCAGATGTGCAAGGGGTTGTGCATACATTTGCTGCGCATTGAAATTCTGCACTAGACTTAAGTGGGCACCAAATTCTCATTCACTGAAAGAGGCATCATGGTGTGGCATAATCACTGTCACGGAGCAGCTGTCTAATTTGGGAGCAAGAAATGCCCCGTGTACCTGAGGCAGAGGACACTTAAGTGCTGACCATACACAGGGGCTATGCTGGGCTCGGGGGTAACACTGCATATGCAAGTGAGAGTGGACAATGGTCCGTGATGCCTCCCCACTGTGGATGAGGATTCAGCACCCATTGAGATCTAGCATGGCATTTCCACATGCAACTTGCGTGTGTTCAACCCGGGAGTGTAGCTTGTTTGGAATGGGTGCTGGTGCAAAAGATGGAATGCCCTTCAAGGCTCCTGCTGCCAGTGGCAGGGAACACAGGTACAACCAGGGAGCATACCCCTCCCCACCTATGGGGCTGGCTGCATCAACTGTCCCAATCCAGGGGCCTCTGTTCACTGCACTTTTTCCATCACCACCAATGGGGAAAACACAGTGAAGATGGTTCCCTGGCTACAGCCTTGGTGCAACCCTCTTGTGCACCTGGAAAATGAGGGCAGCTTTTGGGTGTAATCAAATCCTTATTGTAGCTTGACAGGGTTTAGTGCACTTGAAGAATCAGGAGCACACACAAGAGCTGAGCTGCTTAACTGAGTAGCCAATTTTATTCAACTAACTAGAAAGCTAACTCCTCCCCTTCAGTCCCTGCTGGCCCAGGAATTGCATAGCTTCAGGGGAGGTCATGCTACACACAAAAAATTAATCCTCAAGTTACCACAGTCCTCAAAGCATTTACTCTGGAGCAGTCCCACTGACTTCAGTGAGACTACCCCAGAGTAACTGGTGAGAGAATTGCAGCCAAGGTAGATAATGTACAAAGGCTTCAAACTGCAAATCTGAAAACAATGCAGCCACTCCAAAGTGGTTTGGAGATTTCAGCCAAAAGATCCCAAATGCTTTGACCAGTAAAGTAATCAGTTCAGATGTTCACCCAAGCTTGATATAGCAACATGAAACGACCAGGGAACAAATTATTCAGACCTCTCATCTCCTAAACTGACAAATACTGTAAAAACAAACAAACCTCTCTTTCTATATCATTTGTAATTAGGGCTGAAACGGAGTCTTCAAAAAACATCGGAATTTGCCAAATATTAAGGTATTGGGTTGGGAAAGTTCTGAGGACCAAGGCCGTTATTCGGAAAACTTCGGAAACTGCTGTGCACGTAGAGGGCTGGTGGACAGTTGAGCTTCTTCTGGAAATGAAACTTAGTACCATATTTGGTAGGAGGGGGGTATGAGAGGGGACAATTGTGTGATGGTAAGCCAGATGACAAGTTTTAATTGGCTGGTCAAGTCAGATGGTCAGCTTTTGAATTGGCTGGCAGGGCAAAATAAAAGTGTCTGCACTGCAGCCATTTTGTCCATTCTCTGGTGAATTTGGCTGTGCTGCATCTGTAAGTAATCAGCTGCGGGGGGAGAGGGGTGCCTGTCCTGGTCTGGCATGGTTTGGCCTGTCCTGTCCATAGGGCCAATGTTGGAGGATGGGGGTTACGTTACCCTTTACCATGTCATGCAATGTGTTTTTTAAAAATAATAATTGAATACCACATTGCTGCCTGCTGCTTGGTTGGCATTTGCCACCATGAGGAGAGATCTCTCTGCCTGGCTCCAATTCCCAAGTTTGCTTGGTCTGTTCAAGTTACTATTGCCACAATGCCTGCGAGACCGCCTCAGGCCCCGGGTCATTTTGCGGCCCTTGCAGTCGGCCGGGAGCACCCAACTCGAAGTCCCCAGGTATGCCAGGTGGCAACGACAAAGAGGGCGTTCTCAGCTGTGGAACTCCCTCCCGTTGGAGGCCCGTCTGTCCCTGGCCCTCCCCTCTTTCCGTAGATGTTGTAAGACCTGGTTGTTCCGCCGGGCCTTCAGGGAGGGGGTGGGTAGGATGGGGGGAGAGGTTTTATTTTGCCTTAACTGCTGCCAAATTTTAGGATGCATATTTTATGTATTTTAGACGGTTTTATTGATTGCTGGTTTTATGTTGTGCACCGCTCCAAGCTGCCAGTGTGCAGAGAATGCACAATACCAATTTTTGTATAAATAAATAAATAAATAAATAAAAATAAAATGCCATGCCAAGGAAGAGGATGCCTCTGGAGGGGTGTGCGGTTACCATTCCTCCCCTTTAAAAGAGGGTGCTTATGAAAAATACATGGTGCAGGGTTGCATTAGTTCCAGTGCAGTCCTGCAACATGTATTTTTCATAAGCGTTCTTTTTTAAAGGGGAGTTATGGTAACCCTAGGGGGGTGGGGGGTGAATGTCTGGTTTCTTAATTTTGTGACTGCTGCTGGGGCCTGTGCTTGCTGGCTTTTTTTGGTGGGATTTATTTCTCCATGCAATAGCAGACTGTTTTGCGGAGGGTTGTTGTATTCTTCTTGAGTGAATGTTCCTTGCTATCCTGCATTTTTTTGCACTGCTTGGTTGGCATAATGATTACGTGGGTGCACTCACTGTTGATGGTGGGCCATGCTGTGGGTAGCCCTACTGTTGGTTTGTTTTTTTATTTCTGCACGCAGTTGCACTTTTGGGGGATTGTCTTCTGGAGCGATCGTCCCACTCTTGCTAGCCTGCTTTTCTGGGTAGTGCTTTGGCTGCGGGTTCAAGAACTTTGCAACAACTTTCCAAAGTTTCTGAAGTTTTCAAAGGCCCAGAATTCTGAATCTGAATTCCGAAACTTCGGAAACAGTGCCAAAGGGCCACCGACTACTCGGACCGACTATTCAGAACTTCGGTATTCAGTCCAAGTACTCGGAAGTACTATTCGGTACAGCCCTATATGTAATGCTTCCATACCCACAGATTTTATTTAGTTCTCTCTCACTAATAAAATAAAAATAATTTACCTGGGATGGGAAATTATTTAAGTTGCCACTCGGGATGCTGATGTGCAAATTCCAGATACAGAAATGCAGATGTTAAATACACAACCTAAATATGCCACATTATTCTACTGTCTCTTGATCTATGGGTACATCCTGTAATGGAAATTAGCAGCCCTAGCCATTACTATTGAGGTTTGGTTAGATCAGATAGTTACAAAGGACATGCTGGAAAGAATAACTCCAGCTTAATGTAAGTTTTATGCTAGCGTAACACCAGCAAAGAGAATGCAGTTACAGAGATGTAAAACGGATGCAAGACAGCCGAGGATCAGGCACCAGATCTGTGGAAATGCTATTCCAATTCATCAGACAGTGACTAAGTACTAGGAAATATATTGTATGGTGGAGAATAGTCCTGTGATGGCTGGGGAATTGAGAAGATAAGCTAGAAATAGGTCTTTTCCATCTCTATGTTCTACGATTTCAGTCCTACCCCATATATCATGCTTAAAGACAGATTGATGTTTTCTTCTGCAGGCCTCTGAAGTGAAGCTGAGAAACTGACTCTCAGTATTGAAATCTTTGCTTCGTCGCCATTCCCTTTCAGGGCGAGAAAATAAAAGCTATTAGATCATGTTCACATGGGATGATTGCTGCACAGCATTCTTCCCTGTGGTCACTTGCCCTAGAGTACAGTGTTCATGCAGGGGTTTGCCTCCACAGAAGGAAACCTGCTCAAGGTTTAGCAGCACAAATGCCACAAAGGCAGCTGCATTCACACATGGCATTGCATCAGAGAAATTACCTCCCAAACAAGAGTGCGGTACACTTGCTCCCTGGTGGTACATTCATACTGTGGATACTCAGCTGTTACTCCAGAACAAGAGGCTGTCCTGTGTGAACAACCCTTAGACGTACTGTCAGCAGTGCTTCTCCATCACTTGCAGCATGTTCAGAATGCGTCAGCACAGCTGCTTATTGGCTTGGGCAGCTTTGATCATCTTATGCCCTCCCGGAATTCTTTGCATTAGCTTCCTGTAAAGCAGCAAACTGAAGTTAAGATTGTGCTGCTGGTTTTTAAGGACCTAAACGGTATAGGCCCTTGGCCCTGGCTATGTTTGAGACCTGCTCCTGGAACATCACCCTACTATCTTACTGTGCACAGATGTCACCCACAGTTTGGCGATCCTACCATCATGCCTTAGGTCAGCAGGCAATCAGCCCTATGCTGTGGCAGGCCCCTCAGTAATTTTGGAACCAACTCCCTTCACATATTCATCTCAGGGTGAAAACAGACATGACGCTAACCACCCTTTAACCACCCTTGGTGGTTATTTATGTATGTTGCAGGGCTGTTTTGGTGCCCTATGCAGCCCTGAAACATGCATAAATGACCACCAAGGGTGGTTAGCGTCATGTCTGTTTTCACCCTCAGTTCTCCCTCCTCACCTTCAAAAAGCACCTGAAAACCTTTTTGTTCTCTAGGTGTTTTTAAAGGGAGTCACTGCTGGTTCCCCTTTCTGTAATTTTTCCTCCTCCCCCCCCCCCTTTCATCTTCCTCTTTGTGATAGGGCTGCCTTGGACTGTAGAGTTTCTTAGGTTCAGGGTCCCAATGACCCACACTTTCCAGGTTCAGAGCCCCAATGAGCCACACTTTCCACCACTTTTCGGAAGTGATTTTGTGGTTGATGGGTGTTTATCAGACAAGACAGCCCACTAGTGTGTGTGGGGAGCAGCCCCACCTTGGTCTTTCAAGTGGAAGATATTAGGATGTTTAGGAGTCGATATATGGAGGACCCTTATCCTGGATTTAAGTCTCGCTATACATCTGTGAGCATTGGCTGCAATCTTCAAGGCACCAGTGTTTGTTCTCCTTATTGACATTTTGTGCTTTTCGAACACCCTTAGAGCTTTTTAGTAAAAATTTTTTCTTTTTTTCTTTTTGGACAATTGCATATGCTTTGTTTATGTACATCATATGTCAATATTTTAAAATTATATTGTATCCCATATAATTGTTGTGCAGTATTTTCTTTATTATTATATTCAGTTTATGTATAAATATTTCACATAGTACGACATTTGCGTGTCATATTTGTTTGGGCTTTTGTCCTTTTTCTCTCCCCTCCTTTTTGTTTGGTGGTACTCTGGAATTAGTTCCTTGGAAGGGAGAGATTTTTGCCTGAACATTTTTGTTTGTAAACTGCAGCCTCGCCCTGGTGCCTCAAGGGTTCCCAGTCCCCTAGTCTCCCAGCATACTCTGGTCTGCACTCCCTTACAGCTGATCCCATCGGATTCCTGGGTTGGCAGGTGTTACTCCAAGGTTTTTTACCTGACACTTGCATTTTGGCGTATGGGAGTGTCAGGTAAAAAACCCACCACAAGTCACAACCCTCGTTATCCCCAGGTTGCCTTGACTGGTCCCTACACTCCCCTTGGCTTTCCCACGATGTCAACGAGGCCTTCCACCTGGAGTCCTAGCCCTGGCCTCAGTCATACCAGGGACTTGTACTCCCAGTGTCAGTAGGATCTTGAGAGCTCACAGCTCCAATCCCAGGGACCTCCTAGTTATCTCCATTTCTCTCCACAACACTTCTCTCTCTCTCTCTAGGCCCCACTCCTGGGCTGCCTAGCTCCCCAAATCCCTGCTGCTCAAGGTTTTGTTGGCCAGGCACAGTTCCTCCTGAAGCCATCTCAGAGGCAGAGCCCTCCCCAGCTCTCATCCCTGGAGCCTCTGGGCAACAGAGCTCTCCCGTCCGTCTCCTACCAGTTCTTCCCCTCTACTACTCTCTCGGGACTCTGGTCTGGTTTGGCCACACTTGGCCCAACTCAGTTGACCCTAATCAGTCCCTTTGCAAGCCCAGATGCTGGTGTTACTGGCTGAGGCTAGCATTCTTAAAGGGCCAGACTCCCTACTAACCTGCCTTGCTACACCCACCCTTCTCCAAAAAATACTCAGGGTGGCTTACTGGAATTAAAGGTTAGAACAACAAAAAGGCCCCCTTTCTACACCCCTCTCCTTAACCTTCCCTATCTCATATAATTAAAAAATTGAATACAAATTAAAGCATCAAAACCTAGCCTCCTCCACCCACTCCCCACGCCTCTCACACATGAAAGTCCCACACCCATCACACACTCCCGTCTCTCATCAGGAGAATATCTTCCCGCACCCTCATTTGTCCCTCTCCAAGCCCATACTCCCCCGCCCATTACCATGGGGTCATAGCTGTACACAAACCCCATGCAACCTCTCAGTCCCCCCCAAATCAATCCCATTCACTGTATAAAGCCATTAAAATACCCACCAACACAACTGCCCCATAAGCAAGCCTTTGTCACTGCTGAAGGGCAATGCCAAAGGGCACTCTTTAGCATCGCCCTGCAGTGGTGCTGCGACAGGTGCCTGCCTCCTGCCACAGCCACCAACTTTAAAGGAGCAAGAAGCGTGTGGGGGTCTTCTGGCAGGGTGAGGACGAGTCCCAGTCCAGCACAATGTCTGTGCTGGGCTCTGCCCATCTCTCTCCCCTGGAAGCAGCTGTCTTTACACAACACACGCGCACGTATGTCTATTATTATCTACTAGGAGATCTCTACCTTTCTCTCTCCAGGATCCAATCCTATTTTCCCCGCTTGTAAGTAAACCCTCCTTCAGATGGGAAAGAAAATTACAGGGCCATAGGAAATGTCAAGCATCGGACCCAACCAGATTGCCTTATTGAGAACCGGAATTAAAGTTCCATCCTTTCTGAGAAAGGTTACAGAACTGTGAGTAAATCTAGGCATTTAGGGATAGGAGGTGGGGAAAAAAATGTCAAACAGCCAAATCCTATTATGTTATCTCAAGGATTAACTGTTTCCTCCTGCAGACCTTGTGTGTATACAGATATAGGAAAGAATCACAGCTGCCATATTTTCCCATATCAGAACTGAGGAAGAAATCCAACTGAGAGCTATTAAAAAAGATCTTTCTAACAAAACTCTTCCCCAGATATTCTTTTACTCACCCAGGAGAGTCCCCTCCATAAAATACTTAATATTATGTTTATGGGAAATGCCGCTGAAAACAATAGAGATTAAACAATGGAGATTTTAAAAAATCTACTCATCCATGTAGCATGGGTTAGATTACTGCTATTTATATCCGTTGGTTTAATTGATTTAGCTCATTTTGATGGCTAACTGAGGGAGGTGTGGTCCTTGATCTTTAATTGTTAGGTTTTATTATATGAGAGTTGGGGTAGCATACATTTCTATTGTTTTCCTTTTGTGTTTTTATACCAGATAATTTTGTGAAATACTTTGGGACTGTTTATAGTGAAATTGTGATGTTTGTTTTAAAGTTTGCCCTATCAGTGATTAGAGTAAACTATTGAGTTTTGCTTTTGTTTTTCTTATTTTGATGTCATTTAAATGGGTGGTGTTATGTTAATCTACAGAGGTGTATTCGGTTTGTTTTGTTAACGTTTGTATAAGGATTGCAGCTGCTGCTATCTTTAATAAACTGATTGATTGCTATTTATATTGAGAACTGCCCAAAGTCATCATACGGTCCATCCCTGACCCCATCAAAAAGTTAAAAGTCACAAAAACAGGATAGCTGGGAAGAATCCAACATACAAACAAAATGATCGAAGCAATGACTGACAAAAGTCTGGCTGGGTTTTAAGATAAGTTTATGTGCTTGGGGTGGGAGGAGGTTGGGTGGAAGGGTAAGGAGAAAATATGAAGAAAGGAGGAAGGGAAAGGAAGATTGTAGGAAACAAAAAGCAGGAAAGTGAAAACAGCACTGGTGACAGGGGAGGGAGGAAACCAAAGCAACCAATCAGTCAACTGGCAGAAAGACCTGAGTTCAAACTGCAGAAATAAAAAAAAATGTGGATGTATTTGACATCCAGAGAATCTGATAATATAGGAGAAAAGGGCATCAGCTGGTCCTACCTGAGTGCCGCTGCTTCTTTTCCAAGCTTAAACACAGAGCATGGTCTTCCAATTCAATAGTACTGGTTTTCAAGCTTAGCACAGATTTTAGTCCCACTGAAGTGAATGAAAGCCACTTCCATGCTAAGTGCTAATGCAAGCACTATCTGCTTGGAAGATAGCACCATCTTCAGTTGCAGAAGTCTGAATGAGAAACTGTAGCAACATTTCAAGTTAATCCAACAAAATTCCTCATCTGTGTAATGGAGGGACCACTTACAGGGATAAGATTCAGTCCCCAATCCCATTCAGTCCTTGGTCTTTAAGAGACGACAACTACTTGGTTATGTTAGCCATAAAAGCTGTGGTAGTGGCTTTTGTATCATGGGGTCTTTAGCAATCAGATCAGATGGTACTGTGAGCTTTTAACCAATCAGATCAGTCAGTTCTGATCTGACCGTAAGATCTATAAATCCATTTTTGATAGCTACCAAACTGCAATCAAAAATACTATTACCTTTGTCCATTTCTGATCTAGGTCAGAGGTGAAGATGCCAGAAGTTATTTAAGTGAGCAGTCTTGCTCCTTTCATACATTGAATTATTCAAATTCAATTTGCTGAAACTTTTAGAAAGGTTCACACTTTTTGAGAGAGAGAGAGAGAGACTCTGAAAAATAGAGTTCATTTCTATTTCTATCACTTGACACCACAGGTTGGGACAACAACAGTCCATCTTAGTTGTTTTTCCTACATTTCAGCAAGGAACTGGCAGATATCTCAAGGCTGTAATAAAACTTTAACTAAATTCCCTTTAGGGACTCCAAAAACATCTGGAGCTTTTCAAAGCAGCATGTCTTAAATCTATTTTTGGGAGATGGAGACCAAGAAGGAGGAGGAAGAGTGGAACAGATGCAACCTCAAGACTTTCATTACATTTCTTAGAAACCTTTCAAAGATGATAGAGTCAGAGGGCAGAGTTTCAGTTTCCTTCCAGACCTAGCTATGTACACTGGATGCCCTTTGAACATCTTGTCTAATTGGCCAGCAAGCAGAAATATTAATAATATAAATTGCTCTTGAAAAGGGGAACATAGCATTGTGCTTTTTACATATTGTAATATAAACCAGTTTGAGCACTTTCCTGTTGCATTATCACCAGTTCAGCTCCACTGGCATTAGCAGCAGAAGGAACTCTAGGGATGAGAAACATGCAGCTAGTATTTTTTTAATCACTGTGACACTGTGGTAAAAACACCAGTGACTGGTCTACACCATTTCTATGATTGGTGAAATTGTGGGTGATTTCAGACGTGACGAATCCAAGGTTCACCACGCCTGAACCACACTCAAACGCGGCCCGCGTTTGACTGTGGTGCACGTCTGTTGGCTCGCCGCCAGATGTTCACCACAGTCAAACACGGGTCACGTTTGCATTCACAACACTTCTGGACCCAAGGACGCGAGTGGGTCCAGAAGTGTGGTGAATGGCCACCAAGGCAGGGGTGAGTGAATCGTAACATCTGTTCACTCACCCCTGCTGGTGGTGGAATTCATTCCCCCCCCCCGACCGTGGTGGCGAGTGTGGCCGGATTGGCCGCTCTCACTGCCCGTCCGGTGGGGGGAGGGCCATTGTGCAACGCAGGGGGCGGGATTCACCACCAGATGTTATGGAGGACCCCATTCACCACGGGCCGTGGTTCGCCAGTCCCCGCGGCCCAGGGTGAAGGGGCGCATGTCTGTTGGCACACCCCTTCACCCCAGGCCATGGTCCGAACTACCCCACGGCCTGTGGTGAATGTAACGTCTGAAATCACCCTGTATCTAGGTAGTTCCTGTACAAGTCAGCAGTGACCAAAGATTGTTACCATCACATGGATGTTAGATGGTTTGTAGCAAAGTGGGTCACTGGTCTGAGTGAAATTTCTACTACAGAAATGAGAAGCTTATGGAAGCCTCCTCCATTGCCACGTCCCAAACTTAATCTGGTGGAGGTGTTCCATTGAGGCATGCACACACCATGTGCCCTCTATAGAATCCCAAGGAGAGTTTGGAATACAAACATAGCTAGCCCTCTTTCTTCTTCTTCTAAGTAACGCGCTTTATGTAACAGTGGAGAGTGATGCATTACATTAAGTCAAAGAGTAAAGGAAAGCTTAAGTAACTGAATAAAATCTACAATTTTAGGTACAGAAAATGTTAGTAATTTACTGCTGTGCTTTTAACCAGGGTGGTTATTGATGACGCCACCATGCACTCCATCATCTCCTGCTGTTCCGAGCTGTATTGCTATAATAGAAGGCAGTTATCTGTATTTAAAATCACTTTTCAACATTTCAGAGCAGTTTTAGTGATTCCAGATTGTTATTAATTGCAACCCTCACCTATTGTATATTTCCTCATTGTGCCAGGCAATTTATGAGCCTCAGTATTGCCTGCAGAGGCAAGCAAATCTAGACACATCGTTTGACAGGTAGAGGGGGATTTATGGGGCATTCAGAATAAAGTGTATTATGTTTTCTTGCTAATGAGATTTATTCTGGTGTTTTGTTTTATTTATAGGGCACTGGTTCAGAACCTCATGGCCGTTAAACGATAGCTTTTATCTTACTGGTTTTAAATATTTAAAACTTTCTCTCAGAGCAGCGGAGAACGAGAAAGCCAAATACAGGCAAGGGAAAAGAACGTCATCTCTATGCAGAACATAGGGAGAGAAAGATTAAAAGCTTTTCTCTCACACACATAAACCTATGCCATATCTATACCATAAATTCATTTGAAGTTGGGCCCAAAGACAGTGAAAAATAAAAAAGGAATAACACTATGGAAAAGATTCAAAAGGTCTGAATTAGGGGTGGAATGAGCAGCTGAACTGCTGCTCATGAGAAATTTTGCAAAACAGTAACTGCAATAAATTTCCTGACCAATTCCCGATACTGATGTATTTTCTCGATTCTCATACCACAAAATACCGTCCCGACTTACCAACTTTCTGCTTACCATTTACCGTGTGCCACATGCCATTCATTTACCACTGACCTCATTGCCGAGGGTACCATTTTACTTCTGGGTTTGTTGTTTCTGCATTTCTGAGACAATCACTGTGTGAATAGCTCAGAACCTCATGGCTCAGAACCTTAACCTTCCCCCATGCTCCTTAACCTCAAGGCCATTACCTCTAGTCAGAATTGTTGTTCTATGCTATTCCCTTTGCTTTGACCAATCTGCAACTGAACTGCAGATTTATAAAGGACTTTGCATATCAGCCAAGGGACGCGTATGAGTGAGAAGGAAGTACAAGGGATAATGGAGCGCAAGAAAAGCAGAACTGCGTCAGTATTACCTCTCAGGATTTGAAATGGATGGCAAAGTGGTAAACGGCAAAGTGGTAAACAGGATCCCAGTACGCAGAAAGTTGGTAAATCAAGAAATGAAATGTCAATCAGGATATTACCAAGTATTGAGGATCTTGATTTGACTGAAACGGTATTGAGAACTGGGATTTTGACAAGAATTCCCATTTTGGTGAAATCTCGTTTCAGCCCTCGTCTGAATGAATATCCTATCCACAAAGTACTTAGTGAAAGAATAATCTAGTGGGGCTTGAAGCTGCTCACACACTGGCCATTTTTACACACACCTTAAAGTGCTGGTCTTTCAATCTTCTGGGTTTATAAGTCCACAAGTAAGTTCCGGATGCATTCTTCTCACACACACACACACACTGCCCTGAGGCAGTTCCTGGATGCATTCTTCCCACAAACACTGCCCTGAGGCAGCCTAAAGTAGCTGCAGCTGTAGACGTAAGGGTCTGCCATGGAAACCAAGTGACCACAGCTGCCTGGAGCAAAGCAGTTTACCAGGAGAACCTTTTACACACAAAAGTTCTGGGAGAAGTTCTAAAGAACCAGATGTTTAAGATCTGGATGAGTGATTTAGACACACAGAAAGTTCAGGATGTAACAGCAAACATGCAGAAAAATGTGTGTGTAAAAACACTCAATGACTCCACACACAACCATAGGGTTACTCTTGATTTACTGGGGTGAGTGGAGATCAAACCCTGTTTTCCACTCTGCCATTTCCTTGTTTTAGTATCACACTCCCATGAGTTCCATAATTCTACCACAGCCTCCCTCATAAATTGGGGGGGCAGGGTGTCTGGACTCATCCTCATAGCTTAGTTTGGAGAGTCTATCTGAAGCATCCCCCCTGCTCATCAAAAGCAAGTTCTGTCTAGTGATGTCCCATGGACTTCATCTCTCTTCCCAGAGACAGTAAGTAGTAGCTGATTTGGTGGGTTTAATATAGCGGTGACACGTAGAAGAGGACAAGAGAGACTTAAGGTTCCCGAAATATATTGCTCTGAACAGTAGATGTAGTATGGCCGTCAGTGGGTAGGACATTAATTTCAGCAGTGTGAATCCAGTATCCTAGACCCCACTGAGAATTTGCTGCAGGTTCCAGAGCTGACAGGAAGCACTGCTGATCATGTTGATTGCCCAAGCAAAGGGCAATGAATGCTCAAGTCAGAAGTCTGGGCTCTGCTCTTGGACTGTATGAGCACTCAGACATCATGGTCGGCCACTGGAAACAGAGACATTATAGGCCTGGCAGGAAAATATAGCTTTACAAGGCAAGCCCCACAGCCAGCTGCCCAGAGAAGCAATTGGCATCTGGCTACAGCTCCTATGGGATGACTGGTTTTAAGGGGCAGAACTAAACTTTTCCTAGACCGAGGTAACAAGACCAGTGTTGTCCTTGTGGGAAGGGGCCTGGGCTATGGTCCCTAATGGCCCTGCTTGAGGCTGGCCCCGGGAATGTCACCTCAGTTCTTTTTGTGGGAAGGATGCTGGTCTCCGATGTACCTAGCTGGTTAGGGTGGCATTTCCCAAGCACATTTGTGTAGCTCAACCTTGGCTTTGCTGCAGCATGCAGAGATCAGAGCAATAGTCTATGAATCCTGCCTAGGGCTGAATCAGAATTTTCACCACCTCCGAAAAAAACACACATTTCAATAATTTTTAACAGAACTCAGAACGAATGTTCCGGATTTCTAATTGAAACTGAAAAAAAATGTTGGGCAGTTCTACATGTGCACAAAAGCAAAATGGCCACCATCATACAACAAAACAGCAGCCAAAGAACAGCAGCCATTTTGCACATGCACAAATTGTTCAACTGAAATACTGACAGTCCTTCCATTTTTGTGGAACTATTCCACAAAAACAGAACTGCTGTTTCAAACCAAGCCCTCTAGAATCCTTCAATCTAGTCATTGCCTCGACAACTTCTACATGGGACATATGTGTGTTATACGGGCTTAGGAGTTGGCTTCCCATTCTCTCTACAAATGTGGGGAGACTTGTCTTTGACTACTTTGTCTCACTCTGCTCCATCCTTATTTGGGAGGACATTGTATCCTTGGGCAACCATGTATCCCCTCTGCTGGGCTGCTGTGATCACAACATACTCCAAGTAGAAACTGCGCTGGACTTAATGATAAGCTACGAGACTTTTATGTGGTATTGTCGGCCTGCTGGGACATTATAAAAGTGAACCTGGAGGACTCCAATAAGGTTGGCACCATCCTTCTGCAGGACATTTGAGTTTAAAGGGTGCTACTTCTATCTGCAATGGACTCGTTGAATTCTTGGACTAATTTACCAAAACAAAAAACTTTAGTTTAAAATTTTATCCTCATCAACATAAATGTAATATATGTACTTAATTCCTTACCGTACATACTGTTATTCATTTTTATCAATAACTAACTTTCACATTTTTTCATTATTAAACTTTAATTTAGCAGCATAATTAGACAATGAACATTTTTTTCAGAGTGTATTAACTCTGTTTCTACAGAACTACATTCTGTAGAACGAATTCTATCATGTTCTCTACACTGACATTGTTAACAGTTTATTGTATAAAGTGTATACAATTTGTATTAATGTAAAGGGCAGAGTTCAGCTCCTCTCCACTCTCAGGGAGCCACAGAAGCGGGGCGCTGTGTAACTGACATGACCCTGACCCACTTCCCCGGCTCTCAGCTTGCCTCCTGCTCTGCTGCCACTCCTCCTCCCTGCAAGGCTCCAGGGAGCTACAAGGGCGTGCTGGCTGGGACTCAGAGCCCAAGTGGAGGTGAAAGAAGGGGAGCAGAAGTCTCGAGGTGGCTAGCGGTGGCGGGGAGCATCAGAGAGTTTCATAGCAGTGGAGTGAGTGGGAGGAAGGGGCGGCCAGTCCCTCCCCTGCCTCCCTTCTCCTCCAGAACCACAGCTTTCTGCCCAGCTTTCCCCTCTGCCCGAGAAGCACTGGCAGTACTGCGCATGCGTGAGCCAGCAGAACCGATTTTTAAATTTTAAATAACTCTGTTTTGCCTGCACAAAATGCCCTGAGATTCCAGCAGCACTTGGTGTCGATCTCAGACTACAAGGCTGTGAAGCCTCAGGGCTCAACTCATCGAGGGTGAGGAGATATCCATGGTTCAAAATTGTGAGGACGGTGTGCATTTGACCACAACCAATTAACTTTGCAGAAGTTGTAACTTTTTATTTTCTGACTCAATCTTCTTCAAACTTTCCATGTATGATGGTCCTTAAAAACAGAACCATGGATAAAATTTTCAGAACTGTAGCTCAAACTGTTTCATTAATATCAGGGCTTCAACAGTCCCCTTTTTACAATGGAGAGTGATTGTGCATTTAACTTCCTTACAGAAATATTCATTAGATTTGCTGCAATCTTGATCTCCTCACTTATTATTAATTTAAGATTTCCTCTTATTCCTTTTTTCCTTATTATTACTTTCCACTTTGGGGTTTAATTTTTTATAATTGGATTGGGATTTGATTAGCTGGGAGAGTTACTCAGGGGATGATATGTATTTGTATATTGATGTTTGGCATGGGTGGGTTGGGGTGACCAAATTCAGTGTAGTCAATGTACTCCCCACTATTGCTCATTGTAACTTGATTGAGTGAATCAATAAATAAAATTCTTTTTAAAAAAAGAAAAAGAAAAAAAACAGAATTTATAGCTTCCCTCTCACTTCAGCTAGACTCGCTGTTGGGTTCAGATGACAACACAAGACAGATGCAAACCCATGGGTGGTTATGAATTTGTGCCTATTTTAGCTAGAATCACCAGCACTCAGAATGGGATTAGGTAGACGGTTCCAGTTTTTTTCTGGACCTTTTTCACTGGGTTGAATCCCAAGAATATCTGCACTGACTGAGAGCATTTGACACTTGGGAAGAAGGTGCCTATTTAATATGATCCTATGTCACCAAGTCACCATTGTACTGAAGTGACATTCCCAGGGCCAGCAGGAACCATAGCCCAGGCCCCATGGTCAGAGGTGGCCCTACATGGAGGTCAGTCCTGATAGCCTTAAGACTAGTGTTCCTAAGGCCCTGGGATGGGCTATTTCTGTGGGGTCTTCTCCCTGCCTGCAACTCACAACTCCTGGGGGGTCTGTTTCCTGCAGGGCTTTGCTCTCCATTTCCTCACTTTCAGAAAATCACTCACCCCTGAATCCCCAGTCCAGAGACGTGCACGCACATGCGTGTGCGCGTGTGTGTGTGTGTGAGAGAGAGTTTTTAAGATAAGCACCTCCCCACCCATCATGCATGTTGCAGGGCTGCATAGGGTGCCTATGTGGCCCTGCAACATGCATGATGGGTGGGAAGGTGCTTTTCTAAAAACACCCAGTAAGAGAGAGCACTTGTGGGGGCGGGGGGTGGGAATGACATGCATGTGTGTGAAAACATATGGCACTCTCTTTGGTTTTGTAAGCAAACACCACATTGCCAATTGTTAAAAGGGGTGGGGGCCATAGGGGACACACATTTTATTTTCATCCTGGATCCCACAAATTCTAACATTCCCATTCCCAGCTGTGCTCTGTTCTAGTGTCCCCTTGCTGAGGCCAAAATGAAAGTGTGTTGCTTTTCTGCAGTTGCAAGTGTAACCCCCTCTGATGTCCCCAGATGGTAACAGGGCTTAGTTCAAAAGTCAGGCCCCTACAGGACCACCTTAGGAGCCTACAAACCTGCTGCTGACCTCCCTTTACTTTACCCCCTCCCCAATTGATACTGCCAAAAATAAAGACCAAAAACCAGTTAATACAGTGTGTTTGCCAAGATCTCACCTAATGTACCAGGAAGCAGGCAAGTTGCTGTGCTGGGATGAAAGCCAGAAAGAATTATGCGTCTGGGTTCAAGAGCTGGTTTACTGGTTCCAAGTCTTCACTAAACAGGAAAAGCCCCTTACTGGATCCTGAGTGACTTGTAGTTTACCCAAATAAACCTAGCTCACCAATAGCAGTTCCACATATGTAAGATTAGCTTCTTGTCAAAAGGGGAGGCTTGATAGGGTTCTTTCTTCTCCTGTCACTGACTCCCTCTATTGGATGGTGGAAGCTCTGGAGTAGCTCCTCAGTTCAGTGTAACTCTCACCAGGTTGCCCATCGGCTCTCTTCCATTGTTAGTTCTGTAGGCCAACTACCAAAGCATGGATGGTCCTCCCCTACAGCAGCCCCAGCAATTCAGCTCTGCTATCGTATACAAAGTACATTAGTAGATTACTTGACTTGCACAGCCCTAATACAGAAGCTTCTCATCCTTGCCTTAACTACACAGACACTAATAATATACCAAAATCCATCATGTTCAGCGCTTGCTCTTCTTGCCCCAAATGATCTACAAGTACAATTTCCATTATGGTAACTATGGGAAACCATTTCCTAACAAAGGCAAATGCTCAATTAACTTGTTCACTTCCTCTCGCTGCCTACAATTTCTAATATAATACCAAACAGATACTTCATTTTCATGTTTTTAGAAAGAATTGTTTTATATGAATATGCATGAAACATATGCAGATGAGCAGCCCTGGCTCCCCCAAATGAGCTCCCAAAGTTTGACCAGTGTTCTTTTCCAAACACTGTCCATCTCATCAAGCTTACAAAAGTGATGCGACATGACAGAGTGCATTGTTGTGCTGGTGCGGGTGCCATCTGCATGCGTGCCTCAGAGGTGATGCTACATGACAGAGTGGGCAGCAGAGGATGTTCGCCTTCTGGGGGTGTGAGTCGGCACACTGCCAACACCAAAGGTTTAGACAACAACTAGGCACCTTAGAACACAGCATTGCCCTGACAGAGCAGTGACAAGCCTGTTTGCTGCCTGGCCTGCTACTGCTCAGCAGGTTCTGGGTTCTATGAACGTATCTATGACTTGTTGCCAGTCCATCCAAACAGAGCTTCCTACCAGGCATGTGTTGATGCCAAAATGCTGTATTCCCTACTGCTTGTCAAGGCTGGGGAGGAGTTTGAGCCCCACTGCCCAGAGGGTAAAGGAGGAGGGGGCGACATAGTAAGTCTGTCTGAAATGAGCTGACAGCCCCAGCATCCCGAGTCACGCTATTTGTCCCTCCCTGTGTACCATGAATATGGGTGTATATAGAACATACTTACAGCTAATTTAACACACAACCATCTCTAGGCACCTGCTGCTGTCTGACCCTCTCTCTGGTGCAGAAGTGCACATGGTACTGTAATCAGTATGTGCTTTTCTGTGCGGTAATTGTCAATCCCGAGGGAATTTGTTCCTGGCATTCAAATCTGAATGCCTGAGTCAAACTAGGGACAGAAATACCCTAGGCTTTTCCCCAATGATGCAAAAATTGACCAGGTTCAATGCGGTGGCTGTTTGAAATATCCCAAATCCAGAGCCTGAAATATGGTTTGGGGGAGTGAGGAGAGATTTTAAGATGGGTGAGTGGACCCCAACTTCCAGGGCTTAAAAATCTGGAGTATTACCCTGTCACCGGGAGCTGTTAGCATCAACTGAGAGATCAGGTTGGGCAGGAGGGAGAGCAACAGAGGCAACACTAGAATAATCACTTGAGTGGAAGAGTTGTGAAGACCATTATTGGAAGAGCAAGGATTTTTGCTATACATGATGTGAAGCTATTGTGCTTCTCCAGGGAATGGGATAATGGAAGGAGTAGCAGGAAATATATTGGTGGAACGATGCTCCTCCTTGCTATGTCTGGTATCATTCCTGAAGGCTGGTGGCAACAGATGAAGGAGGAGTGATGGAATCCGTCAGGAAGAGGAGGAGGAAGACAGAAGGAAGGATAATACCGGTTCAGTAGAAGACAGCTTTGCCCTCCACAAAGACTCATTGGTAGGAGACAGCCAACCAGGATCCAGCATGGGGCCCAAACAAAAGACTTGTGGATCACTTATGGTCCTCCAGCATACAGAAGCTTCTTTTTCCAGTCTGCTCCTAAATAAAGACTTTACATTCCAGAGTGCTGAGCTCTGAACTTCTACAACATGCACATTTGGAGCTTTCTTAACAAAGTGTTCATTTGTAAGTTAATGTAATTAACCAAAACAAAAAAATTAACAGTTTAAAAAAACATTAAATGCACAAGAGTTCTCTCACATTTGCTACAAAGAGCAGTAGTTACCTCTATGGGTGCAAGGTATCTATATGATAATGATATGGCACATACAAGATTTGCTTTTACCTTGGCTAGAATGAATTGTTTTCCTTCAGCCGTTTTAGAAGGGAGATGGGGGAAAGTTCCATGGCAGGAGAGGTGGTGTGGGGCCTGTGTTGCGCATGGGACGTATACGGTGGAGTCGCTGGATAATACAATACTGTCCTGTCAGTTGTATCAGTCCTGGAGGAACTTTTTTATTGTTCCAATTTTGGACAGTATAGCTGGGGAAGGTTTGATTTTGGACCAGCTCTTGGGCGATAAGACCAGTATTATTTCGTCCAAGGTGGCCAAGTTTTTATCTCTTGTTAAGAGATAAAGGCCATATGGTCAAGTCTGTGGCAGGGCTGGAAGCCCATAAGGAGGTGAATTGCCTGTAGTGAATTGTCACAATCTATATATGACAAGCCTGCCATATATATGGGGGAACTTATGGTTATATGTTCCTCGTATGAGGAGGCTGTTTTCTGTTTTGTTTTTTGGGCTTCGTCATTGGTAATTTTATTGTTAAATGTATGCTAACGTTTACTTGTTTTTTCCTTTCCTTTTGGATAATGTATTTTTGGCTTATAGTTGTATGGATATGTGTGGCTGAATGTGGTGGATCATGGTGAGAGCCAGTATCCTTAACAATAATTTTTTTTAAAAATTACATTACACAAGAGTTTTCTTAAAATACAAAAAAAACACCACAAACTCAGTACAATTACAATTAAAAAAACCTTCCACTCCATACATTGCAACAAAACATAAACGCCAAAAACATAGAAATTATTTCAGAATTTGAGCAATATTTAAGGACATCAACATACATGTAATATATGTACTTAATTCCTTACCTAACATACTTTTATTCATTTTAATCAATAACTAAACTTTCACATTTTTCCATGATTAAACTTTAATTTATTATCATAATTCAACAAGGAACAAT
>QEPC01015163.1:170463-195269 GCA_003113815.1 Sphenodon punctatus | reverse complement strand
GGGGGCCTGCGGTGTTGTTGCCTGGGCAGCGGACATCTAGGAACCGTCCAATCAATGGCCTCAATCAACAGAGTATTCCATAATGCAACGAGGTCATCGATAAGGAAGCCATCTAGTTCAGACAGTACCTCCCCAAGAACCAACTGGAACCACTCCAGTTCCATTAGCCTCCGGGAGGGGGAGGGGACCATTCGAATTGGCTTTGCACCTTTCCGGGGGCAGACAAGTGCTCAGAGAGAGGTGGATTGTATGGAGCTGCATTACGCTCTTAGGCAATAGTGTCTGCTGCTGGAGGACCTGCTACTTAGAGGTCAACGTGGGCTTGATTTTGCAAGCCCTGTCCCAACCTGGAACCAGTGCAGAGCAGGCATACCTCAGCCTCTCCCAATAGTACATCTTTCAAATTACACTCAATCTGACCCACATCAGTGATAGCTGGCCAGGTTCCATTGGGTTTAATTTGGGCCATGCTATGCTATAATTTATCAGGAGTTGCACTGCCTGAGGCAAACAGAATGGATTTAATAAAACATAGAACATGATCAGTTGTATTTCCATGTAGTCCACATGGAAATACTAAACATTCTCAAACTCTGGTCCTCAAAAAGCTCCATTGGTGCAAGTCACATCTACTTCAATGGCACTTGCAACATCTGAGCACTTTGAGGATTCAATCTGTAAACCACAGAAGAGAATCCAGATTGTCATTACCATTCTAATCAAATTCAGGTGCCTCCAAACGTTTAGGGTATCCAAAGTTTAGGTTTATTAAGTAAAAACAAATAGGCTTATTCTAGGATTATAAATGGCTGCCTACAGTGAGTATGTGGCTTCTGTTTGTATGCCTTTTGAGATGTCCGCCAAAAGCTTTCTTCAGATTTTGACACTTTTGATGACTTTCTAGATTTGCTAAAAGGCCTACCTGTACTAGAACATACCTCATAAAAGGTTTCCCTATACAAAACACTCAGAGTATATTATTTTCTTGTAGGAAAGATCATTGTATTGCATCTCTAAAGCAATAGTGCAATAAGCACAAAAGCAGTCAGTTAGCCCCAGGGCTGTGGCCAATTTTCCACCTTGGGTGTTGTTATTGTGCCTACTTAGTTTATACCCCTTAATTCTGCTGGATAAAAGTGTTGTTTTGCTCCACCTATAAACTGCTGCTGTGCTAGAGAAGAACGAGGACTCTGCATCCTTGGGGACAAGAGCTTTGGATGATGTGATTCACAATGGAAAACTAACGAAGTACAGAGCAGTCCCTGAGAAAGTAGAGCATTGGAGTTTGTCCAAGAGGCAGTTTAATCTTTTCTTTCGTAACATTTTTTTTTTTTTAAATCTGTTAATATTATATTAACAGAGGGACAGGAGCAGGGGGTTAGTCTAGATGACCCTTGAGATTCAGAATGATGACCCTTTCAATTCTATAATTATTTCCAATTGGTTTTGTTGGGAGTACAGATGGGTGAATAAAGCACAGTACGTATGTAGATGCTAAAATAACTATTAAAACCCCCAACAATTTGTTTCAGGAGCAATCACAGCTCCTTATATTTATTTATAATCAAAATTTTGTTTGCAAGAAAAAGGCCAGAGTGAAAGTGGCCTCCAACCTCAATATCGGTCTACAAATCTGAGCCGTGAAAGATGAATTGTGCCATTGTAACATTTTATTTTATTTTTACATAGGAGGCACATTCCAAAAGGTATTAGTATGAAGGACTGCTTATGCCCTAAAGCAACATTTACACCTTATTCCTTGAAACGGTCGTACATTTCCCCTTCTGGTTATTTATCACAACCCCCCAGATTGTGAGCAGGCCTAGACTCCTCTTTTCTGCATCAGCAAAGAGAAGAAACAAAGTTTAACCAAGCCAAGCATCACCACATTTGAGGACATGAAACAGACTTCCATTCTCTTTACCTCTAGTAATAGAGGGGAAAGCTAAAATGTCTCCTTGCTACTCTGCCGCTCTGGGCTACACATTAGGTCCGCTAAGCCCCTTGGGGACAGGGTGGGGGAGGGTGAAGACCCAACATCAGGATTTTTCTGCAGCTTGTAGCATTAGCAGGTTCTCCTGACATGTCACTACACTAACACAAATGGACAAAGATCACCCGCTGCCTCAGAAGGTTAAAAGCTTTTCTATTACCAACTTTTGCAAAATGCATTTTGTGAAGATAAAGCGGCACCAGAAAATAAAGTCATGTCATTTACTTCAGCATATAATTCAAGGATGCTAATGAGAGTGAATCAAGACAGAGCAATTGTATCACAAGGCTCCTCCAAAAGGGAACAACAAACCAATCACAAATTGCTGGCATTTAACTGCTGCCTCTACATTGCCAACTAGAAGGAAAAAGTTCAGAGAGAGTACAGGCCAATTTCCTGAGGCAGAAGGCAGTGGGAGGTTTAAAAGTCAGGGGGAGCTGACAGGAAAGGAAATGAGACAAGGATTAAACCTAGAGCTGCTAAAAAAATGGAATTTTTAGTATTTTGTTATTTAGTTTCCTTCCAGATCAGGATGGGAAACTGAAACACTAAATTTTCAACAGAAGGAAAATTGGAGGGGGGGGGGAGATTTACATATGGGTTGACCAAAAATGGAGAGGGGGAAAAAACAACTGAGTTCTGGCTGCCCTAACAGCCCCCTCTTAAGTGATTATACACTTGTCCTGCATTTGATCAGTCTATGATTAAGACTTTTTATTTGCTTCAGGAACGGCTGTGTGTGGCCAGAAAGCTTGCTACTGCACAAGATGATCCAGTAAAAAAGGTATTGCCCAGATGCAGGCATGTATTGTGGGAGATGTTGACAGACAGACAGACACACACAAGTTCTGGATCGGCCCCTGCAGTCTGCCTGGAGCACCTTTCTCGATGTCCCGAGTGGCTTGGGGGGCAACTATGGAGGGGACTGTTCTCAGTAGCGACACCTAGGTTGTGAAACTCCCTTCCGGTGGAGGCCCCGGACCTCCCCTCCTTTCGACGACAATGCAAGACCTGGTTGTTCCGCCAGGCCTTCGGTGAGGGAGATGGGTAGGGTGGGGTTTTTTTGTTTATTCTTTGACATCTCCCAATGTGGACTGTATTGTTGTATGTTTTTATATATTTTGTATTAATTATATTTGCATTGTATTTTTTATGTTTTTAGGCTTGTTAGCCACCCCGAGCTGCTTTGGCAGGAGGGGCAGGGTATCAATTCATAAAATAAATAAATGTTGTTCACCAGGTAACAAAGCCTATATGAAGGAGTACTTTCAGTGAGAGACCCTGAGGGTGCAAGCAGCAGTTTCAGAAAGAGGGGACTGGAAGAAACAGTGTCCCCAATCAAGACCCCCCACATGCCCCAAATGCTATTGCACCCATTCATTCTCATTAACAAAAACCACCCCAGTTTCAACTGTGCTTACTAGCAAAAATTAAAACAAGAATGGTACCACTCCCCAATAAAACAATGTTGCTCCTGTGTAGGGCTGAAGCGGCAACTCCTTTTTCCGTTCTGCTATTTCATTCCGCCATTGCAGAATTGTCCATGACTTTCCGCAGCTTTTCCGCCAGCATTCCGCTAATTCTGACGGCATTCCGCTAATTTGGAAACTGTTGGAATAATCGCGGAAACTGTTGGAACAATCGCAGAAACTGTCGGAACACGTATTTTTCGCTACTTTGCAGCGCTGTTGGAAATTGCGGAAGATAGAAACTGTCGGAAAAAACATTATTCCGACATTTTCGCAGTCTTTGGAAGTAGCGGAATGGCGGAATTAGCAGAATGAAATTAGCGGAATGAATGTCTCTATCGCATCATGCCACTCATTGCAGAAGAGCCTTTTCCGTCGAAAAAAGTTACAGCAGCGACATGCCGCTTCAGCCCTACTCCTGTGTCTCCTACCCATCTGCAATACCATAGTTATGCCACTGAGACACTTGGCGGTTGTGTGGTCCTTTAGGATTATGTGTTCCCCAGCAATGAAGGCAACTAATTGGCCCATAGCTAGGAGCAAGGAGGAAGCGGATAACCATCTGGAGAGAAACTTGAGGGTGTTTTTACACAAGACAGCCCAACACATGACCACTCACCATCCACATGGGAGAGGTCTTGTTTGAATATGATGGGGGGGGCGCACACCTGTGATCCACACACGACCCACCCTGTCTGTCCACGCACAGGGTACTCTAGGAAAATCCATTGTGTCCCATGCATGAACAGGGCAGCCATGCGTGGGGCCACTCATGTGAAATGCCCCCCTCCATGCACAGCGTCCATGCACCCACCCCACGCAACGACCATAGGTCCCCCTCCGCCCACCCGTCCCATGTAAACACACCCTGAATTAAAAAGGGCCATGCTAAAACTCAAAAAGGGGGATCACCATGAAGAAGCAAGGCTCTGTTAAACACTTGCTTTAGTGTCCCAAGTAGGTAGGGGGAAAGCTTGCCTTGAGGCCCTGCATTACACATGGCTTTGCAATGCTTAGAGTCTTCTTATCAGAAGGTCCAGGCTTGATTGCCAGGAGTTGGGAGTCCAGGGAGGTCTCACCTTGATAAAGGAGGGCAGACGGCATCTGGGAAGAGGGATGGTGGATTAGAGCTGAAAGGGTTGCCTGACAAAAATGGGTATTCCTGAGAGATGTGCGCTACCCAAACTGCTTTTCACAGTTTGGATACTGCAAAAAATCAATGAATGGTACCCATTCGGCTACTGTATTTCTTACCTGTGGCTGAGGCAGTGGCAGTGAAGTAATGGTGATCTAGACTCTGAAGTCCCCTATGGGGCAGCCTGGGACTTGGGTAGACTGGCCAGTGCATTTGTAGACTGCACAGGTGCATGTGTGAATGCAAAGGCCACCCAGTGCGGATTGCATATACACCCCCGCCCACACCCAGAGCTGGCACATACACACGGTGCAGGTAACCTGTGCTTGTGTCGACTGGCTGGCCTAGGCACCAGGATTGCTGCCACTGCTGCCTTGCCACCACTTCCCTAATGCTTCCACACCTTCCCCGGAACCAGGTAAGCAGGGAAAGGATTCGGTTACTACCCACAGATACCAATCCAGGAATGTGTGTATCCACAGGTAGCCAAAGGAGTGCCTACATGCCTGGATAGGGACCCGAGAGTAGAAAACCCACTACCTGTTTCAGCTCTCTTTTGGATATATAAGACTGTACGCAAGTTGGCATTTTGGTGAAGCACACACTTATGAGGTAAACAAACAGTATTCAGATTAAAGAAATCAGTGTGGTGTGGGCTTCATCCTGTGAAAACCGGTGACGTGGCAAAACTGAGCCTGTGACACTATACAAGACAATGGGGCTGGAGTGGCAATTTGCACAATGCACCAGAGTAGTCAGCCATTTTGTGTTGGTCCTACCCCAAAAATTCAAGTTATTGGGTTTTGGCTGACCCAAATCAAAAGTTTTTTCATGGTGGGGGGAAATAATCAAAATGACTATTTCCTATGGAAATCATTATTGACAAAACTGCATTGTCACTAGATAATTATTTCAACAGATGTTTCCCAACCAGTCCTAGATTGAACCCACAAGACAGGAAATTAGAAACCAGGGGGGGAAATCCACTGAAAGAAAAATCACATGTTCAATAAGCCAGTTCCCAGCATGTATAATATAAACCTTTACTGTTAGTTATCACAAATATGACTCACTTGCCCTTGTCAAATCCATGAGTGTTGAATAGAAGCTGTCAAAATTGCCTGATGTAAAACTTGAGAAAGTTATTGCAAGGATGAAGGCTGTTTCTTCTAAAATTACAAGGAGTCCTCACATCAAGCAAAACCAAACGTGTTAAAGGTCAAGGAAAATGTGTCCCTCTCTGACCTAGAGCAGCAAACGGATTATTAGAGCCAACCATGATGCTCATGGAAAAGGAGAAATTGAAAGGCACAGCTCGCTTTCCTACGAGTATTGAAGGTGTTAATGCAGTGGAGTTTTTTAGTCGTAGGGTAACAGAAATTCCTCAAAGCACAATTGTAAAAATGGTCTAGAACAAAACATGAGACACAGATAGTTAATAGCCTCAGTCCTAAAGCAAACAGGGTAGTGCTGCTGTATAATTTCCACAGACAGAAGACTATGGGAATTCCTAACACAGCTGGGAATTCAACTTGTTGGCTGCAAGATTGATGTCTCTGTTGAGATTGCTCAGTTTGGGGTGTTTTCAGATGTGATGCTGGCATGGATTAATCCACTTTAGCATGGATTAATCTAGGTGCCAGCATCACGTCTGAAACCAGCCGCTAAATGTTACCATTGTCTGGCTCCTAACCGTGGTGGAGTTTAGCCCAGGCTGTCACTCAGAGAAATCCCCAAGTGACAGCCTGGGCTAAGCTCCACCACAGTCAGGAGCCAGCCGGCGGACCCAGAGCAAAGTGGGCTATCGCGTCTGATAGCTCACTTTACTCTCCCCAGTCTGAACTGGGGGCGGGGGGGCAGTCACCATGGCAGCCTTCATTGGCTTTGATGGCCGCTCATCATCCAGGTCCGGGAGAGGGAAGAGTTGTGCTGCATGCAGCACGGGGGCAGGGACGTGTGGATGCATTTCCGTGCATCACCTTCCTCCCTCCCTCCCTCCCTGGCTTCAGTGGTGGCCCAGTAGATCCCAACTGGAGTAAGGGCTGCCTCTACCACCCGGAGAAGTCTGTGGCAGCGAAGGCAGCCTGTCACATTTGAAAGTACCCCAGCTTGCAAAAGCAAATGCATCTCTTAAGGGAAGCAAGCCATCAGCTATGAAAAAAACACCACTCCTGAGCTGTCAAATTCGGCTGCAACATCCCCTCCAACCAACAAGCAGGACGCCCAGGTCTTTTCCCCATCAACTCATGGGGTCAGAGATTGGGATGGGATGGGTTAGATAGTAGGGATGGAAATTTCAGTTTCAGATAAAACCAAAAGTACCCGAAAATGGCCATTTCAGATTAATCCGAAATTTCGGTTCTTTTTCGGTACTCTCGGATCTTTTGCATTGATGTTTGTACCGGATTTTTAACATTGCGATTTGTCCCCCATTGAAAAAACGCAATGCTAAAAATTCGGTACAAAAATCAATGCGAAAGATTCGATAGTACCTAAACCAAAAAATAACTGAAATTGACCGAAACTAAAATTTTGCTCAGAGTTCCATCCCTGATATAAATAAATAAATCTTAGGACACCAAAAGTCAGCAGCAGCGTTGCAGCTTCCTTTGACTTCAATGAGGTCAAACTTTTCTTTTCCTGTTTTTCCATAAGCAAAGATCCTCCCCAGGTCTTGGTTTCAGTGAAGTATGTATTGTTTTCTCCTATACATTCTGACATTTTTCAGACAGACATCTTGCACATTCAAGCAAATGAGATTTGAGTTTGAAAGGCTAGATGTGCAACATCTCTCAAGTGCAATATATTCTCACAGCCTTTATGCAAATAGAGGTTTACTGAGTATGGCCACTTTTTAATTCTATTTATAGGTTATTGATTTCATTGCAAGATTAAATACCCGAATCATTGGGCATTTTTACACACATTAAAGTTCCGGATTTTTCAATCTTCTGGGTTTACAAGTTCACAAGTAAGTTCCGGATGCATTTTTCACACACACACTGCCCCCCAAGGGAGTTCCTGGATGCATTCTTCACACACACACTGCCCTGAGGCAGCCTAAAGTAGCCGCAGCTGTAGACAGGCTGCCATGGAAACCAAGTGACCACAGCTGCCTGGAGCAAAGCAGTTTACCAGGAGAACTTTACACACACACACAAGTTCTGGGAGAAGTTCTACGCAGAAATTCAAAGATCCGAATGTTTAAGATCTGGGTGAGTGATTTAGACACACAGAAAGTTCAGGATGTATCAGCAAACATCCAGGAGAAGTGTGTGTGTAAAAACACCCATTTGTGATATGCAGAACATTTTTAATGATACAAAACTAGCTGCAAAAGTTTCATAGTGGATTTGATGGACAAAACTCACTGCCTGAATTTAGTGAATTAGAACTATAAGCAGTGTTGCTCCATAGGGGAGAGGGTACTTCTTAACCTAACCCATCTCCTGATGTGTCCATTCCCCACCTCCTGGAGTGCCATATCACATCACAATTACATTGGGCCAGGAGCATTAACTCCTCTCTAAAACTGTAAGGTTCTTTGACCCAGTAATTCATTTTAAACTATTTTATAAACATAATTCAATTAAATACCTGTTTGTTAGCATGCAGTTGCACAGAAATTCCCCAAATCTTACCCATGTGGCCCCATTCTGAGACTTAAAACGTAATTCAAATTGTGTGTCTCCTGGTAGCAACAAAAGACATGCAAAGTATATCAAATATTTTTATCATCACAACCCACTTGGCGTCATCAAAACTCAGAGTCTGGGAACCCAGCAGTGTGGCTTAAATATTCACTAACGTCCCCCTCCCCCTTACCAATTGAAGCTGAAATGGCAGGTTGGATGCTCTTTAATCTCCCCTTCATTTCATCCCCCTACAACTGCCAGGGTGATGGCCATTTTGCTACTACCACCACCACCAAGGACCAAAACGTCCTTTGTGCCCCAAAGTCAGGCAGGAGCAAATTGTTTCCATCTCCCTCTCTTTGCTCGCCCATCCGGTTTTCACCAGGCCTGCCCAGGAACTGGAGGTCTTTGTCCGGTTTGACATATGACCTCCTGGATACCAAATGTCTAGAAAGAAATCAGTCTTGTGGTGCATCTGTTCTACCGGCCTCTAGGAGCTGTGGTGTTTTGAAATAAGGCCCCTTTTAGCCCAGCCTCAGTTTTATTTGAAATTAGCACAGCTTTGCATAAATGTACATAAACCAAACATCTGCCTTTTTTGTCTGGGACAGGAAGCACAGGTATCATCGGGAGTTTCCTGCCTTTTTCCAGCACGACCTCACCCCAATGTGGTGTTATGATCTAACCCCACAAAGGTGGGGTTACTTCATCAAAGAGATGTCATGACGACTTTGCTCAGCACCCTTTCCAATGTGAACCCACTTCCTCTGCGTTCCTCCCAGTGGGAGGTGGCAAACCTAGGATTACATGTCAGTGATGACTGGGCATTTGGTATACAATACATGCAAAAAGTATCTTCAAGGGATAGACCTAAATAATATGGAAAATGTGAGCTGTATCTTTAAGGAAGAGACTTTCTGTATTGAGGCACAAAGTAAGGAGACATTTCCTGACATTTGAAACAGTTTATATTTCAGATGCCTGGCATCTGGCAATAAAAAAAAAATAAAGTCAGTGGAAATTTACAGCCTCTTCACTACAAAGGCAGTATTAGTGACCTGAGATTTCATTGATGTCCCCTCAAATACCAGTAACATTTTAGATCTTTTCCTATTTACAAGGTAACAAGGAAAGTGCATTTATTTTAAAAAAAAAAAAAGATCGCAAAAAACATTTCAGCGCGTTTCAAAGTACATCTCGATAGCAGTGTCTCCTTTTGATCAGCCCTTAATAATTGGCTCCTTTTAAAGTGAACATAATTTAGTTTTCTTCCAAGATCAATCATGATTATCCTTTGCAGTTTCTAAAATATAAAAGAACTTTTTGAAAGGAAGATACATCACTTACTTCCTACTACTTCCCACCCACCCACCCACCCCTTCAAACTGGTTCTTTAAAACACACACACACACACACACACACAAAAGAGCATTGGCAAGTCACTGGACTCACTGTATTCTGAAATTTCTGCTGTTAATGCTAATGCAAAACGTAATGTGAAAACACAATGTAATGATGGCTGATGTTTTGAATTCAACTGATCCTAAAGGCTCCATCTATCTTCTAATCCACAAGAACTATTTGGGGCTGACTGACTCACATTGGGATACAGCTTTAGTAGGAGTGGTACCAATAGCACAAAAGTATGCAGTCTATATAACCCTGTGTAGTGAAAGGGTCTGATTCTGATCCCCGATACTGTAATGGATGCAAAGATTTTCAAACTATAGAGGTTCATGAGTGTCTAGATATTACTTCGTACCTAATATTTGAAACATTTTGCTTTGGGTCAAAAATTCCAAACAAAAGGTTTTGTTTCTGGAAGTGGCAAGAAGGTTTCTGAGGCAGTCTTTCCTGGGGAGATTTCTTTTTGAGGAGAGAGACTGGAGTCTTATTGTGTACACAAAAATCCATTTATTTACGTATTTACAGGCTGAGGAGTGGACGGGAAGCTGAATATAGCATCTGCGGTGCTCCTTCAAGCACACACCACTGCAACCTCCCCAAGTCCAACTGTACAGTTCCCCAAGAGCTGCTCCTCTGCAGCTTTCTTCCTGGATGTCCAGCACTATAGGGGTTCCCTGAAAGACTTCCTGAACTCTTTCCCCCAAGACTTCTCAGCTTGTAGTCTTCCCTGACAAACTCAAAACTCACTTCTGCTACTCCAAAAAGCACCAGAATATGCATCTTCAAATAAAACTAACAAAGGGCTAGACAGCCCATGCTTATCCCCACATACACTGTACCCAAAGACGTGGTGACTGGTGGGTTCTGAGGCTTGTGGGTCAGTGGGTGGCACCAGCAGGGGGATGGGGGTGGGCAGGGACAACAGTAGGCAGAGCCAACCCTAAAACTGCACACTCACATGATCATGATCAGTGGAATAGAACATGCACACAAGGATACAACAATCACACAAGGAATAGATTACACAACAAGATTATGTGAAATCCTAACATGCTCACTATAAATGTTGCAATTGGTTCCTGAGAGGGAAAATCTCTGATACAGCACTTTCAGTCCTTCCTACACTTTCAGCCCTTCCTACAAACAAAAAGATCCTATAAACAGAAAATAGTAAACAAGGGGGGGGAAAATACATGGAAAAATCCTTAAGATCCCAAATTCCAAGTAGAGGGCAGGGGGTGGGGGAACAAAATTCAAAGTGGCTAATGTGGCTATTTCCTCCAAAAACACTAAACCCACACAAGGTTGTGTGCAAAATCAGCAAGTATTTTTAAAGTGTCCTTAGTCACCAAACTTTGTCACCAAATAAATTCTTTGAAAAAGCTTCTATATTTTGTCTGTGATTTTTTTCCACTATGAGCCCATCAAAATATCCCAACAATTTA
The DNA here is from genome assembly GCA_003113815.1 of Sphenodon punctatus. Taxonomy (NCBI): domain Eukaryota; kingdom Metazoa; phylum Chordata; class Lepidosauria; order Sphenodontia; family Sphenodontidae; genus Sphenodon; species Sphenodon punctatus. The sequence goes on along the minus strand of QEPC01015163.1, from coordinate 184,185 downwards.
AACATTCAAAGATCAACTCTCTCAAAGTATCAAACAACACAGGAAACAAAAAATGCAAACTTTGCAGGTTTTACTTGCATGGACACCACTGTACAGTAGGTAAATGTTAGCATATCATATTCAACTAATACGATTACTTTCAAGCCAAACAGAAAAACTATTCATTAATGCTCTTTGATAATAAGCAATGCTTGTTGTTTACAAAAGGCACCATTGGGAATGCCCAGCTCACAGGACGGAGGCATTCCCTTTCCAGCTCTCAAGATGGAGAATGCATTCATTTCCCTGCTGCCTAGGGCCAGGGCCAAATCATAGGCAAGGAAATCCCCCATGTTCTTGTAAAATGTTCAAGATGCAAGAAGAAAACCAAGACAACCAGCAACAGTACTCCATCCAGCTCACAAGATAGAGAAATGCATTCCTTTCCCTGCTGCCTGGGAGACCTAGGCCAAATCATAAAGTAAATCTTTCAACCACCCCATATTTTTGTAAAATGTTCAAAATACCAGAAAAAAACAGGACACCAGAATCCCCCCACTCCCCCCCCCCCCATGCTCCCATTCTCAACTCAAAGCCTGCAGTCTGTGGGCATGCTCCCCGCCGCTGGGGGTAACTCACGCTTCCAGAAGTCCTTGTCCCATTCTCAACTCTCCAGCCTCCCCCCACACCCTCCCCAGGTTCCCATTCAGATTTCCCCACCCCAAGCATCCTCATTCAGTTACCAACAGCAACAGCAGCCAGGCAGAAGAGCTGGTCAAGGAAGTACTGAGGCTAAGACAAGCACAGCAGGCCTCGGGTGCTTCCTGGCTCCCTTCCGTTCTCTCTATTGCCTCAGTGGGGCTCTGTCAAAGGAGCTCCGCTCCCCCATTAAATTAAACAGGCTCGAGTTCCAAAGGAACTCAATGCCTCTGCAGTGGCCACGCCCCCAGGTTATGATGTTTTGGTGGGTCACTATGAAGAGCAACTCTCTGCTCATGAGAGCTCCCCCTCTCTCCCGAGACTCTCTGGCCAGCACGTTAACACAAGTCAGGGGATGCGGCCCGACAGGCTTCACTGACTCAACCTGCAACTGACTAACAGATCCTGCCTGCCTGTTGCACTTGAGTCAGACTGAAGCAGCAGTTCTTGGTATTGGCAGCCCACAGTAAGTTTTTTTTGGGGGGTATAGGTGGCTGGGGGGTGCAAGAGGGCATGGGGCAGTGTCCCCAGAGTAACTATGACCAGCCTCCCCTGCAGATTCCAAGGGAGATTGGGCACCAAGGCTCACCTTCCCAAGGACATAACAATGCATGGACATTTCTGCAACAATGTTTCAAAACAAGCCATTTAATCACTGGGCATTTTCAGACAAGACACTCCCCTCCCGCCCCCCGCCCCCCACATGTTACAGGGCACCCATAGGGCAACACTGCAGTTCTGCAACATGTATGGAGGGGGGGGGGCATGATTGGAGAGTGTCTTGTGTGAAAGTGCCCACATAGCAGCCCTCAGGATGGGTGAATTCCCACAGGACCGGGCCCGAGATGCTGTGTGCTGCTGCACTGCATTCCAGACCCATTTCTTTCACCAATACATCCTTTGTTTACGGTGAGTTTACATATATAATCTTTACAGTGTGCCTGCAACAGCAAACCCCTGCACGTGTTGTCTAAACACCTTCACACAACTTCATACGCCTCCACCAAACCTGGAGGGAAAGATGTACAGGGAGAGGCACCATTGTGTATACTTTCCTGTAACAGTCCCTCAGAGCACCTGAGTGCGCAGATAACCGTCTCTCCAGCCCCTTTACCTCAGGAGTGTCCACCTCTTTGAAGCTACCAGGCTTCTGCCCTCTTTTCCCATTTTTTCCTGCTTATTTGCTCTAAATGGATCCCAGCCATGCTAAAGCAAGCATACACTTACCTGGAAGTGCTAATGGCAGGGTGCTGACCAGACAGGGAACTAATCCTCTCAGGACTCGCCCTAGGCAGGCCACAGCTCCAATATTTCAACTTTTCAGACCAGGTTGGGATGAAATCTAAAAGGTCAAATCACATGAATTTCCTGTGGGGCGCAAGTTCTGTATTTTGAGCAGATTTAATTACAACAGCTTTATCTTTTCTGAACAAGCAAAAAGCAAAAGATGCTGTCATGTGGTCAGAACATTACCATCTTGCAACACGTAGAGCAGTGCGGCTATTACAGATCTTTTCAGGCTTACGTTATGCCCTGAATATGCAAGAACGCTACATGACTTCTTCATTACAGATTCTGAATTTACAGCTTAACTATGTCCGAGTCAACTGCCAGACCCATGTTTTCCCTTAAATGCTGCATATTTCGCTTGTTCCACGAGTACACTTCAGTCAGAGGATGCTGTGCATCTAATCAAATCAGTCTACTTCCCTCCTTCCCTCCCAGATTTCAGCAGCTGCAGTGATTACTTTCCTGGTCCAAGGGCATGCTTCTGCGATAGTCTCAGCTGTAACGGAGAGCAATGCAGTTAACATTCACTACAACCCTTCCCAATCAAACTTCATGTTTAATTGGATGAATTTAGGAGCACGCTGCCTAAAATTATGCCATCTATTGGGTTGCCACCTGGAGACTCCAGTTTCTCCATGATCTGGAGGAAAGCCCTCATTTCTCCTGGTCAGCCGGGGTGCTTATGGCTAACCTGGAGAACGGAGGCTTCCAGAAGCAGCAGAGGGTAGTCCCATCAGAAAGGCACAGCCGATAGGGATTTTTCCCACCTGCTTCCTTTTGTGGAGCACCATGATGTTGCAACACTCTGTTCCGAGACAGTGTTACATCAGAAAGGGGCATATCACATGCCCTTTGCCCTGCCCCCTCAAGAGTGGTCCCACTCCCAACCAATTAGGCAATCCGTGACTATATCCAGGGCTCTCTTCTCAAGGATTGGTCATAGCCACTGAGTAAGACAATTTCCCTTAGTGACCAGGCTAGACACTGCCCTCAACTCTTCTCACACTAAGGCCTTATACCTCACTTCCCCTTTCCAGTCATGAATGAGAAGCTCCTATACTTTTTCTACAGACTGAACACAACACACAACAGTCCCTTCTTCGCTTCTCAAAGTTTGAGGCCTAAACCGGGCCCAGCCCTCTTAACTAAACCCTCAAGCTGGCACTTTGATGACACAGGGACCACTTTCACATTACTTGCGGGGTGGGGAAACTTCTGTGATAGCAATCGCAGCACTATTCCCAGGGGAATTAGCACACATAGAAATACGCTATTCCACTTTTGTCCCATGAGAACTCTCGCACATGACTGGGTCCCCCAGTGTAGCTTTTACAATGGATGGGTGCTCTTGCAGGATAAAAGCGGTAGAGCACATTCCTACGTGTGCTAATTCCCATGGGAATAGAGCCATGATTACCATCACAGAAGTTTCCATGCCTCCCATATAACATGTGAAAATGGTTTCAACTTTTTTTTTCCTGAGTCAGTTCTTCATTTCAGGCATTTTTTAACCTTCAGCTTGATGCCTGAATTGATCCTGTGTAGCCTCTGGTCTCACTCTGCATTATCCAATGCAGGATTTGGCTCCCCAAAACCTGACCCTGTCCTCTAAGCAGGGACAGCTATAATGTTTGGCGCATGGTCAGCAAACATGCCTTTTAAAATGCTAAACGTGATGTTTGCCTTCCAAGGAACTTAAAAACACTTTACATAAAAGTTTGACCTAAAATACAGCTCCCAGTAAAAACACAGGCTCACATAAAATCCACCAACTCAAGTATTACACGTAAGCAGATGCATATTCTACTGAGGGAACAGCTCTCTCTGCCATTGTTAGGGTCACTGCTAAGCTTAATTCCTTATTGTTTTTAAAGCACTTCCTTGACCTAAGGCTGTGGTTTCCAGGCTTTTAGCCTGCATGACCCCACTTTGAGACTGAAACATCATTACAGCCTCCTCCCGCCCCCCCTCCCAACAGCAACGAAGACACACAAAGTTTATGAAATATCAGTTGGGAACTGTGATTCACTGATGGTGCAGCTTGATGTCATGACCTACAGTTTGATGTGAGGGGCCATCGAACGTCATGTGGGAGCTTTGCCTAAGTTATGACCACAGGGTTTAAAACCTCATTTTTAAAACCCTCAAACTATGCAACTAGGTCACCAGGTTGCTTCTAAACATTAAACAAAGCAGGCAGTTTAATCATTAAACATGGCAGGCATTAACTGAACTAGCAGTGTTTACAGTTGGCAGGTCTCTCTCCTTAAAAAGGTAGCTTACATTATTATTAAAAAGCAAAAACTCATTCAGCCCTCAATAAGAAACTCAGTCAGTCAACATCTAATTAACAGCTAATGGATGGCAGAATGTACATTGCAAAATGATTAATTTTCTCATAATGTAGTAATAGATGCTGAGGCGAGGCCGAGATATGCACTGCATTAGCGTGGATGTGATTTTACTCCCTGAAAAGCAAATTAGAGAAGAATTCAGCTATGGAAGAATAGATTATGTAGCACTTGCTTTTATGATTAGGCTAATATATGGAATGGACCGTGACAGAAGATGCTTGGGGCTGGTGCTGCAAGTACTACAGGTTGACCCTGAGCAACTCATCTATGTAATTAAAATGTTACTAAGTTCTGCATAAGTCTTGGCAGGATTGAGGCCATATATAGATATGAGGCCTTACATAGGCAGGAGGGATAATCCACAACAGGATGTCTGGAAACATGCAGTGGGTTAAGGGAAATCAGAGGTCCATTGCCAAAATGATAATCCAAGATAGAGGTCTGGAAGCACACAGCAGGTCAAGGTCAGAGAGCCAGAAGAACAATGAAAAAGCCCAAGAACAATCCAGTTTTAATGTCAATAGGCAGACACTGGTGAGAACTGGATCAGGTTAGGGTAAGAGACATAGGAAAGGGGTAGAGTTAAGATGCTCTCCTGTCCCCTTCTGACATGGCCCTGCCCCCTGGAGTGCAGCAATGCCATGATATTCTAAAGGAGCAGGGTCAAGGTGAAGTCTGGAAAGGAAGGACCAAGTATTCCCCCTTGTCCTCCCCGCCTGACAGCAATCAAAGCAAGGCAGGTTCACAGCTACGTTCAGAGGATAAGGGGCCTGGTGTTCAGGGCTTCTCTCCCACTTATTCTGAGGCATCAGAGATGACCATCCTGGAGATGGGAAGCTGAATGGTGTGATCTGGTGTGAAGGTGGGAAAGACAATTTAATTTCAGATCATTGACTGGCGAGTCCTGCTCATGCACACAGGGTTTAACTAATAGCCACTTTCCCCAAAGTCCAATTAACTAGATTGAACCTGAGGGCTTTCCCCCTTCCTCTGAAGAGTTCACTTGCTTGAGTAATCTGAAAGGGGTGTAACTAGGGGGGAGTGGGTTCTGGGGCAGAAGATGGAATTGCCCACTCCAGTATGCATATGATTCTACATCTGTGGGGGTCCCTAGGCTTGAGGGCCCTGGTGCAGCTGCACCTATTATAGTAATGCCCTTGCATTGTGGTATCTGTCAATAAATTAATTGGTGCATCTTTAATTAACAAGTTGGTGCCTCTTGTTTTCTCCTGCTCACATCTCAAAGTGTGGTATAATTTAGGGCTGTGTATATATATATATTTGCCTCATTTAGAGTTCATTGTTTTATATAAAAGAGATGGAGAGGAACTTGGTGGCCCCTGGTAATCCCTTCCAACCTTGGACTCTGTGGCTGTAAAGATAAAAGGGTCTTCAGCAGGACACTGAATATATTGGAGGAGAGGCTGGAGGTAGGAAAATAGTAGGATGGGCAAACGCGGTTCGGAAGTTCGGAGTTCGGCCCGAACTCGGCCTGTCCGGATGACCGAACCGAACTTCTGAACTGAACGCTCGAACTTCCGAACAGTTCAGAAAAGTTCAGATGAGTTCGGTGTACCGAAAAAATTTCGGTTTCGGTACCGATAGCACTTTTTTGAATGTTCGGCTGAACCGAACTCCGCCGAACCGAACAGCCAAACCCAAACTCAGGTTTCAAACCAAATGTCCAAACAGTGTTCTGTTCGCCCATCCCTAGAAAAGAGGAGGATGAAGAAGTGGAAATGAGACTGTCCCAACTATTTTAATTTGGTGTTAAACCTACTTAGCTTAGTAAGACTGAAAAAAGGATGCATTGTCTGTCTCTTTGCTAGGTTCCCACGAGAAGAACAACTCTTCAAGGCTGTAAAGGTAGGTAGAAATCCAGTATCCCCAAGGCCCAGTTAGAATGCCAGATGAGATAAAGTGATTAATTTTGAAACACATAAGTATACTAAATCTTGACACTCTTGCTGAAATGTTTGTATCATTAGCAAAGCAAACTGAAACAGAATTTGTAAAATAACAAACAGACAAACAATGCACGCCAGAGAGTTGGGAATACGTGAAGATTTTAAAAGCTGGCCCTTGCTTGGACTGCAGCAAAGCGAACGTGGATTTAATTAATTTGTATCCTTCAGAGCTGTCAGCTTGTCAGAATGAATATGAGCGCTGGGTCTGAGAAGGGCAAACTTCCAGATTTGTTTGACTGTAAACAGCAAAAATCACCACAGAATTAGATATTCAAAACATTGAGTGAATAATAATCACAGCAACAACAACACAGAGGACTTGGACAGCATTTCCTGCAAAGCAAACATGATCTGAAACCAATACCACATTCTGCCTCCATAGTGATTTTTTTCCTTCTGTCTCTTTTTCCACTCCCCCACACTCCACTACTTCTTCTGCATCTTTAGTCCAGTTTTTTTTCTCAGATTTTTAAAATCTGTGTTGTCCCAATATTCATTTTTTATATTATTATATATATATATATATATATATATATTTTTTTTTTCCAGGCTGTGTCTAGTTTGTTCCTTTTCCCCTAAAATCATTTTATTTTCTTCATTCTCTGTTGGTTCCCCCCTCTTCTCTCCATCTCTCCCTTTCCCCCATTGTTTCTGCTTTGGCCTCCAATAGGACATTTGCCTCACTTTCCTGTCTCCACCCTATTCTTTTCTCTCCTGGTGTCCTATGCACAAGAAGCCTTCAATAGGAGGAAGCAGTAGTACTGCCGTATCTAGAATCAAGAAATGAATTCCCTCCTTCCCATTGTGATCCCCTCCTCCCTGTACTGCACAGCCTTAGGCATAAATAGTTTCCTCCATTTCCTCTTTGCCCAATGGAGATAGTTTTAAGCAAGGTTTGAAAAAGTCTCCAAGTCTAGAGTGACACAACAGGCCAAATTCTGTTCTGTTACATAAATTGATATAAGGGGCATTTCCACCAATGTCAGTGGAGTTACTCAAACACTAACAAAATAGAGCAGAATTTAGACCAAGGGGGGGAACCTTTTCTGTCCTGGGGGCCACACTGAATATTAATACGAGATCTGAGAGTTACATAGAGGTTGGGGGCAGGGGTGCTTAACAGGTTTGTTCAAGAAAAGAAGGACCCAAATCATGGATCTGTGCCATGGATCTGTCCCCTACCCTCATGTGCATGCCCTCCTCTCTGCTCCATTATCCTGAGCTCAGTTTGGGAGTAGAGAAGGGATTTAAGGGCCAGATCCAGGCACTGGAAAGGGGCCACATAAAAACTTGCCGAGAGTCGCATTTGGCCCCCAGGTCTGAGGTTCCCCACCCCTGATTTAGACCCTGGGATCAATCCTAAACATTCTTGTGCAGGAATAAGTCCCATTGATTACAATGAGACTTACTCATGAGCAACTGTGTTTAGGATTGGGGCCATACGTTTTTCATCATGTTTTGCTGTGGTTTATCTAGAATTAAAGATTGATTCACCTGTTTATGACAAACTGTACAGAACATTTCCTCCATTGCATAAGCATTAATACTTCATGCTAAGCATCTGATCGCAACTTACATCTAAAGCCAGCCTACTGCACCTCTGTAACCTGTGGAAGTTGCTGCTTCTATGGGTGGAAATAGACATGACAGCCATGCAGTGGCGGTCTAAACTGGGCTGGGTCAGGAAGCCCCGCAAGACACAGTCTGGACCGGGTTGGGCCGCACAACAAACATACCGGGCTGCCAGGGAGGGTGTGGAGATGCAGGAACGTGCAGTCAGATGAACCCGCCCCTGCACTGCGACCAGAACCCCGTCCCCACCATGGCAGCCAATGACAGCCGGCCATGGCGGACACGATTGGGGCCACATCTGCCGCATTACAGCAGACGTGATAGCACTCTGTCCCCCGCTTTGGCCTGATTGTCCAGACCTTAGCCAAAACTGTGACATAGTCTGGGGGCGAGAGTCCAGGCTTGCTGCTGACATGGCCCAGGGCAATCCCAGACCAACATCTGGAGGTGCCTGCACAAACGTGCAGGTGAGGTCTCATGCAAAGTGGGTCAAAGTGATCACAGCAACCCAACGTCATGTCTGTTTCTACCTTATGTTTGAACTATGTGGAGAGCACCCTAATTAGGGCTGAAATGAATAGGACTTTTCATATTCTCAAAGTTATTTTTTTGTATTCATTTCCACAAACTAATATCTCAATTTATCTTTGTCGGTGTTGTGAGATTCACAGCTTTGCAACAAAACTTTGTTCATTATCTCGGTATTTGGTCAGATGTGTAGTGACTGAGTGATTAAAGCACTCAGCTACATCCTTGAAGGCTGTGAGTGAAAATCTTATTCAGTCTCCCACTAGATGACCACCTTCAGTCCACCCAGCTATGAATGGGTTCCTGATCCACTGGGTTGGGAAAGCCACAGGCAGTCAGACATGGTATTGGCCACATTTTATTTTATTTTTCTTATATTTATAGGCTGCCCGCTCCTGCTACTGCAGCTCGGGGTGGCTCACAACATATTAAAAGCATAAAAATATAAACAACAACATTAAAAACAAAAATACAAATAGCACTGTAAAAGTACAATAAAATACCCCACAGCAGATCTAAAGCCCCCCCCCTCCTCCCTTCCCAACCCGCACCTCCCTCACCAAAAGCATGGTCAAAACAGTCAGGTCTTACACTGTCTATGGAAAGAGGGAAGGTCTGGGGCCAAGTGGACCTCCATTGGGAGGGAGTTTCACAGCCTCGGTGTGGCCAGCAAGAACGCCCTCCTCATTGTCGTCACCCAAGATACTTGGGGAACCCCGAGGAGGGCACTCCCAGTCAACTTCAGGGGCCAGTCCCCGTAAGGAGATGGGCCACCAGGTCCTACACCAGCTGCAGTCTCTGAACCATCACCAAGGGCAGCCCCACGTAGAGCACATTGCAGTAATCCATTCTTGAGATAATGACAGCATGGATGATGGAGGCTAGGTTGGAGTTGGAGACATACGTCTGAAGCCATTGTACCAGGTGTAATTGGTAAAATGTACTCCTTGCCACAACCCCCACCCGGGCATCCAGATGGAGCTGGGAATCCAGGAGCACCCCCAGATGACAAACCTGAAGGACTAGTAGGGGGTGAACCCCATCAATGATGGGGTATGCCAACCTCACCACTGTCCCCACCAACATGACCTCCATCTTGTCAGGATTCAGCTTCAGATGGCTCACCCTCATCCAGTCCTCCACAGCCACCAGACACCAAGTAAGCACCAAGACTGCCGAGTCTGGGTTAGCTGAAAAAGAGGTAAAGTTGGGTGTCATCAGCATACTGATGACACCCAACATACTGCATCAGCATGCTGATGACACCGCACACCAAACCCTCTGATGACTTCGCCCAAAGGCTGCATATACACGTGGAACAGGAGAGGGGACAGAATACAACCTTGTGGGACTCCACATGTGAGGTCCTGGGGAGATGATGAACAGTCACAGTACCACATGTTGAGTTCTACCAGTGAGGAAGGAACGGAACTATTCAAGAACTGTCCCACCCACCCCAGCTTGGTCCTGCAAGTGAGCCACCAATATCTCATGGTCAACAGTATCAAATGCAGCTGAGAGATCTAACAGGATCAACAGGGTTGACTGAACCTGGTCAAACTCACGGCAAAGGTCGTCGACCAAGGCCACAAACGCAGTCTCAGTGCCAAACCCCGGCTGAAAGCTGGACTACAAGGGATCCAGAAAACTGACATGGTCCAGATGCCCCTGAAGCTGCGGAGCCACCACTCGTTCAATAACCTTCCCTAAAAAGAGAAGGTTAGAGACTGGCTGATAGCTGGTGAGTCAACGTCCAAAGATGGTTTCCTGAGCAGAGGCCACACCACCACCTCCTTGAGGCAGCCCTGCACTCCCTAAGGAAGGTATTGATGACCCCAGCCAGCAACAGTCCCAACATCTCCCAGCTAGCCTTAACCAGCAAGGACAGGCACGGATCAAGTCCACGACAGGTGACCCTAACGTTCCCAAGTAGGGGTGTGCAATTAGTTTTCTTTATCAGGATAATGAAAATGAATTTCTTGATTTTCTTTGTTATTGTAATAACAAAAATGACAAATAATATTAATGAAAACAAATTTCTGTTTTTGAAATAATGGGAAAACATTGAAAAATGTATTTGACTATAACGTTTTGTTTCTTATTCAATTCTGATGAAACTTGGGGAGATTGTACTCCCAACAGAGAGCACTATATGTACCAACGTTCAAAAAGATAGGATGAAGAAAACCAATTTTAGAAGAAATTAAATGTTGTGATTTTAAGAAAAGCTCCATACACATTCCTGCCTACAACTTCTTTATCTTCTATTCGATTTGCATGAAACCTGGATTTATTATGTCCCTCCACAGGATTACCAATACTGCCAAATTTCAGAAAGATTGGATAAAGGGTCCTGATGTTATAAGCCATTAACTTGAAAATGCATTTCTGGCTGTAACATTTGTATATTTCATCCTGTTTACAATACATTTGGCAGGAATGAATCTCACACCTTCCCCGTCATCTCTGTCAAAATACATGACAATTTAATAAAGGGCCCCAATTTTATAAGCAATTGAAGTTGTCCCCTTGAAGACTATTATTCAGATAAATAGCAACACATGCAATGCCAGTCAGAGGCAGGCACCTGGCATGGTAGGAGAGAGGATGCGGAGCAACCCAACAGACTGACTGACACATTCACTGGCCAATTACTGCATGCTTCTAGCTTTACAGGACCAATCAGTANGGCATGACAAACAAAAGGTGAACAACATGTGTGTTTAGGACATAGCATAACAATCCCAAGAAGAGCAACTCACTATGGTTGCATTTCTGAAGAGCAGCCATTTACTCTACAACAGTTCCTTTGGCTTCAGTGGCAATTCACAGCAATAAGTGAATTCAGAACTGTGACTTATAAGGAGTGAGGTTCCTGTGTAATTGTCACAGTGGGTGTTTTTACACACACATTTCTCCTGCATGTTTACTGTTACATCCTGAACTTTCTGTATATCTATATCACTCACCTAGATCTTAAACATCCGGCTCTTTGAACTTCTGTGTAGAACTTCTCCCAGAACTTGTGTGTGTAAAAAGTTCTCCTGGTAAACTGCTTTGCTCCAGGCAGCTGTTGTCACTTGGTTTCCATGGCAGCCTGTCACGTCTACAGCTGTGACTACCTTAGACTGCCTCAGGGCAGTGTGTGTGTGAAAAATGCATCCGGAACTTACTTGTGGACTTGTAAACCCAGAAGATTGAAAAATCCAGAATTTTAAGGTGTGTGTAAAAATGCCTAGTGTGTCAAGATCAAAGGTCAATGTAGATAAGACTACTCTCAAGGTGAATTGACTTGATACTCTGCTATTTTTAGAAGCTTTTTGTAAGCAAGAAACTAGAATGCATTCCTACTGGGAAGTGATACACAGCATTTATTCAGGTGAGATTTCTTTTTTAACAATAGGCAAGGAAAAAAGGACCTGTTAATGGAAATGCGGGTACATTTCAGTATATTAAAGCAAACATCACTGTAATTAAAAAAGATTATCTCCATTTTTAAATTTGCTTGTGTTATTTTTACCCTTTTGAGACTAATTATACAGTTCTCCTCCTCTCATACTTAAAAATCTACCTGGAATTACTTGTGGATTGAGCTGTTTCAGAAAGAACTCTGAAACTATANTGTAGCTCCCCAAGACTGCATTCCAGTACCTCTCCAGTGGTTCACATTACTCCCTTCTGCACTGTAGGTCACAGAAACCAGCCAGATGGATCAAATGGCCCAGATTGGAGTTTGACTCTAACTCTAATTAGTAACAAATACCAATATACCAAAGTAACCAATACCAAATGTGAAGTAGCTAAAATGAATATCTGGAATCACGAACTTATCAGCAAACGGATACCACCCTGTATTCACTTCATTTAAATGGATGCAAATGCACTGAATTTGTAAAATTCAGTATTCACAGAAAATATCCATTACGTTTCTACCTTGAAGGCTGCTTTCTTGTGTTACCTGGGAGGGGAGAAAATGTCTGAGACTGCATTCGTGAATTAATTCCCATGAGAATAGAGCTGCGATTGCCATTGCAAGCCTGTCCCCTCACCCCCACCCCCATAACGTGAGAAAAAAGCCTAACTTACAACTAGGATCAAAACAGTTTCTAAGATCAAAGAGACACTTTAACCCAAGTTTCCATTCAGATGAACTCAACATCGCTCAGCCCAGGAACTGAATTTTCCCAACAGCATCTGTTGCATGAAGTGGGAAAACAAGCACTGCAACCAACAAGACATTTCTGATAGAAAAAAAATCACATCTTTTACAGCTCTCCCTGCCTGTTTGCTGAAGGGAGAACAGACCCATTGTCTCCTTTATAACTTAAGATTCTGCTTGGCAAAAGGTATTACGACGAGGACTTGAGAAGCAAATCAAAGTTTTATCCATTCTAAGCTGAAGACAGAACCAGGCAAACAAAATCTAGCATTCGGGCACTGCAAGGCCTCAAGCAGAAGGAATTGTCCCTTCAGAAAGTGTAACTCAGTCATACAGAGAATATCTTCTCAAGGGAGAAAACTTCCCCAAGACACAGGAATAGGGATTGCATACCTTCATGTACTACACTGCGTCTTTGTCAATGCAATCTCTCTGGAGAATTTTTAGGAATCGAGCTTCAATTATTTGGGCTTTTGCTGCATGAAACTACTTGTTTAACTGATGCCAAGCCATGCCGTGTAACTGGGGGGGGGGAAATAAATAAAAATCATGCTCTCTCAAAAAGATGCCTCCTACTCTATTCTTCTTATAGTTCACATTACGGGGTTTTAACAAACGCACTGTACGTTACTTTTTCTTATCTTTAGCAGTAGCAGCGCTTGATCACTGCGACTCTCAGGGCTCAGTCCCCATAGAAAATTCTGGTCCATCAGTGAACTACTCTGCAGGGAGCAGGTGCTGCCACATCTGCTTCTTGTGAACTCAGTTTAGGTTGGATTCAAGCTGGCCACTGTGAATGGCGCTCTTGAGTCCCAAGTTGCTGTGCAGAGCTCAGAGAAGGGTTAAAGATTCAACCTGAGCATCCCTTGCTACCCTTAATCAACAGCACAGCAGCACATGCTCAGAAGCAGTGACAAGGTGCAGAACAGAGCTTGCTAGCAGCTGCAAGGGCTAGCCCCATCTCTGTTCTGCACCCGATCAAAGTGGAGGGAGGGTAGAGAGGGTTGACTGATTTTTAGTCCTGCTCTGAGCTTACAGCTGCCCTAGTCAGCCCAGCACTAAATTGGATCCAACCCGCAATGTGTTCTCAGGAAGCAACTTTTCTACAGCAGCAGGGCACAGTTCCTGGATAGAGGAAGCAGGCCTAGTTACCTTTTGGGGAGAGAGAGGTGAG
>QEPC01015163.1:142824-163043 GCA_003113815.1 Sphenodon punctatus | reverse complement strand
GTTTTTTTTAAATGTTCTTGTGGGGACAGAATGGATATCCCATTACTTGACCAGCCATAACAATACTGTACTGTACTTGTCAAGTACATAAATAGCTTAAAAGGCCATTTAAAATAAATGGGCAAGTTCCACTTATAGCATTATGTCATTTGAATTTTAATCTTCAGCAGACGTTTTCATAAATTGGGTAAGAGCAGGAAGACTGAGAGGATAATTTAAATGTAAACACTCACATACAGCAGAATCCTGAAGCTGTTTGGTACCAGTGACAGCTCCATTCACTTCAATGGGAATCATATTTTCACCAAGCGTTAGCTCAAGCACCAAACAGGATGACACCCATATGTCACCCATAGTAATGTACGTTTATATACACATTTCAAGAGAAAGAACTAATTGTATTTACTCTTATTCCTTTTGTTTATATAGAAAGTTCATCATGTTGTCAAACCTTTTTGTAGTACTTTCATAGACAGGAGAGAATTTTGGGAGGATTTCCTGGGATTTGAAACCCGTAAATATAAAATGTATTAATGTAGTTTATCAATCTGTTCTAAAAAATTTACACCTAACATGTTTGCTCCTGAAATAAGTTTAGCTGGATTATACCAACTGAACCTTTTCTTTAAAAAAAATAATTAAATTGTAGTCTTTAGAATTCACCCCAACTCTAGTTTTCAAATAGATGATACATCCCAGAGATGTCCTCCTTATAAGGTTACAATTTGCTGTTATGTGTATCTCGAAAATCCCTACCACTATTTCATATACTTTTTACCATGGAAATATTACAACAGGGAGGTTTTATAACATTCACCTCAAACAATATTGTGACAAATGTGACCTTTCTTTCTACCACATTCCTGTCTCCATTGTAAGTAACTTCCCCCAAGGAACTCATCTGTCAAATCTTCTGTTTTCTGTTGAACTCACTTTGTGGAGTCCTCAGGGGCTCCTTCAGCCTTGTTGACAAGAATTTCTTTGATTTCCTTGTGACTAAGAGTTTTGTCTCAGAGAAAATGCAAAAGGTAGTGTTAAAACAGCAAAATTAAATTTAACCTATCAAAGGACACAGTACTCCTGCAGCTCACCACTGCAGACAATTGATTTCTACCTATAATTGAGACACACTTGTATCGATTTGCGGAGACAAAAATCTCACCTTAACCGTACCTCATTGTTTTCCCTAGTTAAGAGTTCAAATAGGCAAAGTGTAGGAAAGGGAATAAGCTTCATCAGAGACAGGTACTGGCTGGCAATGGCTTGTTTGATGCTTAGGTATTTTCTAGCAATGAGGAATTTAAAAGTGCTTCTGGTTATGGTGGCTTTTAAAGTCTATTCTTCCACTAGCTACCTAGCTAAAGACACTACAATAGGGTTCCCTGTGGTGATCCAGAGTACTAGGCCTCACAGGTTGTCAGGGCCAACTACAGAATCCTACTTGAAAGGGGAGAACCTGAGGAGTAGCGGAAGTTGATTCTAAGGCATCGAAGGGGAATCTATAGGTTTATATGCAAGCTGTTTTTATTATTACTGTTTATGATTTATATAGCATCAGCAATGTGTCTGGAGGTGAACAGCTGGGAGAAGAGACAGGTCTCTTTCCCAAGAGGCTTACAATCTAGAATGGGCAAGGGATGGGTGACAAAGGGGAGGGGCACCTCAGGAGAGACACAGACGAAGTTGAGAAGTTGCAGGTGCATGCACTTGCCTGCGTTACAGGGGANAAAAAAAAAAAAAGACAGGGAGCAGGGCACAACACATTTTACAGTGTTCATGCCAGCGTCAGACAAAAATCCACAGGTGACATTTAAATCACTTCACTTGTAAGGGGTTCACAGGCAAATAGAGTAGAAAACAGTCTTCCCTGGTGGGGAAGGGAAGAGGACTCTGTTCAGAGATAAGTTAAACTCATAGAGAAGAGGTGTATCAGTGACTATTCACCAATCTGGGCAGGGGATGAAGTATCTGATATTGAGACATAAGAGTGAACAACAGATGTCCATACATGCCCTGATTTTGTACACTTTCTCTGAAGCATTTTTTGCTGTCCAGTGTTGGAGACCGGATACTGGGCTAGGTTGCCCATTAGTCTGATCTAGTATGGCAGCTCTTAGGAGTAAAAATGTAGCCAGCAAATAAAAGGTAGCAACCCTCCCCCCACCCCCCAAGGTAAAAATTAACAAAAGGAGCCCACATTCAGTGGCAGCTCTAGTTTTTACAGTCTCTATGCAAAAATTTTAGACTGGTCCTTGTTTTATCTGCAAATAAACTAGGAGCAAGTGACTCCCTGCAACACACAGCCAGATCATCTTGTACTGCTGGAGCTGAAATTTGAGTTTAGTCCTGTTTCCCCTCTCTTCTAGGCTGGATGGAGAGGCTGAGACTCAATGAAGGACCTTAGAAAGGGGAAGACTATTCTCATAGCTCACTGTGGTCAAGAGAGGAAATGGGCTCCACACCATCCCCTAAAGTACCTCTTGTTTTCAACTGACCCAGGTCCTGCTGTCACGTTACTTTCCCAATGCTTGGAGGCCATGGCGGATTGGATGTGGCAGAGCAGACTGAAGCTCAATCCCGATAAGACGGAGGTGATGGTGGTGGGAAGGGCAGGGGAAGTGCTGGCCCCCCTGATAGGGGTGGTTTGCCCGCCTGTTGCTTTTCAGGTTCGGAGTCTGGGGGTGGTTTTGGATTCAAGCCTCCATCTGGATCGGCAGGTGGAGGCAGTGGCTAAAGCCACCTTTCGTCGGCTGTATCTGGTACGGGGGCTTCAACCTTACCTCTCCAGGCCTGATCTGGACGCTCTCGTCCATGCCTTCATCACCTCGAGGCTAGACTACTGCAGCACACTCTACGTGGGGCTTCCCTTGTTTCTGGTTCAGAGGCTGCAGCTAGTGCAGAATGCGGCGGCCCATCTCCTGACGGGGAAGAGGCGGCATGAGCACATAACACCGGTGCTCCGCGCTCTGCACTGGCTGCCTATAGTGTACCGAACCGGATTCAAGGTGTTAGTACTGATTTACAAAGCCCTGCATGGCCTGGGCCCCTCATATCTCGGGGACCGCCTCGCCCTCCATGCCTCAGAGTGATCCCTTCAGTCCACTGGGGGCGCCTTTCTGGAGGTCCCCCGTGTAAGACACGGGGCCACAATGGAGAGGGCATTCTCGGTGGCCGGGCCGTGGTTGTGGAACTCCCTCCCAAAGGAGGCTTGCCTGGCCCCAGGCCTGTTGGCCTTTTGACGAATCTGTAAGACTTGGCTGTTCGCCCACGCCTTTGGAGGAGAGGGTGGGGGGGTGTTAATTTTTGTGGGGGGTGTTTTAAATTTGTTTTAATTATTATATTGTAGATTTTGTTTTATGTTTTAAAATTGTTTTTATACTATTTTGGAAGCCGCCCCGAGATGCCGTAGGCATGGGGGGCATCATATAAATATAAATAAATAAAAATAAATTTAAAAAATTAACATAAAGTGAGTGAGTAAATGTGAGTGAGTCAGGCAATCATCATGGCATAGCATTGATAAGTGTGTGTGTGCGTGTGCGTGCGTGTGTGTGTGTGTGCGTGCGCATATGAAAGTGAGGGTGATATTTTGGCATGTGTGTGTGACTGCATGTCAGAGAACACAAGGGGGTCATCATGGCATAGCATTAATTACAAAGTGTGTGTGACTTTTTATATATTTTGTTCAAGTGCAGCCACAAGGTCTTTTTGGCTGCAGGGCTGTTGGTGATCTCCTAAACCACCTGTGCCTAAAGCCACTAGGGATGGGAAGATCAGGATCGGATCAATACTAATCATCCCATTTTGGACGAAATCAGATGGTTCGTACTGATCCGACCTCACCCAGGGATACGATATGCTCTCTCATCAGATCCCCCGGCTATGATCTATTACAAGGGACTTTCAGCTTGTGCCAAACCCATCTTGTCCCCAGCTCTGCCTCCCCTGGACCCCTGCCCACCAGCACCCACCTCCCCCAGAAACCTGTCCATGGCCACCCACCCCAGCACTTTCTGCAGTAGTGCTGCCGGGGCAGGCGGACCGGACACTTGGGCAGGAGTCCGGGGGAGGCAGAGCTGGGGATGGAGGGACCATGCAAGGGTAGGGAGGAAGGTAGTTGATTACTTACCTTCTTTCTTAGGCTCCATCCTAACCGCGTCTGATGCAGCCTTCACAAGGCTGCACCAAGAAATTGAAACTAGAAAAATCAGTTGCACATGAGAAAAAAGGCTGCCGTGGTCGTTTACGCATGTACAGCCATTTTCCAAAATGGCGCTGGCAGTGTCAATGCCATTTTGGAAAATGGCAGCTAGTCTACGCATGCTCAGCTGACAGCCAAGCATACGCAGACCGACTGTCATTGTCCAAAGTGGGGCCAACTCTGCCAGAATGGCCATGGTGGACATTTTGTACATGTACAACTGCTTTTATGGTTTCACTTTCCCGGCGTGACCCTGAGAAGTGTCCGGTCTCCTGTTTGGACAGAGGCTAGGTAGAAATGTAAGTAAGGAACTACCCCCCCTCTACCTCCAGCTCTCCTTCCCCCAGCGCTCAGGCTGGGAAGGGGTCATGGGAGGTAGAGCTGGAGGCAGACATTGGATTTATTTATTGAAAAATTTACCCCGCCCATCCTGCCACAGGCAGCTCTGGGCGGCTTACAATCAACAATAAAACAAGATTAAACACACTCAAAACAGGGAAGATTAAAATATCCCCAACACTCCCCAGCCTACCCATCCTCCCCTTCAAAAGCCAGGCGGAACAGCCATGTTTTACAACAGCGTCGAAACGAGAGAAGATCTGGGGCCAAACGGACCTCCACCGGCAGGGAGTTCCACAGTCATGAGGCAGCCACCAAGAAGGCCCTCCCCATTGTGGACCCCCAGCAGACTCGGGGGACCTCAAGGAGAGCACCCTCCAATGATCTGATTCCACACAATAAGATTTAAAATCCAAATTGAAGTTGGGTCGGTCCGATTTGGAACCAATCCCAAATTTCAATTATTTCCCATCACTGAAGC
The DNA here is from genome assembly GCA_003113815.1 of Sphenodon punctatus. Taxonomy (NCBI): domain Eukaryota; kingdom Metazoa; phylum Chordata; class Lepidosauria; order Sphenodontia; family Sphenodontidae; genus Sphenodon; species Sphenodon punctatus. Next base: position 158,022 of record QEPC01015163.1, on the reverse strand, counting down.
TACTTCTGTTCACACTAGCATTTTAAGGGAAGGGAGATGTTTTAAACCTGGAATCACACACACGAAAACAACCTTAAGTGTTCAGCAACTCCAAAGTGACAGAGCAGCCTGCTGTGATCCTTACACCATTGTAGTCGATGGGAGTTTTCCGCCTGACTTAGATGGAGTCACAATTGCACTCAATGTTGCATAAAGTGGACAAGGCCTAACTTGGACCATACAGAGCAAGGCATGACAAACAAAAGGTGAACAACATGTGTGTTTAGGACATAGCATAACAATCCCAAGAAGAGCAACTCACTATGGTTGCATTTCTGAAGAGCAGCCATTTACTCTACAACAGTTCCTTTGGCTTCAGTGGCACTTCACAGCAATAAGTGAATTCAGAACTGTGACTTATAAGGAGTGAGGTTCCTGTGTAATTGTCACAGTGGGTGTTTTTACACACACATTTCTCCTGCATGTTTACTGTTACATCCTGAACTTTCTGTATATCTATATCACTCACCTAGATCTTAAACATCCGGCTCTTTGAACTTCTGTGTAGAACTTCTGTGCAGAACTTGTGTGTGTAAAAAGTTCTCCTGGTAAACTGCTTTGCTCCAGGCAGCTGTTGTCACTTGGTTTCCATGGCAGCCTGTCACATCTACAGCTGTGACTACCTTAGACTGCCTCAGGGCAGTGTGTGTGTGAAAAATGCATCCGGAACTTACTTGTGGACTTGTAAACCCAGAAGATTGAAAAATCCAGAATTTTAAGGTGTGTGTAAAAATGCCTAGTGTGTCAAGATCAAAGGTCAATGTAGATAAGACTACTCTCAAGGTGAATTGACTTGATACTCTGCTATTTTTAGAAGCTTTTTGTAAGCAAGAAACTAGAATGCATTCCTACTGGGAAGTGATACACAGCATTTATTCAGGTGAGATTTCTTTTTTAACAATAGGCAAGGAAAAAAGGACCTGTTAATGGAAATGCGGGTACATTTCAGTATATTAAAGCAAACATCACTGTAATTAAAAAAGATTATCTCCATTTTTAAATTTGCTTGTGTTATTTTTACCCTTTTGAGACTAATTATACAGTTCTCCTCCTCGCATACTTAAAAATCTACCTGGAATTACTTGTGGATTGAGCTGTTTCAGAAAGAACTCTGAAACTATAGTGCTGTCCTATTAAAAATCCTGTTTTGAAAATGAATGTATGAGATGTGCAAGGGTTTTTTGGAAAGGGGGTTGGGGCGTATTCGGTTAAAACCAGGCTGGTCTGGTGCCAGATTGCAGCCACGTCGCCTCTAGGGTAAAACAGATAGGGACACATTGGTCTGATGGTGGGAGGCAGAGTTCTCTGGGAAGGGATCGTGGTGTAGTGGGTTTAAATTAGATAGTGGATTGAAGCAGAGGGAGTCAAGAACTCGGACACCAGGATTTTCTGGAGAAGAGCAAGGACTAGTAAATTAGTGTATGGGAGCTGGGTTTGTTACTGGGAGGCAGGGTTTCTGGGAGAGGATTAGAAAGCAGTGGGCTACATCTGGGGTGGGTTGGAAGAGTAGGATAATACCTGTCTGTCCATCCCAGTGATGGGATGTAGCCACCTCTTACTTGGAGCCATTATTCTTGGTTTTTCTGAGAAGGAAGTGGAGTCTAGTGGGTTGCAACCTTGGTGCAGAAGAGTGTGGTGTTTGTTGGGCTTTCCGTCTGCTCAGCTGCTGCTTCTCTGAAAAGAGCGGGATCTAGAACAGGGCAGAGGAAACTTTTCCATCCCAGGGGCCATTTTAAAACTTAGTACAAGATCTGAGGGCTGTATACAAGTTTGGGGTGAGGTGCTTAAAAGGCGTACTCAAGAAAAGGAGTGCCCAGATTATGGATTTGTGCTATTGATCCATCTCCTGTCCTTATGTACATGCCCACATCTTTGTTCTCTTACCCAGAGTTTTGTTTTTCAGTGGTTGAAGGTAGGAATTGGATCCAGATCCAGGAATTGGAAAGGGACCACATAAAACTTGCCAGAGGCTACATTTGGCTCCTGGGCCTGAGGTTCCCCACCTCTAGTCTAGAGAGTTTCTCCAGGGTCGTCTCTCCCTCCCCTTCCCACATATCCAGCTCTATTTCCCCTTAGTATTTTGGGCAGCAGCCATGCAACAAAAGCCAAGAAGGAATTTTCTCCACCATGTACCTTGTTCGCCCAGTAAATTTTTACTATAACATTAGGGTTTCACCTTCCTCAGAAGGAATACGTTCAAGCTTCATTTTATAATCCTTCTTAATAAAAGCGTTTGAAAAATTTGTGTTTGAGAATTGTTACTCTCCTGTGAATGGTGTATGCTTCCACATTCCGATTTCAGAAACAAAGAAATTACCACAGGAAATAAATCTTCAGTACAATGATTAGTTAAGGCAGAGATTGTACCCTTTCCAAAATGTGGCATACAATGAAATTTAAACAGTTTTGAACAAAATATTTTCAAGGGAACTCTGGGATTTGACAGTGGAAAACGTTGGAATGTTTAAATTCTCAAAAATTTGTTTTGGTTTTAAAATGAATGTGAACATTTTCATCTTGGGTATGCTGCTCAGGAGAAAAATTGTATTTTGGTTCAAAAGCAATGTGGGGGTCTATTTGTATTGAAGTTTTATTCAAATTTGGGAGTTTGTTTTTTTTGGTTTTTTTTAAATGTTCTTGTGGGGACAGAATGGATATCCCATTACTTGACCAGCCATAACAATACTGTACTGTACTTGTCAAGTACATAAATAGCTTAAAAGGCCATTTAAAATAAATGGGCAAGTTCCACTTATAGCATTATGTCATTTGAATTTTAATCTTCAGCAGACGTTTTCATAAATTGGGTAAGAGCAGGAAGACTGAGAGGATAATTTAAATGTAAACACTCACATACAGCAGAATCCTGAAGCTGTTTGGTACCAGTGACAGCTCCATTCACTTCAATGGGAATCATATTTTCACCAAGCGTTAGCTCAAGCACCAAACAGGATGACACCCATATGTCACCCATAGTAATGTACGTTTATATACACATTTCAAGAGAAAGAACTAATTGTATTTACTCTTATTCCTTTTGTTTATATAGAAAGTTCATCATGTTGTCAAACCTTTTTGTAGTACTTTCATAGACAGGAGAGAATTTTGGGAGGATTTCCTGGGATTTGAAACCCGTAAATATAAAATGTATTAATGTAGTTTATCAATCTGTTCTAAAAAATTTACACCTAACATGTTTGCTCCTGAAATAAGTTTAGCTGGATTATACCAACTGAACCTTTTCTTTAAAAAAAATAATTAAATTGTAGTCTTTAGAATTCACCCCAACTCTAGTTTTCAAATAGATGATACATCCCAGAGATGTCCTCCTTATAAGGTTACAATTTGCTGTTATGTGTATCTCGAAAATCCCTACCACTATTTCATATACTTTTTACCATGGAAATATTACAACAGGGAGGTTTTATAACATTCACCTCAAACAATATTGTGACAAATGTGACCTTTCTTTCTACCACATTCCTGTCTCCATTGTAAGTAACTTCCCCCAAGGAACTCATCTGTCAAATCTTCTGTTTTCTGTTGAACTCACTTTGTGGAGTCCTCAGGGGCTCCTTCAGCCTTGTTGACAAGAATTTCTTTGATTTCCTTGTGACTAAGAGTTTTGTCTCAGAGAAAATGCAAAAGGTAGTGTTAAAACAGCAAAATTAAATTTAACCTATCAAAGGACACAGTACTCCTGCAGCTCACCACTGCAGACAATTGATTTCTACCTATAATTGAGACACACTTGTATCGATTTGCGGAGACAAAAATCTCACCTTAACCGTACCTCATTGTTTTCCCTAGTTAAGAGTTCAAATAGGCAAAGTGTAGGAAAGGGAATAAGCTTCATCAGAGACAGGTACTGGCTGGCAATGGCTTGTTTGATGCTTAGGTATTTTCTAGCAATGAGGAATTTAAAAGTGCTTCTGGTTATGGTGGCTTTTAAAGTCTATTCTTCCACTAGCTACCTAGCTAAAGACACTACAATAGGGTTCCCTGTGGTGATCCAGAGTACTAGGCCTCACAGGTTGTCAGGGCCAACTACAGAATCCTACTTGAAAGGGGAGAACCTGAGGAGTAGCGGAAGTTGATTCTAAGGCATCGAAGGGGAATCTATAGGTTTATATGCAAGCTGCTTTTATTATTACTGTTTATGATTTATATAGCATCAGCAATGTGTCTGGAGGTGAACAGCTGGGAGAAGAGACAGGTCTCTTTCCCAAGAGGCTTACAATCTAGAATGGGCAAGGGATGGGTGACAAAGGGGAGGGGCACCTCAGGAGAGACACAGACGAAGTTGAGAAGTTGCAGGTGCATGCACTTGCCTGCGTTACAGGGGAGGAGTGCGATCCTGCAGGCAAACAGTCATAAACAAGGAATCTATGAAGATGAAAAGAAAAACATAACCTGATGGAAGAGGTAGGTTTTTAGGAGGGATTTGAAGGAAGAGCGCGAAGGAGGCAGCAGAGTGTGTGTGTGTATGTTCAGGGAGGGAGGGCAGCATGAAGAAATGGGCAAATATGGTTTAGGGAGCAAGCAAAGGTGGTAACAGAAGAGGAGGCAAGCTCCCCAGTGGGAACGGAGTCAGAAATAAGGGCAGAAAGCTAGGGAGGTGCAAAGCCATGTAGAGCTTTAATGTTCAAGACAAGGAGTTTGTGCTGGTTGCAGAGGTAGCCAGTGGTGGGAGGGGAGGAGAGGCTGAATAGGATCAAAGTGCAGCTTTGGACATGTTAATCCTCAAGACCAGAGTGATCTCATAATATTTCTATTGTGCTTTAAATAAAAATCACTTATTTACCCATTTACATTGTGTCTATTGGTGGATTTTGGCAACTTCCACAGCAGCATTCAAAGTTGTCAGATTGAACACCTTCAAGGAACAAACGGCCCTGGGCATTGGGAGAGGTGAGGTGTGGGCCAACTATTTCCATTCAGTATTTGGGCTGATCAGTTTGAGACCCCAAAGAGAACAAGGTGAAATCTGGAATACCAGCTTTATCCAGTTCTAAACTGTAATATCACATGGTACATGGAAGATGCACAGAGGAATAATGTAGTTTGATTTTTATTTTTTATTTGTAATTTTAAGTTCTCACATTTTAAGTTCTCTTTTGTGGAATCATGCAGCATGGAAAAATATATTCAATATTCACAGTGTGGCAGTTTGCACAGAAACAATATTGTATACCCAAGAATTAACAAAAATGTACATACATTACAATGGAAAGAGTATTACACCTTTAGCCACGCTGTTTCATAAGCGGTAGTGGGTCACCACGGTGAAATGAAGTACTATCATTATTACTTCATTATAATGAAGTACTATATTCAACATTTTCCTTCAAAGGCTTTAGTAGCAGTTGTTTTACCTAATAAATTGACTACTAATCCTGCCATAAACAATATGTTATCTGTAAAGGTTATCTGAATGCATTAGCAAAAGGGATTGCCCCTGCTAAGTTAGGTTACAACATTTGTATTCTGTCCAGATGAAGCTCAGAGACACAATCACCCCCAACCCAAGGTCTGTGTGAGTGCAGACTGAAATTGGAAGAGAGTGTGTGTGCACCGTGGGGCCCGGGGAAAGTCCCGTTCCGTTTGACCCTGCTGTGGCAGCTACTTCAGCCCAGCTTGTCCCTCTCCCAGTCACAGCATGGTTGGGCGATTTTCCCCAGTTCCACAGTACGCGCACACACTGTGTGCACATATGCAACTGCAGTTTTCGCTTGGGGCACGCATGCGGAGCTTGGATAAGGGGTCCGTGTTAAGATAAATGTACCTCATTTTGAGATGTGGGCTCCTGCCCCTGCTCCCCACCGTTATCACTCTAATTTCAAAGAACTTAAGAGTGTTTTTTATTTGGGTTGGTTGTAAGTCTTTGGTGGGGATTTTTTTGTTTGTTTTTTGGATAAATTTATTTTTAAAGACATTGTAAACAAAAGACATTTCAGATACTTTTCAGCATACCTGAAATTCCTCCCAATGGAGCAAAAGAACCATTTACGAAAGAACAAAGATTTTTGAAATTTAAAACAAGTGATGAAATGCTACATACAAATTATACATGTGGTGCTTAGCAGCTGGAATTTCAAAGCTGCATTGAAGTATGCAGTCCTAGCATCATCGGCTAGGTCTATGGCTGGCAATACTTGATACAACATGCACTATAGGGATCGTTTCCCCTCATGCGGTACTACACCATCCTTTTGGTTCTCAAGAGTTTATGTCAAGTTTCTACTTCTCCGTCCAAGGGCAAAGCGACAGGTGGTGCAGGTGCGCCAGGGACCATGAGCCTGCTGGACCCATGTTCCCTGCCTGGTGCAGCTGCACCCCTACTTCTGGGAGGGGGCAGGGGTGGTCCCTTTCAATCTTTCAGACCAGAAGCCATGCCAACCTAGCTACAGTCCTGCTCTCCAGAAGTTCACAAGAGTACCACCACTGCCAATTCAGAAGGAATGAAAAATCAGAGCCTTCCTTCTCCTAAGTTGAGTTGCCTGCTATGGCTAGAGAACCACTCCTGCTTTTAAGGTGTGGCACGCCCATTTTTGGTTTGAAACACCTGAGACATAAGGAGAGTGTGGTTGCCATGTTGGTCCCAAATGTAAGAGATGGAGGCAAAGTAGTTCAGACAATCTAGCTTTGTAAAAGGCAAAGTAGTTCAGAGAATCAGAGAATGTAAAAAGTCAAGACTAAAAAATGTTTTGAAATGCTTACTCTCCCCCCCCACCCTTGAAACTCTTTTCCTACAGCCCCCTCCCTAGTATTTGGTTACTATGTGTAGATCCTAGCCTGCATTTATATTGGTTTATTGTGTGAACTTGATTTCCTTTCATTGTACTTATGTCTGACTTCCCAATTACATTCTGCCTCACAGCATCCTCCCCCACTCCAAGAGATTGCTTTCATTTTTACAGATCTGTTTTGAATCTCTATAGTTCTGACTTATTATATGCCTGAAGATGTGTCCTGTGTGGCCTGAAAACTTTTATACTCTCACCAACAGAAGTGTATTTATTTGTCCAAACTTATACCCCACCCTTTCCCTAAGGCTCAGGGCAGCTGAGTTGGCTGAATACAAGATATCTTATGAGCTAACAAGGTGGCAAGTGATAGGAGCTGGATTGTCGGCGACTGTGTTACACTGAACATTTAAGACATTGCATAAGGCAGGGGCAGGGAATCTTTTTCCTCCTATGGCCACTTTGAACATTAGCGGAAGCTCTGAGGGTCACACAGAAGCTGGGGGTGTTTAAGAGGTACACTCAGAAAGAGGGGAGTCTAGATGATGAATCTGGGCCATGGATCAGCCCCCTATCTCTGCGTCTATGTCTTCATCTCTGCTCCCTTCCCTTTAACTTAGTCTTTCAGTGCTTGGGGGTAGGAACTGCATCCAGGAGGTCTGATCCAAGAACTGGAAATGGGTCCAATAAAAATTAGCAAGGATTTCCTGAGATTTGAAAACAGTAAATATAAACATATTCTTGTAAGTTGTCAACCTGTTATAAAGAATTTACACTAAACGTGTTTGCTCCTGAAATAAATTCAGGATGGCACCTGGCCCTGAGGTTTATTTATTTATTATTAAAATGTATATGCCGCCCCCTCCTGCTATAAGCATCTCCGGGCAGCTAACAACATTTTAAAGTACATAACTAAAGTACAATTAAAACAACCTAAAATCCCCAGATTAAAATAACCAATACCCAAACCCTCCTTAACCCAACCCACCCACCCCATCTCCCTCGGTAAAGGCCCAGCCCAGCAGAACAGCCAGGTCTTACACTGTCTACGGAAAGAGGGGAGGTCGGTGGTCAAGGGGACCTCCAATGGGAGTGAGTTCCACAGCCGAAGTGCAGTCACAGGAAATGCCCTCCTCATGGTTGACAGCCAGGAAACCCGGGGGACCTCGAGGAGGGTGCCTCTGGCCAACTGCAGGGGCCAATCCAGAATCTGGATCAGTTCTCCCCTCATCATGTATAACAGGAGCACCCATCCTGAAGACTCACCTTGGGTCATGACATTCCTTTAGATGACCAACAAAAGGACGGCCAACAAACCCACCGTATACAGAAGGGTGAAACACACGTAGAGAGCAAACTTCGAGCTGGCAAACTTGAAGAAGACTGATCCAGCAGCCTGGCCCCTGATAGATGGAAAAGGGGAAGAAGGTGGAATCATAGTCCTACTATAAGAATGGCATGACGTTCCAGAGGAAAACTGCAATAAAGCAAATTATTTTGCCCAAGTATATTAAGAGAACAATCTTACATCTATTGAAGTCAATGGCTCAGCTCCCACTGACTTTAATGAATGGAGGATTGTACCCTAAATTTTTTAAGTAGAATTGTTCAAATCACAACTCTCATTTTCATGGGGGAGATTTCAAAATTGAGTTTGGTATAAAGATATCAGTGTAAAAATGAAATTTTAATTGGGATATTTGGAAAAGCTTTGAAAAAAATATTCTATTTATATTTTTTGACAAAAGAGAGGAAACAATGTCAACCTTTGATGGCTATACTGCATTCCCTATCCCTTAAAGCCATATAAAGACAGATTTTGTAAATAAGAGGGAACATAACTTCTGTGGGCTCGAAGACTTTCAAAGCTATGGGTCAAATCCAAAGTCCATTGATGTGGATAGAAGCAATTCCATGGACTTCAGTTGGGGTATGGATCATTCAGACAGTGGATGTTTAGAAAGATAGGCTTTTAAATACATATTTAACAAGGGCTTTCAAATGGGGTGGTCTGTAACTACCACCATAGGGTGTTTAAAATGAGATGGGCAGGAGAGGGCGCAGTCAGTGTGTGGGGCAGGTGCAGGGGTGTCGTGTGAGGGAGCGCGTAAAACGAGCAGCCCGCATGCATGGCCAGTCCATCCCCGCACGGGACACTCAGACTTTTTCTAGACTGCCCCGTGCGTGGATGGGGTGGGGGATGCATGGTTCATTGGAGTGCACACCCACACACCAAATTCGCACAAGCACTCCCCCACATGGACAGTGGGTGTCCATGCATGGGGCGTCTTGTTTAAAAACACCTAGACTGAGTATATCTAGCCCAGCAGCCTGTCTCCCAAAGTGGAGAGCTTCAGTTGCACCAGAGAAGAGCACCGGCAGGTCATAAATGGGGTGATCCATTCCCTTCTGTTCACTCCCAACTCTCAACATTCTCAGTCCCTGGCCAAGGTATTTATGGGTCTATCTTCTATGAATTGATCCAATCCTTTTTTGAACCCAATTGCTTTTGTTTATACTTTTAATGTTATTTTATTAAACAACATTAAAAGCTTGTGGCAGTATCAATAAACTTAAAACTATTTTTGAACGCAGTTGTGCTATTGGCCTTCACAACGTACCATAGCAATGGGTCCCATAAATTAAATACACCTTGCGTGAAAGAGGGCTTCCTCTTGGTTCTTTTACACCAGCTGCCAGATCATTTCATTAGGTGTCCCTGACTTCTAGACTAGTATTTTGCAAGATTCAACAACATTTCCCTATTTATTTGCTCAGCACGAGCCAGTAGTTTCCTTTTATCTTAGTGGGGGTTCATGGGAGCTGCAAGCTTTTCAAAATCTCACCACTTAGATGCTTAAATCCAGCTTTGAGAATTCTGACCAGTACTTCTAACAAAGCACTCTATGCCACTCGACACCACGCTGCATCTGAGGGCTGAGTCTCCTCCAGTCATTTATTTCGTAATGTGCGTATCTATTTATACACATATCTTTCATAGTGGGGCATCTTATACTTGAACACCTAAACTTTTTATTAATTCAGTTAATTCATATTGCTGCATGCTTAGTAGATTGAGGTCATACCTCACAGGAAAAACAAGGTCAGAAAGGGAGAGAGAGAAAGAACTTAGTAAGTTTTCTTGCCAATAACTAGCTTCGACAACTGCAAAGAGCTAGATGAAATAAAATAATTATGTGAACAGTTTATTACGTGGTATTTTTTTCTCGGCTTGCTCCAGTGTGAGTCATCCTTTAAGATTTTCTGCCTATTGTATCTAAATTATTCATTCGCAAACCTGTCTCCTGAAGAACCCTGCAGTGACGAAGCCAAAACATGCCCTACTTAAGATCAATAGTTTTGCTGGAGAACATAAACAATATAAAAAGCGAAAGGACATTAGACCAAAAATAAAACTCAAGCATAACAATTCAATGATTACAGAAGTGGACATGCTGTAGGAAACACTGCTCCTGCTTCATTAGCACGTTTGCTGCCTTACACACGATTGAATTTTCTACGCACCAGTACAAGCTGAAGTGAGTTCCCCATTATGCCTTTCATATAATGAACCATCAGATTTCTGTCATCTTAAGAACATCAGATACACAAATTGCAGGCTAAGACCCAGATTTTCAGAAGTGCACTTTAGATTTTAATTATTTTAAGTTCCTTTAGGGGACCACGCAGAAAATCTCTGTTCATTTCTACTTCTGTATTCTCTTCACAAAAACCCCAAACTGCACATGAGCATGTGGGTAGTTCTATTGACCAAGTTCAAAGGAATTACCCATGTGCATAGATGTCCTGCTGAAATCGAGGCCTTATATTACACTTTGACAAGATGACAGCATTTATTCAGAACTCCTGAACACGGCAGCCACACCTTGGGAGCTCCTTTTGGGCAGTCACATAGAACATATCAATATACAAGCTGATCCAGTCCTGTTATTGGACTACCATGGCAATTTGTTTTACAAGGATTAATACAAACTTGTTCTTCCATTATTCAGTTGGCCAGTCAAGTTGGTTAACTGGGGGAAGGACTGAATTAAAAGTGCCCTGGTATAATGCCTGTGACCTGTACAAATCTAAGGTCACTTTCAGACATGGCCCCCATGCACATATTTGGGCTACAGGGGGGGAGGAATGCGCAGCCTGAATATGCGCAGGGATCAGCTTGTCTGAAAGGCCCCGCTGCATGGCTTTGCCAGCAGAGATGAGTGGGGATGCAGAGCAGGAAACGAGCTCTGCACCCCCGTGCGGATCTGCCGACAAAACAGGTTGTATACCTGTTATAGACAGAACTTAAAGCGTGGAACTGTATATAAATAAACTGAGAAAAGCTAATTCCTGTTATGACTGACTATTTTGGGCCCTGATCCTGACACAACTCACCCACTGACACTGCAAAGCTGCTACACCCTTTGCGTAATACATTTTTACAGTGCATTTCCAATAAGACCATACAAGCAGAAGTGCTGTGTGCTCAGCAGTGAGATTAAATATCTCCTACCACTTTTCACAGCAGTCGAATTTTGCCAATATTCCTCTTGATACCCTGACTGTGCGGCAAAATGTACAACAAATTACTATTCATTACGGAGTATGGAAGTCGGAATCTGGCCATAAATTGTTGGTACTTTTAAATGCGGGGTTCAAAGTAATATTGCCCTTTTTTAAAATGCACAGCATCCATGGAAGCTATCTTTACCCTTTAAAACTTTCCTAATGGACTTCCCCAATCCCTTTGAAAACGTCTTTCTCCTGCCTCTATTAGGAGGTCAAACAGAAAATTCATGTACATTTTCTTAAAGCTAGCAGTCTGCAGAACATCCTTCCAAGAGGAGCCCAACCATACTGGAGTAAAAGTCTTTTCAACTTTTCTACTCACTCGATTCAGAACAGGGGAGAAAAGGCTGTTAACAGACGAGAGCGGAGGCCCCTGCAGCGCATGGCTGCTCGGTGCGCCCCTTCCCTGCAGCCACCCCCTTGCCGGATGACAACGGGCAGACATTCCTTTAGCGCCCATGGCTGCTGGGCACAATTCTCTGGTGCTGAACGCAAGTGAAGGCACAGGCACCCCATGCCTCCCCAACACATGGGGGGCAGCCACAGGGAAGCGCCTTGCCCCACCTTCCCCCAAATTTGCCCACACGGCATCCTTGGTCCTTTTTACACGGGCCACAGCTGCGTGGGGGATGGGAGGCCGTCGCGGCCTGTGCGCAGTGGGTAGCGGGAGGGTTCTGACGGGGTGCACACCAATCCCCACTTTTTCCTGGTGCCTCCGTGCATGGCGTGCACCCCGCCACCCCCGCAGGATTTACAAGGGTGGCACCCACACTAGAATAGCCAGATTTCGGGGTGTTCTAGTATGGGTGCTGCCCGTGTAAAAAGGACCATCGATACTCACTGTGCTGATGCTGAGAGTAGCGGCCCCAGGGTGAACGTCTGGTAGTCAAGCAGGTGCAGATGAGCAGGTGAATCCAGGGTTAATTGGGGGTGAAAGTGGGGCAACATCTCATCTATTTACAGCCAAAGAACAATGTGGCTGATCCTTAGCCCCACGCACCCATGCTATGGGATCTATGGCATGTGTGCAGACTGCATGTATGCCATGCATGTGGGGGTTTAGCACAGACCCCAAAGTTGACATTTAAGTGGCTGACGTTAGAATTCAGAAACATCCCTCTACTAAGATGGATGATGTTTTTAGAGCTAATTTAGTATCTCTTATGGATTCAGTTTTGAACTGATTCACATTCAGAAGGATATATAAAAAGAAATGGTCACTTTAAAAAAAAAAAAGAAAGAAAGAAAAGCTTCAATTCTGCAGAATACCCTGGAAATACCAAGTATTTTAAGAGATTCTGAATTCATCATGCTGTAGCACAGCACAAATTTCCACTGTTCCTGTTAATCAGATGGCTCAATTTGAGCCTCATTTCTGTGGAATAGTATCTCTGTACTTGATAATTAGGTTTCACAATCAACAATGTATTAAAAACCGAGGAATAATCTCTCTTCTAAATTGCCAACTTAAGGCAAATACGCAATGGCTGATAAAGTCTATAGTCTCTTTTCAGCAATAAAGGTGATGGTTTTGCATGTTGGTGATTTCTCAGCAAATACTTATGTCTCCAGGGATTACATCAAAAATCCAGAGAAAAGCACCACTTCCATACTTGTTCTGTTTGTCCATGACCGTCCTGGACCAGAGTCCTGTAAGCAGTGTCTTTCCTTTTATTTCCTAAGGAATTTTTAGATTGTTGTCTTTTCTCCACGCTGTGCATATTAAATTTTTCTTTCCTATTTCAAAAGGTACGAGTAAAGTTTGAATAACTTCTCTAAGAAGCAGGAATAGGAAAAAGGATATTTTTGCTCCAGTGAAATTTTGGCCACGCTGACACTTTTCCTCCTGTAAAGCACAAAAGGCAGCTTTTAGAACAACATTTATTAGGAACCAATCAATAGCTATTTGCGCTCTTTCGAAATCTCCTTTTAAGAGATGGCCAAATCTTTCCTCTATATGAACATCCCTTTGAAGATTTTTTTTTCTAGAAGCAGTAATGATCTTCCAGCAAAGCTTACTTCTCATTTTATTAAGTGTGATTATCGCATTCATAGTATAATGACAGGGAAAAGGTAGGAGAAAGATAGCATACAACGAGGTCTTCATCAGCATGATATTAAGCAAGAAGTCTGCATTATGCAGTTTAACAAAGCAGTTGTTCATTATTTTTGCTGCACACGAAAATGTATTCTACATTAAGAACTTAGCAAGTTTGCATATAGCATTTTAGAATTATTATATTATTCCAAATACAAGTCACAATGCCCCTCAAAACATGAAATTAGCTTCAAAATCTTGTCGTGTTTGGGGAATATTTTTTTTTTAATGGACTTCTTTAAAAAAGTATTGTTTAGCTGGCATAATATTTTTGGAGTCTTTAACTTTCATGTCTCCATGTAAGAAATTATTACATGTATTTTCTGACATTAGAAAATTTCAAAATCTTTTCAAAATTTCTCATGGAAACAAAATTCCAAAAAATAAATTGAAACACTTTATTTCAATTTTAAATTTTTTTTTTGAAAAAATGTTGAAACAAAACATTTTGCTTCATGGCACAGCAGGCAGATATGTTCTTTCATCCACTGAAATGGCATCCAACTGACAAGTGAGCAGTCATTCAGAAGGTATACAGGTTTAGTTATTCGGATTTCATTTCTTGGATTTAATTTTTTTGACATTTTCTCAATTCAAAATTTTCTGTCAAAAAGCTGGAAAGCATTTAAAAAAAAAAAATCAACATGTTCCCAGGAAAAATTTCAAGTGCTTCAACATTTTTAAGGGAAAGATTAAATTTTTAAAAATAGATTTTTTTTCTCTAATACACTTTAATTTAAAGCTAGAAATGTGTATTTACTTAAACTGAAAACTAGATTTTTCAGAAAAACTCAGGACTCCAGGAAGTAGAGGGGTGTTTTTTTGTTTGTTTTGTTTTACTCCATCTATTCATATTCTTTTATAAACAGAAAATATCAACTAACATTATAGAATCCAGTCGTAAGATACTCTACCCTATACTTACAGCATCACCAACTGATGCTTGTCCAGCTAGTTTTGAAAACATCTAATGATGTTCTCATTGAGGATTCTCAACGTCCAATGAGGTTCCAGAACCTCCGTAGGCAGTCTAGTCCATTGCCCAACTGTTCTTACAGATAAAAAAGTTTTTCCCAATGTTTAACCATAATCTATGAGTATTTTCAGACGTTACGAGATCACGCTCAACCACAGTGAACCACGCTCAATCCCGCGGCGGGGCCAAAGCGCCCTGAACGTCTGTTCGGCGCACGCCAGATGTTCATCACGCTCAGTACCCACATGGGGTCAATTTCAACCACGCGTCCCGGGCTAGCCGGGGGAATATCCCGGGAAGCGTGGTCAATGAGATCCCCACTGGGAGCCAACAAAAAGTAACGTCTGGACGCCAATCCCCGGGCGGAACCCAAGGAAACGAGCCCCAGCTGTGGACAAAGCACGCAGCGTCGCTGCCGGGCAACCAGCAACAACACAGACACCGGAGGGAGATTTAAAGGGAAATCAGCCGCAGGCAAGCGTGGCGGGATGGAGCGAGGAGTGAGGCGGAAGAGAGCGGCGGGCGAGAGAGCGACAGTGGAGGAGGAGGAGGTGGCAGGGGCAGCGGTGGAGGTGGAGGGAGCACAGGCGGGGGAGGAGGGGGACACGGGGGTCGTGCTGACCCTGCAGCCGGTCCGGGAACAACACCCCCAGCAGCAGGCGCCATGCGATGCCCCGGGGACAGCAGCCAGAACGGGGCCGGAGGGAGCACCCAGGAAACGGGTAAGGGGAGCCAAGGGAAGGGGAACAGGGGGCACAGGGGCCCCC